>NIVC01000445.1:0-475000 GCA_002269645.1 Macrostomum lignano
CCTACCGCTCCAGTCGGCTCTGGGTCGAACTCGACCAATAATAGAAGTAAAGCAAACAAACTTTGCAAAGATATTTGTATATTGGAATATAAAACAATATTTGAAGTAGCTCTAAGGGATTAGAAGTAGCTTTAAAGCTCTATTAACTAGTTTACGCCTTGCTCTACTTTCACACACTATTTGTCATTCGCTCATTCGAATTTCTAAAGCAACATTTTAGAAGATGGCAATGGTTCTTTGATTTTTTACTGTGCCACGTGCCAAAGGAGTTCACAAGACACAGGGACGGGGTGCCTGCACACTGCGAGCAGACGTACCCTGTCTTTTTTGACACTCGGTCGATTTTGCCCAACAGCCTGGCCTGACTTGCTTGGAATGTGCCCGGCCGACTCGATCCGAAACGCAACGTCTGCCTGGCCCAGACTGTTCAGTCAAATCCTTGATCGCAACTTCTAAGAAGCTGAGGAAGCTCTTTGTTCCTCCAGCATTCTGGTAAACGATGCAAGCATTGCCTACCAGAAGAAGGATGACATGAAAACCGAGCTTCTGAAACCATTTTTGCGTCTTTCTGTTCGGATGGTATACGGCTGGAGTCCACTGTCCAGTCAATCTACGCCGCCCATAAAAGATGAATAGTTGGCGATGCAAACCGGCTTTTGGATTACTTCTTCCACGTCGCCTCGGCGAATTCGAGTAACGTTGACACAGCTTGCCTGCCTCGCCCTGACTGTCAATCACGTAGACAATCTTTGTTCCGCTCTGCTTTTTGTCGACAAACTTGCACGCCTTTAAGCATTGCTGTTCCTCGCAAACCTCGCATTGCAGTCGTATAATTGCATATGAAGCCCATGATACTCTTAAACCGATTGCGAGTAAGGCAGAAAGACTGGCTTAGGTATGAGATGTGAGAGAACAAATCTTTCGACCAGTAACTGTTCAATTCAGGCTTCTTGTTTAGTCCCAAGTAGACTACAATGGCCACAAATCTCATTTGGTCTACAGTCCTTCCACTGAACTAGCCTGGGTGGCACATCCGGCTCTTTCCTGTACATTCATGAACTCCTTCCAGGCTCTCGCATTTGTCCAGTCCGAAAGACGCTGAAAAATGTTACCTGTCAAGAACTTCTTGACGAAAAAAGACTCATTTTCATCGGCTTGATCCGGCAGATTCCAAATTGACCTCATCCTCGGAGTCCAAGTCAGCGCTGTTGTTGATTTCAGCCAATAAAGCCTGTCTGGGTGGAGCTGTTCTCGAAGCCATGACTTTTGAAAAACTTTTGGTAAGTTGCGGATTAAAATAAAGCACTTTACTGTCGGTGACAGAAACTCACAGAGGACACAGGCATACGTGTATGTAGCTCGTACAAAATCTTTCCCTCTATCTTTCCGACTGGAATGGGGATACAGGGTTGAGCAGAAATTTGTTGTCTATGGCCCGAAGTTGACCCATCCAACTGAAACGGAGAGTGGCGAATATTTCCACCGTCTTGAAGAGGTTTTGAGCAAATCAAGTTGATCGAGCCATTTGGCAACAGTAGATTTGGTCTTGTCCATAGACACAGACGGAGAGGGAAATCAAGCAGGTAATTCTGATCTTTACTGCATGGAAGTCTACTACCGAATCTACTGTACTGCTGCCAACTGGGAATTCACAACTTGTTGGCTGAACTTGGCTGAGAAAAGCAATATATATAATAATAATATTAATTATTTTAAATAAGAATTCCATGACAATAAAGTGCTACGGATCCTCAATGTAAGTTTCTGTGTTGCAAAGCTGTTTAACTGGATGCTGATTAACTATCGCGGTTGTAGTCCGTGAAGTTTGAATAAAAATGACTGTCAGAGCTTTGCTTATTGTCCAGATTTATAGTTTAGGACATCTATGAACTGCTGACTGACTGACTGTCATTGGCTGCTCAAATATCAGGATGAGCTTTGCAAGTCGTTGAGTTAGTAGATAAAACTGCTCACTCCTCCCCTCAAATTCTTATCGCTTATCTATTCCTCGGTCAAGCAGCCAAGAATCCCAAGGATCCTCCTCACTCTACCGCTTGACATTTGTTGTCAAAAAAGCTTGGCTCAAGTAAGTTTCTATTAATGCTTACTGAGTACGCTCGTATATATAGATTAGTACAATATTCTCTTGTAAAGTTGTTTTAACTGCATCAGCCTCTTCTGCTGAATAGTTTAATTAGTATGCTAATCGCGGCTTTGCAATATCAAGGAAACAATTTATTTTAGCATAATGTCGATCTCCTAGCTCATCGTATCACGCATGTCTTTAGTGGTATCTCCCAGGGGAAGGCAATCTCTTGGGTGGTATTTCTCAATAGAATGATTTCTTCGGTTGATACCTCTCACTCCGTACATGTAAGTCTTGCTCTACACGTAAACAGAGCTGGGGGGGGGGGCTGAAAATCTTTACGTTATGAAATTGCCAAATGACACCTTGTGTCTCAGGTATAGCTGGTATTAGAGTTCGCACCACCTGCCCTCCGCTCCCAGCCATGCAATCCGATCAGGACCTGCTGCTCTACACTCGGCACTGGGAATTCCGGGCAGCCAAGTGGCTCTGCTGGGCCGGCAGTCCGCTGCTCCTCCTGGTCGGGTCCGTTGCCAACTGCCTGTCTGTCTGGATACTGAAGAACCACGTGAAAAGAAATGGCACGCACAATTACCTGTTAGTGCTGAGCATAGCGGACCAGGTGACCCTGTTGTCTGGCCTGTTCAAGTCCTGGATCTCCTGCCTGCTTGGCTACGATTGCTCCCTCATCAGCGTGGAGCTGTGCATCGGCAGCAACTTCCTGTCCACCATGGCCACCTACTTCAGCGTGTTTCTCATCGCGGCCGTAACTCTCGAACGGGTGTTCGTCCTGCTGTCCCAGCTGCCGACGCCCAACACGGCGGTTGGGCGCACCCGTCGCATCATCGGCGCCCTCCTGATTGTCTGCCTGCTGCTCAACGCCCACTGGTTCTTCGTGCTGGACGTCTACGACTTTCACTGGCGGCCGGGGTCGAACCGGACCCATCGAATCTGCGACCTGCGCCCGAGATTCGCCTCGTTGAAGCAGCCGCTCGCCTGGCTGGATTTTTCCCTCTACTCCCTGATTCCCATCTCCATTCTGGTGGTGTGCAATATCCTCATCATCCGCAAGCTGTACATCTCCAAGAAGCTCTACTCCGGCCAGTTGAACGCCGCCAGCGAGTCGGTGCGGCTCCGGCCGGTGGCGGCAGCCGACACGCAGACTGCTGGCGGCTCCACCTGCGTGCTGGCAGCGTCCGAGAGGCCGCAGCGCTCGCTGAACTCAATCACCAACGCTAATCGGCGCCCACTGTTCAGCTACCAGTCGTCTGGTCTCGGCCGGAGCGTCAACCAGGTGACGCTGATGCTCTTGCTGGTGTCGTTCTTCTTCATCTTCACCTCGCTGCCCATCACTGTGCTAAAGGTGCTCAGCTCCCTGTCGTCCGTGATCAACTTCGAGACGAACAACGACACTGTGTTCTATGCTCGCTACCAGCTCGGCCTGGCCTGTACAGAGCTGCTGATGTACGCCAATCATTCTGCTAATTTCTTTCTCTACTGCCTGGTGGCTAAGAAATTCCGACGTGAATTTGCTCGCCGCTTTCGGGCCGCCTGTTGGTGCGGCTGAAGCCGGCATGGACCAAGGACGACTTAAGTAGATGGACGCGAAACTTCGTTTTAAGTGATAATCAATCTTTGGGATTGATTATGTCTATGGCAAAGTGCCCCGGGAGGAGAGGAGCGTCCAGGATTGATTATGTCTATGGCAAAGTGTTCCCGGGAGGAGCGTGCAAGATTGATTATGTCTATGGCAAAGTGTCCCCGGGAGGAGCGTGCAAGATTGATTATGTCTATGGCAAAGTGTCCCCGGGAGGAGCGTGCAAGATTGATTATGTCTATGGCAAAGTGTCCCCGGGAGGAGCGTGCAAGATTGATTATGTCTATGGCAAAGTGTCCCCGGGAGGAGCGTGCAAGATTGATTATGTCTATGGCAAAGTGTCCCCGGGAGGAGCGTGCAAGATTGATTATGTCTATGGCAAAGTGTCCCCGGGAGGAGCGTCCAGGATTGATTATGTCTATGGCAAAGTGCCCCGGGAGGAGAGGAGCGTCCAGGATTGATTATGTCTATGGCAAAGTGTCCCCGGGAGGAGCGTGCAAGATTGATTATGTCTATGGCAAAGTGTCCCCGGGAGGAGCGTCCAAGATTGATTATGTTTATTGCTGCTAAATAAAGACTGTTTCGATTTGATGCGCTAGAATAAAGAATGAGATTCGTGAGGGCCATGTTTGTCTGCGATTGCGCTAATTTCGAGCTTCACTTTTGTTTCCTTTTGGTTTTCTGGCAATAAAAATACTTTTTCGTATCCGTGGCGCATGTTTTGTATAAACTATGGCAAGAGACTTCATAAGGTCGAAATTTCACAACGTAGAAAACTCAAATAACAGCCACTTTCACAAGGTCGAAACTTTGCAAGGTCGAAATTTCACAACATCAAATAGCAGCCACTTTCACAAGGTCGAAGCTTCATAAGCTCGAAATTTTACAACGTCGAAAATTTAATATAACAAGAACTATGCAGTAGTTTTTTACGTTGTGAAATTTCGACCTTGTGAAAATGGCTGCTATTTGAGTTTTCGATGTTATGAAATTTCGACCTTGTGAAGTTTCGACCTTTTGAAGTCCCTTGCTAAAGTTTTCGATGTTGTGAAATTTCGACCTTGTGAAGTTTCGACCTTGTGAAAGTGGTTGCTATTTGAGTTTTCGATGTTATGAAATTTCGACCTTGTGAAATTTCGATCTTGTGAAAGAAGGTGCTTTCGACGTTGTGAAATTTCGAGTTTGTGAAACCTGTTTTGTATGACTCTTGGTCTTTGCATAACTGTAATCGAGTGTTTTAATGTGTTTCTTTTTTTAGTTGTCATTTGGTTATCGATAATAAACTTTCGTTGTAGTTCATAGCTGCTTTTTAGAGAGCCAAGCTAATGTCTGGCTGACTTAGCGCATTCTAGTCTGGGGCCATCCCATCCACAGATGCTCACAGATCCATTTTGAACGATTATTTCTAAATTTTACTTTGTCTCTTTGCACCTCTTGCTGTTTGGTTAATTGAGTTAGTTAAATCGAAACGACAAAACAAAAAAAGAATTTTTTCTGCGTTAGCCCAATATTTGTGTCCCGATTTTTGTGTTGTGTCTACGAATGTCTGAAGAATTCCTGTTATTCATTACGCTGTTTATTTCCTGTAACATCCTGTAACGACTTACTGTAATGAGTGTATAACAATTCTTTGGTACAGTTGATATTCCTTTTTGTTTTTAAAAACTTAAGCTATCGATATTAAAACCTGCTTTAAACGATTCTAGCTCCCTCAGTGCTGATTGGTTGGCTTGCATGTATTTTCTTTCACTGTGTGATGCCCACACCACTCCTACAGTTCTCATTGGCTAGCTCGCTTGACTTATCGCCGTGTCTGTAGCCCACCCCACTCCCAAAGTTCTCATTGGCTAGCTCGCTTGACCTATCGCCGTGTCTGTAGCCCACCCCACTCCCAAAGTTCTCATTGGCTAGCTCGCTTAACTTATCACTCAGTGTCTGTAGCCCACCCCACTCCCAAAGTTCTCATCGGCTAGCTCGCTTAACTTATCACTCAGTGTCTGTAGCCCACCCCACTCCCGCAGCTCTCATTGGCTAGCTCACTTAACTTATCGCTCAGTGTCTGTAGCCCACCCACTCCCGCAGCTCTCATTGGCTAGCTCACTTAACTTATCGCTCAGTGTCTGTAGCCCACCCCACTCCCGCAGCTCTCATTGGCTAGCTCACTTAACTTATCGCTCAGTGTCTGTAGCCCACCCCACTCCTTCAATGCTTTGCTGTACAAGCCTGTTCGTAATATCCATTATGTATTGTTTGCTTCTTAAGAAAACGTCGAAAATGCTGCAGTGAATTCTATATCGATGCTAGTTAGTTGCCCCACATAGTTAAGCTTCAATTATTAATAGGAGTAAAAAATAAATTGGAAATTCATTTTTTTTCTATTTAGAGTACGTGTAGAAAATCACTAAGACTCGGTACTGACGATTCAAAATAGAATTTTATTAAAGTTACTGTAAATATGAGAAGATTAAGCTGGAATAAACGGTAGTTTAATTCATAGAACTCGGTTACATTGATGCAAGCTCGCTTGAGTATGTTCTTTGGTTTTTTCCTGCGCAATATGGCAAAGCTAGCCAAATTATTCGCTTGGTGAAGTGAAACTTTTATTGCTTTTAAAAATTGAAGTTAGTTTCTTAGTGTGAAATAAAAATAAAAGCAGGATTTTTTTAATTAAAAAAACTTTCACGGCTCTGTAAGCCGCGACGGACAAGGGGCCGTAGCCCAGTGGTCTGGCGCGGCGCTCTGATGTGCCAGCGGCCCAGGCTCGATTCCAAGTGCAGTCACATTAATTTGGGCCTGAGTTAGAATCTCGGCTTGGCTCTGCTCGTGCAATTAACAACCTTGAGGGCCAACCCTCAAGGCACAGTGACGATAAACGACATGCCTAACGATAAATGAAGTTAGGGCCGCTGTACACCCCTGTGTACTTAAAGTTTCGCTTAAAGTGCAGCAGGGTGTACACCACAGATACTATTTTACCTAGAAGCGTCACTCCAGCATTCGCTCATTTAGCGGCCGCCTCTGAGGCCCCGAAAACCCAGGGTTAGGGCCACAGACACTAGCTGCTGCTGCTACGAGCGTAATGTCTTGAGAGCAGCAAAAGCTATGGTCTATGGTCAAAACCCCGGGTTTTCGCGCCGGAGTGGCCCATCTAGGTAATATAGAAATCTGTGGAGCACGCAGCCCCTGCCTCTAACTAAACTAAAAAGTCCCTACGAGCTGTATTGATTCATTGCGTCATGAGTCATATTTAATACGTAAGTTAGAAATTTATCTGTGTGGGTCACTCAGCTGATTCAGTCACTTAACAATTGGCAAACTCAATTTTTCTCAATGAGCTTATAGACAGCAGTTCTTAACATACAGGTGAAAAATTGACAAATAAGCTTAATTTAGCCAGTCCGTTTCCATTCCAGATAGTTTTGCTCTAGAACTCCTTGGTACATATAAAGCTCCATGGCCGCGCTTCGTTCAACCTTTATAAGGGTATTCAAGAGTGCAGGAATGAATCTACAAGTTGTCTGCTGATAGTTGGGGAAAAAGCGAATTCTTGTTATAGCCCAGACAGGATGTGAAATTGAGCAGGAGGGAGCGGAGATCAAAGGCATATCCTCATTATATTAATCCCGATTGATGGAGAAGTTTTTAATTTCCTAAATTCAAAATCATGCAAGGGAAAATCTAGACATTTTGCATTGCTTCTTGTGAAGTTGCTCTGAAAAAAAACTCGATTTACTTTGACTTCACTTGCAAAGGATATTGGAGGAGAAGAGGGGGCGAGTAAGGGAATGAGTTGTGGGTAAAGAGAAGGAAAGATGGGTTGGGGAAATGGGAGAAGGGGGGGGGGGAAGCTGAGCTGCTAAATTCAAAGTCCCACAGTTTCCCAATCTTGGAATTGACGAGACAAGTCCCGAGCACAACAGCAGCCGTGCATTTAAGCCGCTGGAATCTCGAATTCACTTTTGTGCAGCCATCGAATAGGCGCAAAACTTCATTAGATTACTCCAGTGCGCCAGATTTATACTTATCTATTCAGAAGAAAAGCTGCTTTGCTCGAACACCGAATACAATCCATAGCAAAATACTTGCTTTAAATTATTGCTTACTAAGTCTCATAAGTGTGATCAGGCAGATTGCCATCCCCATGGCCTTCTTCAAGGCGTGTCAAGAGTGAATCGAATGTGATTCTCATGCTAGGGTCAGGATTGATTCTCATGGCTAGGAGCGATTCTCATGGCTAGGAGCGATTCTCATGGCTAGGAGCGATTCTCATGGCTAGGAGCGATTCTCATGGCTAGGAGCGATTCTCATGGCTAGGAGCGATTCTCATGGCTAGGAGCGATTCTCATGGCTAGGAGCGATTCTCATGGCTAGGATCAGGAGTGATTCTCATGAGTTGGGTCAGGAGTGATTCTCATGGCTAGGATCAGGAGTGATTCTCATGAGTTGGGTCAGGAGTGATTCTCATGGCTAGGATCAGGAGTGATTCTATGAGTTGGGTCAGGAGTGATTCTCAAGGCTAGTATTAGGAGTGATTCTCATGGTTAGGATCAGGAGTGATTCTTATGAGTTGGGTCAGGAGTGATTCTCATGAGTTGGGTCAGGAGTGATTCTCATGGCTAGGATCAGGAGTGATTCTCATGAGTTAGGTCAGGAGTGAATACCAGGGAAGGGCAGGGCTACGAGTAAGTCAGTTCGATGGGAGGGCAGGCAAGACGAACTTCTTATTTCAGGGCCTGAGTTGCTACGAGCGTAGTGCTCTTGCGGAAGCCTGGCTCACCCAGCTTGGTAAGTGAGCTTGCAAAAATAGCATCAAAAGAAGAATGGCGGCTTCGAAGTCCATTTAATGAAATGACTCGTGGCTTTTTTCAGCACTCAGAGGTCTCTTTTGCTCTTAGAAATCGAAGTTACAATTACACTCGTATACATTGGTGCAGTATGCCTTTTAAAGGCTTATGGATACTTAAGACAGGAGTTTTTTTGCTGTACTAAATACTACTAGTACTACTACTACTAGTACTACTACTACTACTACTACTACTACTACTACTACTACTACTACTACTACTACTACTACTACTACTACTACTACTACTACTACTACTACTACTACTACTACTACTACTACTACTACTACTACTACTACTACTACTACTACTACTACTACTACTACTACTACTACTACTACTACTACTACTACTACTACTACTACTACTACTACTACTACTACTACTACTACTACTACTACTACTACTACTACTACTACTACTACTACTACTACTACTACTACTACTACTACTACTACTACTATTACTACTACTACTACTACTACTACTACTACTACTACTACTACTACTACTACTAGAATTCTATGCCAGCGAGCAAGCGGTCAGCCTTGGCATAAAGCCTATGGTTTTGTTCACATTTAGCCAAGTGGTTAAACATTGCCGCTCAGCCGCCCCCGAGAATGGAATTTGCACTTTCTGCTCTGCTAAACATCGAAGCAACTCGCAGCAAAGCTTCATGGGCTTGAGTAATTTGAAAAGACAAAGAGGGCGGCACCCCCACCCCCAGCTCATCGCTCAATCTCTGCCCCTCTCAGCCTCGAGCGCTGAGCGCTTGTGACACAACAAAATTTCTTGGGCAGATTGGTCCAGCTGAGGGTCATCAGTTCTTTGGAATGAGAACGGGGGGAGGCGGTGCTTGCTCGGCCTGACCCCCACTGAGCGCATTCACTGGGTGAAGAGAGCAACTGTCAACAGACTGAAACCGAAAAATAATGAGCCAATTATTGCCGACCTCAACAGAAAATGCTTTGATCTTTTTCGACTGTTTACAACTTCACTGTTTGGCCGGAGCTGCTGTGGGGCACTATGGAATGATACTGAAGTAAGAACAGATGTGCGCCATCTTGATCACTTTTCAGGTCTGAGACAGTGACTTAGGTGAGGTCGAAAAATCTGATTTAGTATTTTAAAGTCGAGTTTGTGCGACTCTGGTTTGTGTCGGTCTGGATTGTGTCAGTCGTGACTGTGTCAGTTGTGACTGTGTCAGTCGTGACTGTGTCAGTTGTGACTGTGTCAGTTGTGACAGTGTCAGTTGTGACTATGTCAGTTGTGACAGTGTCAGTTGTGACTGTGTCAGTTGTGACTGTTCATTTCTGACTGTGTCAGTTGTGGCTGTGTCAGTTGTGACTGTGTCAGTTGTGGCTGTGTCAGTTGTGACTGTGTCAGTCGAGGTTTTGTCTGTCAGAGATTAGGATTTGTAAATATAGTGGAAAAGCCCAAATAGGAGTGAAATCCCCCTCTGTGGAATCCCCTCAGTGGAATCCCCTCAGTGGAATCCTCTGAGCGGAATCCCTTTCAGTGGAATCCCCTCAGTGGAATCCCCTCCAGTGGAATCCCTTTCAGTGGAATCCCTTTCAGTGGAATCCTCTCAGTGGACCCCCTTATTGGAAAGCAGACTTCCTTTTTGAGCATTTCAACCAGACCAAAAACTTTGGCAGTATTTGATTGTATTAAACAGTATTCGACTATTTCGTAGAGACAAATGCTGTTAATAAAGCGCAGATTTTTTTGCGTTAAATCATCTAGCGGTTTTCCATTTCCAGATTTTATAATGCATAATTAAAATTAGAACTCCATGGGCTTACTAGTCACTCTTGTGATGAGTGCCTGGCTGTAAGCGGGGTTTCAAGACAGAGTGAGAGGCGGCCGCAGAGGAGGTCAAAATCGCCTTCTTGTTGTTCTCCGCGGTTGAGATGGTGCGATTCATTCAACAACTAAAATGAGAGCCGTGTGTGCTCCTCGGCTTAGCTATGGGGGGGGGTCATTACGCAAACTTTAATTCTAACTAGTTTATTGGGCAGCGGGTTGGGCGGCAATGAAACAGTTGTGAGAGAGTTGGTGGCGCGCGAGTTTCTGGGACGGAGGGGCGGGGGCGGCGGTCACATGCGGCGCAAAAGTCGTATCATAAGTGAGGTCGAGTCTCAGGGTGGCTTTTATAGCCAGCAGATTTCTCAACAAAGCACGGCGCTGTCTCTCCTTTCTCTCCGGTATTTTGTTCGCTAATTTAGGTTATTAGCGAGGCCTGGCAAGATGGGCAACACCTGCGGGAACGGCGCGGCGGCGAGGCGGAGAGTCGGCCTGATGGAGCGGCACACTTGTGAGATACTGGAGACCGAATTTGGGGCTGCTTTGACTCCACTTGTCTGATTGATGGCTGCGGATTAACTACTGTTCACGTTGAGGGTTGTGGATTATTTGGGTTGTGGATTATTTGGGTTGTGGATTATTTGGATTATGGATTATTTGGGTTGTGGATTATTTGGATTGTGGATTATTAGGGTTGTGGATTATTTGGTTGTGGATTATTTGGGTTGTGGATTATTTGGGTTGTGGATTATTTGGGTTGTGGATTATTTGGGTTGTGGATTATTTGGGTTGTGGATTATTTGGGTTGTGGATTATTTGGGTTGTGGATTATTTGGGTTGTGGATTATTTGGGTTGTGGATTATTTGGGTTGTGGATTATTTGGGTTGTGGATTATTTGGGTTGTGGATTATTTGGGTTGTGGATTATTTGGGTTGTGGATTATTTGGGTTGTGGATTATTTGGGTTGTGGATTATTTGGGTTGTGGATTATTTGGGTTGTGGATTATTTGGGTTGTGGATTATTTGGGTTGTGGATTATTTGGGTTGTGGATTATTTGGGTTGTGGATTATTTGGGTTGTGGATTATTTGGGTTGTGGATTATTTGGGTTGTGGATTATTTGGGTTGTGGATTATTTGGGTTGTGGATTATTTGGGTTGTGGATTATTTGGGTTGTGGATTATTTGGGTTGTGGATTATTTGGGTTGTGGATTACTTGGGTTGTGGATTATTTGTGTTGTGGAGTAAATGGGTTGTGGAGCGTTTGGGTTGTGGACTATTTGGGTTTTGGATTATTTGACTTGTGGATTATTTGAGTTGTGGATTATTTGGGTTGTGGATTATTTGAGGCGTGGATTGAGGTTAATTTGGAGCTTGGATTATGGATAATTTGGAGTTTGGGTTGCAGTTTATTTGGGCTTTGGGTTTGTGGATTGTTTTGTGCATTGCAAGGGAGCAACACCGAACATCTGAAGAGTCAGATTACAGTTACACTTTCAGTTCTAAAGCCAGCCATCTCTCTTTCTTTTCAAACAAAAATCGCAAGTGCGCCTTTTGAGTCCTCAAGCGCCCTGCCGCCCTGCCAATTGCAGTGTCAGAGGAGCAGATGGCTAAGCTGGAGGCCATGTTCAAGAAGGCGGCCAAGGGCAAACGCTATATTAGCTTCAAGGTGAGCTGTTGGCTTGTAAGAGAGACAAATAAAAATAGGCTGCAGCCTCGTGTTTGCATTCCGACATCTCAGAGCAAGGGTCTAATTTTCCTCGCTTCGAGCAAGAAAGCCAAACAAAAACTATCTCCTCTGCATGCTTACAGAAAATAGCTAAAAGTTCAAGCGCAGCAGCTCATTGATAAAAATAAAAATTCGACGTGAAACGTTCTAAGATAATTCGCGATACGGCCTACTAGTATCAAGTAGGTCAGTAGTATCATAAGGGCATGTAGCTATATTCTTAACTTCGTTTGCAGATGTTTCAATCTCCCCTCATGCTCACCCTTCACCTCAATGCAGGAGTTTCTCGAGCTTTACCCGGAGTCCAAGCTGCAGAGGGACGAGTCGGACATGCGCTCCGTGTACTACGCCTTCGCCGACTCCAGGACCAACAGCCTCAAGTTCGACGGGTTCGTCATGCTGATGCTGCTCAGCAACAGAGTCGGCAGCCTCGACGAATCCGAGAGAATGCATGGTAATTCGGTTGCGGGTTGTGGTTAATGGGGTTGTGGCTGATGGGGTTGTAGCTGATGGGGTTGTAGCTGATGGGGTTTGTGGTTGATAGGGTTGTAGCTGATGGGGTTGTGGCTGATGGGGGTGTTGCTGATGGGGTTGTGGCTGATGGAGTTGTGGCTGATGGGGTTGTGGCTGATGGGGGTGTTGCTGATGGGGTTGTGGCTGATGGGGGTGTTGCTGAGGGGGTTGTGGCTGATGGGGTTTGTGGTTGATGGAGTTGTGGCTGATGGGGGTGTGGCTGATGGGGTTGTGGCTGATGGGGTTGTGGCTGATGGGGTTGTGGCTGATGGGGTTGCGGCTGATGGGGTTGTGGCTGATGGGGTTGTGGCTGATGGGGTTGTGGCTGATGGGGTTGTGGCTGATGGGGTTGTGGCTGATGGGGGTGTTGCTGATGGGGTTGTGGCTGATGGGGTTGTAGCTGATGGTGCTGTGGTTGATGGGGTTGTGGCTGATGGGGTTGTAGCTGATGGTGCTGTGGTTGATGGGATTGTAGCTGATGGGGTTGTAGCTGATGGGGGTGTTGCTGATGGGGTTGTGGCTGATGGGGTTGTGACTGATGGGGGTGTGACTGGTGAGGTTGTGGCTGATGGGGTTGTGGTTGATGGGGTTGTGGCTGTTGGGGTTGTGGCTGATGGTGCTGTGGTTGATGGGATTGTAGCTGATGGGGTTGTAGCTGATGGGGGTGTTGCTGATGGGGTTGTGGCTGATGGGGTTGTGACTGATGGGGGTGTTGCTGATGGGGTTGTGGCTGATAGGGTTGCGGCTGATGGGGGTGTGACTGGTGAGGTTGTGGCTGATGGGGTTGTGGTTGATGGGGTTGTGGCTGTTGGGGTTGTGGCTGATGGTGCTGTGGTTGATGGGGTTGTGGCTGTTGGGGTTGTAGCTGATGGTGCTGTGGTTGATGGGATTGTAGCTGATGGGGTTGTAGCTGATGGGGGTGTTGCTGATGGGGTTGTGGCTGATGGGGTTGTGACTGATGGGGGTGTTGCTGATGGGGTTGTGGCTGATGGGGTTGCGGCTGATGGGGGTGTGACTGGTGAGGTTGTGGCTGATGGTGCTGTGGTTGATGGGGTTGTGGCTGTTGGGGTTGCGGCTGATAGGGTTGCGGCTGATGGGGTTGTGGCTGATGGGGTTGTGGCTGACGGGGTTGTGGCTGATGACGTGGTGGCTCACCCTTAGTGCTCACTCCGCGCTCCCCTCCCGCAGCCCTGTTCAGCGTGATGGATCCGGCCGGATGCAACAGCGTCCCAAAAGCCGAATTTCGTCGTTTCGTGCGCAGCTTCGTGGCGGACGAGTTGGAAGATCAAGAAGGTGAAGGCGACGAAGGGGGCGCTGCTGCGGTAGATGTGGCGGTCTCAGTGGAGGACAGCAACGGCTCTGCCAAGCGCGCCAATGGCGATGCCCTCGACGGGACGGTGAGGCTGTGTTCCTATTTCAATATTTTGAGCTCCACAACCAGCTCCACAATTATACTGTTTTGTTCAATTTCAAATTTCAGCCTGTGGCGCCGGACGCCCTGCTCGGGTTTGACGAATTCAGCGAATTCTGCGCGAAAGAGAAGTCCGCCTACGGAGCCATCTGTGCCTACGTTTTCCCCATGTAACCTCTTGGCTGCCCGCCTGCCTGCCTGCCTGCCTGCTTGCCTGCCTGCCTGCCTGCCTGCCTGCCTGCCTGCCTGCCTGCCTGCCTGCCTGCCTGCCTGCCTGCCTGCCTGCCTGCCTGCCTGCCTGCCTGCCTGCCTGCCTGCCTGCCTGCCTGCCTGCCTGCCTGCCTGCCTGCCTGCCTGCCTGCCTGTCTGTCTGTCTGTCTGTCTGTCTGTCTGTCTGTCTGTCTGTCTGTCTGTCTGTCTGTCTGTCAGAGTTTCAAGACTTTGACTGCTCATAAACTTCACCTAAACGATAATTGTATTAACTGATATTTGTAATACTCAAATTTACATACAGAAGTCAGATTATCAGGTAAAATATTGAAAATATAGCTGTAACTTTGTCGTCTATATTTGCGTGATTTTGTTTTTTTCGTTGTACATCAGGCGCACCTACCGCATGGCACTGATGTTGAATAATCGTATTGAATTTATCCCTTGTAAGATGGGCTGACTTTCCATTTCAATATCGCTAAAAATACAGTCGATTGCAGTCCCATCATCCTCTCCAGCTGCAGTACAGATAATGGGAGGAGCTTGGATAAATGTTTCTCAGCATCGCAGCATCATCATTGGGAACTCAGCTTTCCAATCGGCTGCATCCAGCCGCAGCTGCAAGAAACTCGGCGCTCCCAGCTGCCGATCCGCTGTATTTGCTGACCTACGGTTTGGTAAAACAAAATAGTCAAACTCTGGCTCATTTTCCAAAGAATTTCATGCTGCTGGCGTGCTCTCTATCTATCCAACCATTTGCAACTCATCGATCTACTCAACAACCTCATCAATCTACTCAACAAACTCATCGATCTACCCAACAACCTCATCGATCTACTCAACAACCACATCAATCTACTCAACAAACTCATCGATCTACTCAACAAACTCATCGATCTACTCAACAACCTCATCAATCTACTCAACAAACTCATCGATCTACCCAACAACCTCATCAATCTACTCAACAAACTCATCGATCTACCCAACAACCTCATCAATCTACGCAACAAACTCATCGATCTACTCAAGAAACTCATCAATCTACTTAACAACCTCATCAATCTACTCAACAAACTCATCGATCTACTCAAGAAACTCATCGATCTACTTAACAAACTCATCGATCTACTCAACAAACTCGTCGATCTACCCAACAACCTCATCAATCTACTTAACAAACTCATTGATCTACTCAACAAGCTCATCAATCTACTCAAGAATCTCATCGATCTACTCAAGAAACTCATCGATCTACTTAACAAACTCATCGATCTACTTAACAAACTCATCGATCTACTCAAGAAACTCATCGATCTACTCAAGAAACTCATCGATCTACTTAACAAGCTCATCGATCTACTTAACAAATTCATCGATCTACTCAACAAGCTCATCGATCTACTTAACAAACTCATCAATCTACTCAAGAAACTCATCAATCTACTCAAGAAACTCATCGATCTACTCAACCGAAGTTACCTGAATTGTAGAAAGTAGGATATTTAACTGCAACTGCCTGCAAACATTCAGTTTAGTTATTAAACCTCGTTATTGTTGAAAATGCTACATCCTCCTGCCAGCAGAGGTTCCAGGAGGCTTATCCATAGACCAAAGCCGGAAACTGTTGCTTCAACCGCAAAAATGATCGCTCCAATCCATCAAGCCTAGTGCCCCAACTCCCCGCTATGATGAGGGGTCTGACATGAAAATCCCGCATGGGTCGCCGAGGGCTTTTTTGACAGTTTGTTTTGAAGATCCACCAGCGGTAGACAGAGTGAGAGAGAGTGAGACAGGGATATTGTGACTGAAGGAGCAGGTTGGGCTGAAGCTCTGGTTGATTCCAACGGACGCAAATCCCCAGTGCATTCCATTCCTGTCGAGCTATCACAGAGCTCTGCTTCCTACCACACCACTGCTTCTGCGCCATGCCAGTCTTTTGTTTATTCGTTTCTCTGTGCAGCAGCAGACTTTGTTAGTTGGTCCTCGCTCGACCCCACAGCCCCCCCCCCAACCCGGGCATGGAGCCCTAGAGACAGAGAAACAGTTATTTCGAGTTTTTCATCATCTAAAATCTATATTTGCAATAATCTGCTTCAAGTCCAGATATCTAGCCTAAGGCATCCATGTCCCTCCTGACCTACACGTGCAAGAAGGATGCAAGATGGAGGATTTGCTCCCGCGTAAATATTTATCCCAATCGGGATGTCTGCAGAAGAGTGGGGGGGGGTACCAGCAGATCAGCGACTTAGGCAGTTGTTAGATTCGAATGGCATCGTGCGAAATCTTCTAGGTACTCTGAGCGCTTGTTTAGCTGCTGTTTATGAGAATAAGTGGGAGAGATTGGCGAATTAAGAAAGCTTTTTGTACACGTTAATATTGAGCAAATTGGATTGCTGATAATAACAGCATATTGAATGGGCTGATCCAGGAGATTGTTGAGTAGATCAATGAGTTTGTTGAGTAGAACGATGAGTTTGTTGAGTAGATCAATGAGTTTGTTGGGTAGAACGATGAGTTTGTTCAGTAGATCCATGAGTTTGTTCAGTAGATCGATGAGTTTGTTCAGTAGATCCATGAGATTGTTGAGTAGATCGATGAGTTTGTTGAGTAAATCGATGAGATTGTTGAATATATTTATGAGATTGTTGAGTAGATGATGAGTTTGTTGATGAGTTTAATTGTGTAGATTGATGGGTTTTTTGGGTAGATCGATGAGTTTGTTCAGTAGATCTATGAGATCGTTGAGACGAATGATTGGACAGATTGATAATTAAGATTCTGCTTTCCAAAAAGCTAAATTGTTGTGTTAAACTCGCACAATATGAGAGCCGCCATCAGTGCATAACTTGTAATTTAATTCTTCACAGCAAAATGCTCAATTTGTTTTCAACCTTGTTGAAGATCCCGAATGCCCGTCAGGCTTATGAGGCTGATGACGTATTTTAAAAGCATATGACCAACCTTACGTATTAAGATCTGGAATAGTTTCAAAACTTAGAACAGCCCTGCGAAAACCTGTGATAAAGAATCTCCCAAAATCTTCTCTGTTGAAATGAAAACAGGGATTTGAATAACAAGCAATTCCAAAGATGCCTTAGCGAACTCCACATCTGGCCAGCTTCTGCGCCTCATCCGTCAAGCCGGAGTCTTCCATTGCGAAGAAATGCTCTCAGCTGTTGGAACTGGGCAGCAAATTGGACCAGACTAAGAATTGATTCAGTCCCAAATAATAATTATTGTAATGGCCAACACCCAAGAATGATCCAGTTCGACCACCCCAGCCCAATTATAGTTTTATCAGATGCTGAAGCTCGCTAGCTGGTAATTAAAACTCAGTTTGGACCGGCGCTGTTTTCCGCTTTCGAAGAAGCGAGACGGCCTGCTCCGTCTCAGGTGGGTGCGAAAGCAACAATTTCATTTCTTAGTTAGCACGTGTGAAGGTTGGGAAAGGGAGCCTGTTTTGATGAGTCAAAAACGTTTGTATTGGAAAATTTAAATTCACATTTCTGAGAATTACTTTGTCAGTTACTCAGTTACCCTCAAGGGCGTAAATTGCACGAGCAGAGAGCCAAGATGTAGCCCCAAATTAATGAGACTGCACTTGGAATCGAGCCTGTGCCGCAGGTATATCAGACATCAAAGCGCCGCACTAGACCACTGGGCGACGGACCCCTTGTATCTCATACACGCATTACATCATGTGAAAGGATCATGTTATCCTTTTACGAATAATGGCAGATTGTTCAGTGTGTAGCTGAGGTGAATAATGGCAGATTGTTCAGTATGTAGCTGAGTTGAATAATGGCAGATTGTTCAGTGTGTAGCGGAGGTGAATAATGGCAGATTGTTCAGTGTGTAGCGGAGGTGAATAATGGCAGATTGTTCAGTATGTAGCTGAGTGAATAATGGCAGATTGTTCAGTATGTAGCTGATGTGAATAATGGCAGATTGTTCAGTGTGTAGCTGAGTGAATAATGGCAGATTGTTCAGTATGTAGCTGAGTTGAATAATGGCAGATTGTTCAGTATGTAGCGGAGGTGAATAATGGCAGAAATACGAACACGCATAAATGGCCATTGTTCAACAAAGCAACATGCTAAACAAGTACATCGTACTTGTATTTTGTCCAGCACAAATATCATTATTTCACACTTAGTTCACGCTATTATAATGCAAATATAAGGAGGGTGGTTGGATATTTATTGAGGGAAAGCAGTCACGTGATGAAATTTGTACATCGGGTAAATGTACATTGGGGAGCAGCTGTGGAATATGGCCAAAATTAGTTGCTCACAAGAAGACACTCGCCAGGCCAGTTTCGCCAGGGAATCGAACCCGGGAGCCTCTGAGCCAAAAAAAGACAAAAAGGGAGCGTACAATCAGCTATCATTGTCTGAATTATATTAGGCAGAATCTCAGTGGAACCGTCAGAAGCCTCGCCATTGGCTGCAGATTGAAATTCGGTGGGGGGAGGGGGGGGTTAGCGCGAATATTCCAGCTTCCACCAGCCAGCCTGTCGGCTATTGGGCCGGGGGCGGATCGCACGGCAACTGACTCGATGGCCAATCTGTGATTAAGTTCGACTCACAACTGCTGCCGCCTGCCGGGAGGGGTTGCCGTGCCGATTTGGTAAAATGTAAATTTCCTAGCCGGGGGATAAACAGTCGGAGCCAAACACGCGCGTGTATACAGAAGCCCGGAGACAGGCGGACAAAATCATAAATACAAACACAAATCTAAGCAACAGGCAGTGCAGCACAGGTGGGCTCACACCGCCACTTGACTTATCCAGCTGTGTTTACTCCGGGGAGGAGCCGGCTGGTGCTGTGTTTGTCTCCGCCCGGCCGCTGCGAGCCCCGAGGGTTCTCTCTCTCTCCTTCTCTCTCTCTCTCTCGGTGTCTCGCTGTGTCTCCCCCCTCTACCAGAGGGTTTGAATTTATATTAAATAATGGATTTCGCTGGCCCGGCCCTGTCAGGCCAGTCTGGCATTGCCGGCCTTCATCAGCGGCTTCATCAGCAGCAGCCGCAGCTGCACCCAATTCCTCCGAATGGGTTCAACTTTGAGCAGCGGCGTCCGTATGCAGGTGAGATCGTTTTGCAATACTCATAGGCATCTAACTAATCTCTCGCTTCTCGAGTCTGCTCGAGTATCTTATCTTCCAATCTCTAACTAAGCCGGTACAGGTAGCTGCGGCTTTGCTGAGGTCAAGGTCGAGCCTTCGCAGTCTGCGCCAGTTTGGGAGTCCCAGCCGCCACCGCCACCGCCACCGCCACCGCCACCGCCACTGCCGCCGCAACCCGAAGCCGCAGGTGCAGAGTCGGCGGCTTCCGAAGTTGATCAGGAACAGCCGGGCTGCGAGCTCAACAAAGAAGAAGCTGGCGACGAGCAGCATGGGAAAAAATCTCAAGGTGAGACAGTGGGATGGGTGGGAAAGAGTAGAGAGAGTAGAGAGGGAGGGCAGAGTAGAGAGGGGGCAGAGTAGAGAGGGGCAGAGTAGAGAGGGGGGCAGAGTAGAGAGGGAGGGCAGAGTAGAGAGGGGGCAGAGTAGAGAGGGGCAGAGTAGAGAGGGAGGGCAGAGTAGAGAGGGGGCAGAGTAGAGAGGGGCAGAGTAGAGAGGGGCAGAGCAGACAGGGAGGGCAGAGTAGACAGGGAGGGCAGAGTAGACAGGGAGGGCAGAGTAGACAGGGAGGGCAGAGAAGACAGGGAGGGCAGAGTAGAGAGGGACGGCAGAGTAGAGAGGGGCAGAGTAGACAGGGAGGGCAGAGAAGAGAGGGAGGGCAGAGTAGAGAGGGAGGGCAGAGTAGAGAGGGGGCAGAGTAGAGAGGGGGAGAGAGGGGAGAAGAGAGAACAGTCAGCAGCGCAAGGGGCTGGGGGACAAAAGTCGCAGGCGTGGGAGTCAATTAGAAAGCACTCGAAGAGGCATGGGGGCAGTGGCGAGGGGGTGCCGTTGATGGGGCACAGCAGACTCCCCCGCACACTGCCCAAAGGCGCACCTGAGCTCGCTGCTCTTCCTGCCATAATGACTGCCAGCTTATAAATAGCATTGGCTAAATTCATGCTGGGTACTCCGGATAATGGCAGAGAAAATTCCCAAATTCCAAAAAATCTCTGTTGAGAAAAGAGTGCTAATCCTAATATGGATGATAGAGCTGGGCGAATGGCACTTGAGAATCTCATAATTAATAGGCAGACCGCTTTCCCATAATTGCCGGCGCTTCACATAATTTTATTGAAATAAGCAAATCTGCTTTTCATCTCATAACGGAGCCGGCGTCAAACTTTCTTAAATTAAAAATACTTAATTTCTGCTACTGGCTAGGGTTGGTTTATGAAACCAAACTTCAGGAATTACCGGCAGTTTGTGAACCCTCAGATCCCAGCTAAATGCAGTTTGTGAACCCTCAGATCCCAGCTAAATGCAGTTTGTGAACCCTCAGATCCCAGCTAAATGCAGTTTGTGAACCCTCAGATCCCAGCTAAATGCAGTTTGTGAACCCTCAGATCCCAGCTAAATGCAGTTTGTGAACCCCCAGATCCCAGCTAAATGCAGTTTGTGAACCCCCATACCCCAGCTAAAGGCAGTTTGTGAACCCCCAGACCCCAGCTAAAGGCAGTTTGTGAACTCTCAGATTTCAGCTAAAGGCAGTTTGTGAACCCCCATACCCCAGCTAAAGGCAGTTTGTGAACCCCCAGACCCCAGCTAAGGGCAGTTTGTGAACCCCCATACCCCAGCTAAAGGCAGTTTGTGAACCCTCAGATTTCAGCTAAAGGCAGTTTGTGAACCCCCATACCCCAGCTAAAGGCAGTTTGTGAACCCCCAGACCCCAGCTAAGGGCAGTTTGTGAACCCCCATACCCCAGCTAAAGGCAGTTTGTGAACCCCCAGACTCCAGCTAAAGGCAGTTTGTGAACCCCCAGACCCCAGCTAAAGGCAGTTTGTGAACCCCCAGACTCCAGCTAAAGGCAGTTTGTGAACCCCCAGACCCCAGCTAAATGCAGTTTGTGAACCCCCAGACCCCAGCTAAAGGCAGTTTGTGAACCCTCAGACCCCAGCTAAATGCAGTTTGTGAACCCTCAGATCCCAGCTAAATGCAGTTTGTGAACCCTCAGATCCCAGCTAAATGCAGTTTGTGAACCCACAGATCCCAGCTAAATGCAGTTTGTGAACCCTCAGATCCCAGCTAAATGCAGTTTGTGAACCCTCAGATCCCAGCTAAATGCAGTTTGTGAACCCCCATACCCCAGCTAAATGCAGTTTGTGAACCCCCATACCCCAGCTAAAGGCAGTTTGTGAAGCCTCAGATTTCAGCTAAAGGCAGTTTTTGAATCCTCAGATCTCAGCTAAAGGCAGTTTGTCAACCCCCATACCCCAGCTAAAGGCAGTTTGTGAAGCCTCAGATTTCAGCTAAAGGCAGTTTGTGAACCCTCAGATCTCAGCTAAAGGCAGTTTGTCAACCCCCATACCCCAGCTAAAGGCAGTTTGTGAAGCCTCAGATTTCAGCTAAAGGCAGTTTGTGAACCCTCAGATCTCAGCTAAAGGCAGTTTTTGAATCCTCAGATCTCAGCTAAAGGCAGTTTGTCAACCCCCATACCCCAGCTAAAGGCAGTTTGTGAAGCCTCAGATTTCAGCTAAAGGCAGTTTGTGAACCCTCAGATCTCAGCTAAAGGCAGTTTGTGAAGCCTCAGATCTCAGCTAAAGGCAGTTTGTGAACCCTCAGATCTCAGCTAAAGAATAATAATAATAATTGATTACACCTGCCCAATGGGCAGATGTGCAACCGACAGCTCAGCCGCAGCTATTGCGCGGCGCATCTGAAGGCTGCGTACGGCTGTTCAGTCCAAGGACTGGGGGGTCGCCACACACACCCTCAATTACCCCAGCTAATGCTGGTACCCATTTTACAGCTGGGTAAACTGAAGCAACGCAGAGTTAAGTGTCTTGCTCAAGGACACAAATTGTTGCAGAGGGATCGGGAATCGAACCCCCGACCTTCAAGTCGTGAGTCCGACGCCCTAACCACTAGGCTACAACCCTCAGATCTCAGCTAAAGGCAGTTTGTGAACCGTCAGATCTCAGCTAAAGGCAGTTTGTGAACCCTCAGATCTCAGCTAAAGGCAGTTTGTGAACCCCCATACCCCAGCTAAAGGCAGTTTGTGAAGCCTCAGATTTCAGCTAAAGGCAGTTTGTGAACCCTCAGATCTCAGCTAAAGGCAGTTTGTCAACCCCCATACCCCAGCTAAAGGCAGTTTGTGAACCCTCAGATCTCAGCTAAAGGCAGTTTGTGAAGCCTCAGATCTCAGCTAAAGGCAGTTTGTGAACCCTCAGATCTCAGCTAAAGGCAGTTTGTGAACCCTCAGATCTTAGCTAAAGGCAGTTTGTGAACCCTCAGATCTCAGCTAAAGGCAGTTTGTGAACCCCCAGACCCCAGCTAAAGGCAGTTTGTGTTCCAATCGGTGCAGTCTGTGGGGTTCAGCGCGGCCACCCCAGTCAGTTCGGCAGAGTTCAAGCTAATTGATTCGCTCAGCCGGGCAGTTCAGACTCCCAGCGCATGCATTGAATGCAGACATTAAAGAAATGGATTTGGCCCCAGAATCGAAGATGAAAGATGAATTTCGGGTTGGTGCGTCCCCTCGCTGGCTTCAGCGTTCCTACGGCTCCTCCAGTTTTGTCTAGCTGCGTTTCTACCCTCGGGAGTTTTTCGATGGAGATCGCGCGGGGGCGCGCACTTGACGTGCAGAGAGGAGGATTTTTCTGTTTGGTGGGAGGCGCTGGCTGGGGCATTGCAAATGGGCCCAAATTATTTTATCTGGCCACGATGACCGCAGCACCGGGGGGGGGATTTTCTTCCCACGTTTGTAGCTGCAGCGTGCGTCAGTCAGTCCGGTGATTCCCAGTACCTGTGCGTCACCCGCGCATCTCTTTATCAAATCGCTTGATCTATTGAAGTCGCATGCTTCAGATTAGCGCATGCACCTGTCTGCTGTGTTCGGCTTCAATGCGGTTTAGTGGGCCACTGCTGTCAGAGAGTAGCTGTATAGTAAATGAATGGCTGAAAATTACATTTTCCTTCTGTGCATTTGCTGCTGCAGAGACAGGTGAGGGGGCTAAAGGAAAGGGGAGAGGAGAGTAGAGAGGGAGAGGGAGGGGATAGAGGAGAGGGAGAAGAGAGGCAGGGGAGACGGAGGGGAGAGGGACTGAGGAGAGGGAGAGAAGGAGAGGGAGACAGTAGAGAGGGAAGAGAAGGGAGATAGGGGAGAGAAGGGAGATAGGGGAGAGAAGGGATATAGGGGAGAGAAGGGAGATAGGGGAGAGAAGGGATATAGGGGAGAGAAGGGAGATAGGGGAGAGAAGGGATATAGGGGAGAGAAGGGAGATAGGGGAGAGAAGTGAGATAGGGGAGAGAAGGGAGATAGGGGACAGAAGGGAGATAGGGGAGAGAAGGGAGATAGGGGAGAGAAGGGAGATAGGGGAGAGAAGGGAGATAGGGGAGAGAAGTGAGATAGGGGACAGAAGGGAGATAGGGGAGAAAAGGGAGATAGGGGAGAGAAGGGAGATAGGGGACAGAAGGGAGATAGTGGAGAGAAGAGAGATAGTGGAGAGAAGGGAGATAGGGGAGAGAAGGGAGATAGGGGATAGAAGGGAGATAGGGGAGAGAAGGGAGATAGGGGAGAGAAGGGAGATAGGGGAGAGAAGGGAGATAGGGGAGAGAAGGGAGATAGGGGACACAAGGGAGATAGGGGAGAGAAGGGAGATAGGGGAGAGAAGGGAGATAGGGGAGAGAAGGGAGATAGGGGAGAGAAGGGAGATAGGGGAGAGAAGGGAGATAGGGGAGAGAAGGGAGATAGGGGAGAGAAGGGAGATAGGGGACACAAGGGAGATAGGGGAGAGAAGGGAGATAGGGGAGAGAAGGGAGATAGGGGAGAGAAGGGAGATAGGGGAGAGAAGGGAGATAGGGGACAGAAGGGAGATAGTGGAGAGAAGAGAGATAGTGGAGAGAAGGGAGATAGGGGAGAGAAGGGAGATAGGGGAGAGAAGGGAGATAGGGGACAGAAGGGAGATAGGGGAGAGAAGGGAGATAGGGGAGAGAAGGGAGATAGGGGAGAGAAGGGAGATAGGGGAGAGAAGGGAGATAGGGGAGAGAAGGGAGATAGGGGAGAGAAGGGAGATAGGGGACAGAAGGGAGATAGTGGAGAGAAGAGAGATAGTGGAGAGAAGGGAGATAGGGGAGAGAAGGGAGATAGGGGATAGAAGGGAGATAGGGGAGAGAAGTGAGATAGGGGAGAGAAGGGAGATAGGGGAGAGAAGGGAGATAGGGGAGAGAAGGGAGATAGGGGAGAGAAGGGAGATAGGGGAGAGAAGGGAGATAGGGGAGAGAAGGGAGATAGGGGAGAGAAGGGAGATAGGGGAGAGAAGGGAGATAGGGGACAGAAGGGAGATAGGGGACAGAAGGGAGATAGGGGAGAGAAGGGAGATAGGGGAGAGAAGGGAGATAGGGGAGAGAAGGGAGATAGGGGAGAGAAGGGAGATAGGGGAGAGAAGGGAGATAGGGGAGAGAAGGGAGATAGGGGACAGAAGGGAGATAGGGGACAGAAGGGAGATAGGGGAGAGAAGGGAGATAGGGGTCAGAAGGGAGATAGGGGACAGAAGGGAGATAGGGGAGAGAAGGGAGATAGGGGAGAAGGGAGATAGGGGAGAGAAGGGAGATAGGGGAGAGAAATTACAATTACAGTTACCCGTTACAATTGTACCGGGTTCTAAACTAATTCGCAAACCACAGTCCCGCATAGATAGTGTATCAGTCTGAGAGCTGTCCTTTAACCGCGCATTGCAGCTGCCGCCAGTGGCAGACGCTCGGAGAAGCCGCCGTACTCCTACATCGCGCTGATCGTGATGGCAATCCAAGCATCGCCCGTGAAGCGGTGCACCCTGGCGGAGATCTACCAGTACCTGCAGGACAATTTCCCATTTTTCCGTGGCCAGTACCAGGGCTGGAAGAACTCGGTGCGGCATAATTTATCGCTGAACGAATGCTTCATCAAACTGCCGAAAGGTTTGCCGGGCACAGTTTTCGCTCGATAATTAATAGTAAATTGCAGGGACTTAGTGAAGTTTATTTTGCCAAGGCGCCTTAGGGTTTGCGGTACCCCCGCTGACCCCGAATCCACTACCTTCCCCCTCAGGTGCTGCTAGGGGGCGTCCCAAGCCATTTTTCGGTGGGAGAATTTTCCCACAATAATAGAATTGTTGGCGCGACCAAGGCGCAGCGGGAAGGCGCCCTTGACTTCCTGGCGCTTTAATCAGGGCTCTGCCTCAGTGGTCTGTTGCGCATTTGTCAATCAGTCTCTTCCCGATCTCTATGCAGAATTTGGACGCCATTTAGTAATTATAATCTTATTATCAGTCAATTTTGTTTTTATACCAGATTAGTCAACTGTAAAGTAGAATTCGTTTGATAAAAAGTGTCCCATGCTAAATAAATATTGAATTTTCCAACTTAACTTAACCTAGAAGCACGCATTTCAATCCTTAGCGGGGGAATCAAGCCATTGAAGACTTGCTTTTTATTGTCTATGGGCTATGGCCCAACCTAAATCCCTAGGTCTTAGATCCTATATAGAGCAAAGTATAATACAGTATTTAAAACTCCCAACACTTCATATCTCCGACACTTCATATCTCCGACACTCCATATTTCCGACACTTCATATCTCCGACACTTCATGTCTCCGACACTTCATGTCTCCGACACTTCATATCTCCGACACTTCATATCTCCGACACTCCATATCTCCGACACTTCATATCTCCGACACTTCATATCTCCGGCACTTCAAGTCTTCGATGCTTCATGTCTCCGACACTTCATATCTCCGACACTTCATATCTCTGATACTTCATGCCTCCGACACTTTAAGTCTCCGATACCTCATATCATACCTAGTTGTCCTGTTCATGCAGGCAGATTGTCTAAGGTTGGTACAGAGGCGAGTCTGCTGCATTGCTGACATGTGGTTGAACACCACCTTAACTGTACACCGGTACACACACACTGCAACTCATGCAGGCATCGGCCGGCCAGGCAAGGGCCACTACTGGACGCTCGACCAGCAAGCCGAGTTCATGTTCGAGGAGGGCAGCTACCGCCGGAGACCGCGCGGCTTTCGCCGGAAATCAGGCGGCGGCGGCGGCGGCGGCGGCAGCCACCAGCAGCACGCGGCAGCTGCCAAGTCAGCGGTTGCAGCTGCTGCAGCCACTGCCGCCGCAGCCGCCGCAGCTGCAGCGGTGCCAAGCCCGGAAGCGCAGGCAGCAGCAGGCTGCTCCGGACTGGCTTCAACATCAGCTTCAGCGCCAACTTCTACACCGGGCATGATTAATGCTAATGAGCATCCAGCAGATAGCTTTCCACTGCATCACCAGCATCACTGGTACCATCAGCAGCATCAGCATCTGCAGCAGCAGCTTCAGTATGATAGCGGCGACGCGCTGATTGATCATCTAGGCGGCTGTCAGTCGTATCCAGCTGCCGCAGCTGCGGCTGCTGCGGCGGCCGCCGGTTATCCGGGCTATCACCAGCAGGTGCATCAGCAGCAGGTGTACCAGCACCAGCTGCAGCACCAGCAGCACGAGCAGCCGCAATTCTCCAGTTGGAGTTTCCCGTCGCTAGGCTACGGACCAGCAGCTGCCTATCAGCAGCATTCGATTGCGGCGGCTTCGGCACCGGCCTGCGGGACCAGTGTCTGCTACGACGGCCCGCAGCAGCCGCCGCTGACTGGAAGCTCAGCTGTCACCATCGATGAGGCCTACAGCGGCCGACGACTACCGCCCTATCCGGCGATCACGTGACCCTAAAATTTAGACAACCGCGGCATGGCATAGGCCTGCTTACTCGCATGTACTTTTGCTACCTGCATGTGTATTGTTCACAAGCGTGCAAAACTCCATCTAAGCAAAATCTCGCAGTAAGTTTTAAGCTACGGGCCTTCGCAGGATTCCGCTGGCTCCTGAGCACATACCAGCGCGCAAATACTGTACGCAGGCACGCACTCACACACGCTCACACAGGGTGTACAGCGGCCCCGACTTTCTAATCGTCCGACATGTACACTCTGTGCCTTGGGGGGGGGGGTTGGCTCTCATGGCTGTGAATTGCACGACAACACCCGGCCAGTAGTTTGGCTGCACAAGCCCCAGATGAATGTCGCCTTCACTTCACTTAACTGGGGGTCCGTAGCAGCTTGATTGGTCAAATATGAAAGCAAAATCTGTGCGGTTAACTCTTCAAAACACTTTTTGCGCGCTTGTGTTTCGAATTACTAGCTTGCCGCCTGCTTGTCAACTGCGCGCTGCTGGCTGACCAGAGCTCGCGCCAGTGTTTGGCATTTCTCATTCTCGATTGCTTATGTCAACGAAACGCGCGTGGTAATGCGCGCTTATTCAGCTCAGCTCTCGCTACTACTAAAAGTAGCAGTTTGCAATTATATGTGTACTCGCAATTTTTTGCTGTTGTATTTTAATCTCCAATGCAAATATTCGTCCCGCAGAATAGCAATGCAAAAAAGCGGTTTTGTGGCTGGGTGCTTTTCTGAAAAGCAGTATTTGTAATTTCAAATCATTGACACACAGGAATTTTCGGAAACATATTAATACAAGCAGCTAACCAATGATCCATCCACCTAGCCATCAATCTTGAATAGTTTCTAGTCAAAGTTTACAGCACATGTACAAACTACTTGCAACTCAGATTCAGCCTACTCATTAGTAGTTTGCAACGAATATGCTCCCCCATACTGATTTGACCGTCTTGAAGTTTTGAAAAAAGAAGAAAATATACAAAACAGTCTGCTTCTTTTCTGGGTTAAAACATTCGACAGTTATACGAGAGTAACGAGAGGAGAAAAAAAGAGAGTGGCAGAGGGAGAGCTTGCAACTTGCTGATTTGAGTTCTTTTTATATTTCAAATTTCTGCAACCTGAAAACAATTGCATATTTTCTTATAAAGAGAGCGACAGTGAAAAACAGACCAAACAGTTAAACTAAACAGAAAATGGTGACAGCGAGACGTGGCTGACAAATTAAGATTATTAGGTAAACTTTGTCTGGACTTACTAATTTTAGTACTAAGGAAAACCAATATTTAGTAGAGTAGGGATAGGATTTCAATTTTCAACATAAAAAAGATGAGCGGTTTATTTAAATTGCACACGGATCTACTTAACCTGGCTTTTGAGTTAGCTGAATATATGCAAATATATAGTTCAAATTTGAAAACAGAAGCAACCTCACCAGTTCGATTGAGTTTCTGCACGCGGATGACAATAATTATTTATATAAAAGTACGCAGTGACAAACGAGGGGATTCAGAGACAGAAAAAACGGTTAGCTACTCATAGTAGTTTTCTAGTTGTCAGTTCAAATTTCGAATTCTGTAAGCAAATTGCACTAACCTATTTGTGCACGCGTGCTGTATAAATACGACCCAATTGGTTTAATTTAGATTTTTCTTCCGGAACATTCTAGCTTAACTGACATAGTGCTTTGCTGTTGATCCGCTTCAGTGTTAAAGACAGAGAGTTCAGTCAGAGTTTTTCATTCAGGTTTAAGACAAACAAACCAACCAGCTCAGGCGTACAGATCATCGTCAGCTGGTGGGTGAGTCGGATCGCCGCCAGGATTGCCGCCGCTGCCGCCGGCTCCACTGCCGCCAGGGAACCGGAAGCTGCCGCCGAAGCCGCGACTCTGCTGCAGAGTGTGGGCGAACATCTCGTATTTGCGGATGTCCGCGTCAGTCACCGAGCGCCGGCTAAAGCTCATAGCCGTTTCAAAGTGCTTGCGCGTGATCTCCGGCACAGGGTCCTGACGGTTGGGGAGGGTGGGGGCGGTTCAGTGATCTTAGCGCTGTGAGAATAAGCCAACACGGATTAACTAACACATTGAAAATAGGAAATAGGATCCTCGGGATGGGGATTCTCGCTTTTTTGACGGGTAATCTCACCTTTCTTGGTGGGGAATCACACTTTTGGTGATGGGGAATCCCAGCTTTTGGTGATGGGGAATCCCAGCTTTTGGTGATGGGGAATCCCACCTTTTGGTGATAAAAATTCCCACTTTTTGTGATGGGGAATCCCACATTTTGTGATGGGGAATCCCACCTTTCGTGATGGGGAATCCCACCTTCAGGATAGGTAATACCAAAGGTAATTCTAGGCCTGGCCAACATGTTAATCACAGGGTTTAAGAGATTAGCAAAAGTCACCTGATCGGTTTCCATGCCGCTCCGCTGGGCGCGCATCTCGGCCTCAATGCTCTCTCGAATGGCCTGCTTGCAGGCTCGCTGACTAATCTCGGTTAAATCGGCGCCAGAATAGCCGTGCGACATCTTAGCAATATAGGTCAAATCGACGTCCTTGGCTATAGGAGATTTGCGCAGATTGGCCTTTAGAATGGCCAGACGGCTGCCTTCATCGGGCAGAGGAATGTAAATGAGCTGGTCGAGCCGGCCGGGCCGCAGGATGGCCGGATCGATAATATCCGGCCGATTTGTGGCGCCAATAATGAATACGGTTTTCTTGCTAGTCATGCCGTCCATCTCCGTTAGCAGCTGGTTGATCACTCGGTCGGATGCTCCGCCGGCGTCGCCGACGCTGCCGCCTCTGAAAAATCGCAGGGACGTGGGATTTGTGGGGGTTGTGGCGTTTTTCTTCTAAAAATAGCTACGGTGAAACCTCCTTAAGTGTCAGTCACGCCGCGTTACTAACCTGGCCTTGGCGATACTGTCCAATTCGTCGAAAAACAGCACGCACGGAGCGGCCTGCCTGGCCTTGTCAAAAATATCCCGGATGTTGGCTTCGGACTCGCCAAACCACATGGTGAGCAGCTCGGGACCCTTGATGCTGATGAAATTTGCCTGGCACTCGTTGGCGATGGCCTTGGCTAGCAGGGTTTTGCCGCAGCCTGGCGGCCCGTAGAACAGCACGCCTTTGCTAGGGGTCATGCCGAACTTGGCAAATTTGTCCGGGAATTCCACCGGGTACTGCACCATCTCTTGCAGCTCCTGCGAGACAAAAGGCAAAAGGCTGGTGACCAGTAACACACTTTATCTGGCAATTCAGTAGCCCTATGTTTCCATCTGCTAGTAGTTAAGTTCCCAGTCTTGAATAGAACACTTCCAGTCCGTCTGCAGTACTTCCGGTCGGTCTGTAGTACTTCCGGTACTTCAGTATCCCACTTCCCGTACTTCAGTATCCCAATTTCCGTACTTCAGTATCCTACTTCCGGTACTTCAGTATCCCACTTCCCGTACTTCAGTATCCCACATCCGGTACTTCAGTATCCCACTTCCCGTACTTCAGTATCCCACTTCCGGTACTTCAGTATCCTACTTCCGGTACTTTAGTATCCCACTTCCGGTACTTCAGTATCCTACTTTAGGTCCTTTAATATCTTGCTTCCGTTACTTCAGTATCCCACTTCCGGTAGTTCAGTAGCTGACATCCTGTCCTTTAATAGCCAAATTCCAGTCTTCAGGCGCCAACACCTAGTCTTTCACTAGTTCCAGCTTACTTCCGGCCTACACCCAAACATTCAGTTAGCCTAAAATCGCACATTTTCTCTGCTTCTGAATGACACGGAAAAAGCGCCACGATACGCACCTGTTTGACGCTCTCCAGCCCGCCGATATCCTCCCAGCTGACCTGCGGCACTTCAACTTGCGTCTCGCGCAGGGCAGACGGATTACACTTGGTTAGGGCGTATTTAAAATCGTCCATAGTGACGGCCAGGCTAGCCAGCACTTCGGCATCAATAGTCTCATCTTCCAGATCAATAATATCCATCTTCTTGCGAATCTGCTGCAGAGCCGCTTCGCTGCACAGCTGGGCCAGATCGGCGCCAACAAAACCGTGCGTCTCCGAGGCAACCAGCGACAGGTCGACGTCTTTCATCTTCATGTTCTTAGTGTGAATCTGGAGGATCTCTTCACGACCGGCCGTGTCCGGGATGCCGATGTCAACCTCGCGGTCGAAGCGGCCGAACCGACGCAGGGCCGGATCGATAGAGTTTGGCCGATTGGTGGCCGCCATCACGATTACCTGGGCGCGTTAATAAATAGAAAATAAGTGAATATATAATAATTACAAAACAATGTTTTACATTATACGATGTATTCTACACTGCATTGTGAACAGGTTTACAAGCTAGTACAACAACACAATACGCAGTTAGTTCGCGAATGAACGCTACGCCGTCGGCCAAATCCGGGGCACCGGCGTCAGCCAGTAGGCAGTCGACGAAACGCCGATTGCGCGCCTGCCCCCCCCCCGCCGGTAGGGTGCCTGTAACGTTAACAGCAGCGCCTCCTGCACCGGCTCTGGGCAGTACGACTCGGCGCGGATAATGTGGCCTGCCAGCTGGAGTCGCCGACGGCGCAACAGGTCGCTTAGACGGACCAGGCCGCGTTGATCACTCGCTCGTGGCCGATCTTAAAGGCGGCGCGCAGCAGGCCAGCGTGCGCCGCGTCAACTTGTTTCTCGAGCGACTCCGTCAGCGTCCAGGTCTCGGCGTTGTACAGCTTTTACAGTGCTGGCGAAACCTATTCAGCGTCTGTACTAACCAGAGCCAACTCTGCTTAACTTACAGCTATAACCAATTTAAAAGAAGAAGAATAATTCCTATTACTAACCTGTGACCTGCCTTTCAGGCCATCCATCAGAGTCAGCAGCTGGGACACGATGCGGCGCTCAACTTCGCCGTGAGTTTTCTCACGCTTAGGCGCAATAGCGTCCAGTTCGTCGATAAATATAATAGCCGGAGAGTTCTTCTCGGCCTCTTCGAATGCTTTGCGCAGATTGGACTCGGACTCGCCGGCCAGTTTGGACATAATCTCCGGACCGTTAATCAAGAAGAAGAACGCGCCGGTCTCGTTGGCAACAGCCCTAGCAATGAGGGTCTTGCCAGTGCCAGGCGGGCCGTAGAGCAGAATGCCGCGCGGCGGTTTCACTCCGATTGATTTAAACAGCTGCGGATGACGCAACGGCAGCTCAACCATCTCCTTGATGATGGCCATCTGTTTGCGGCAGCCGCCAATATCTTCGTAGCCAATATCGTCGGCTTTGGATTCTTCTTCTTCGCGTTTGTGCGGCTCGCCTTCAAAATGGATAACGGTCTCCGGGGCCACGATGCAGTAAGGCGACGGGTCGGTCTCTTTCACCTGAAGATTGAATTAAAAGTACCTATTGTACTTTCTCATGCTAGACTAACCTTTGAAATAATAAAACCCGTCTTGACGTCCTGGTTAGCGGGGCAGGCCATAGACTATCGCTGACATTCCAGCCGAGAAGGGAGCATTTTGACTGTACAATGGCTTTGCTGTACATCATACTGTACATTGCATACCAGCTAGATTGACCAGAAACAATTTTTGAAGCATAAATCAATAACAACAATAGACCAACCAACCAACCTTGAATTCAACGGCGCGCATTCCGCCGCGAACAACAAACACGTCGTCCTTACGAAGCGGCCTGTAAGCCTCTAGAAAGTAGGGCTTCAAATAGGTCTCGAATAGGTTGCCAGTTAGGCCTTCAACGCAATCGTCGAATGGTAGAACGTGAATTTTGCGGCCAAACTCCACGTTCGGAAAGGCCTATAAGTATGAATGAATGGGGATGGGATAGATAGATATCGACATAGAAACAACTCAATCTTAGTAATGATTGTACCGTAGACGTATGATGTGCTCCTATCTGCCAGCGGCCCAGGCTCGATTCCAAGGGCAGTCTCATTAATTTAGAGCTAAATTGGAATCTCGGCTTAGCTCTGCTCTTGCAATTAACGGCCTTGAGGCGGCCAACCCCCAAGGCACAGTGAAGTGAAACTTTTGTGCGAGTTTGCCTGTGACTATGACTGCGTACATATCCGCGCGCTTGTGTGTCTGCTTAGGGGAGTCGGCGGAATGGCAGCAATGCCTCTCGCTGGTTGTCAGAATGTCGCTCAATAATGCTTCTTATTTCCAAATCACACTTGCGCCAGTATTATTTACCTGAACGCTGACAACGTCGCCAACTCGAACGCGCAGATTGTTGCGCACGCAGCGATTCATTCGAATCCGATCGTTGGGACAGTTAGCCTCGGGCAGTACAATGCAGACAGTGTCGCGCCTCTTCTTGCCTTTCAATAGCACCGTGTCGCCTTTGAATAGTTGCAATTCGTCCATCTTGGCCTGGGACAGGCTCACTACAGAATTGTCATCGCTGGTTGCCTCCTCGGCGATGAGGCGATTCGGCCGGCGCTTAGTGCGCAGAATGGCCGTCTCGAGCTCGTCTTGGCTGCACAGAAAAGCCAAATTGCATTGGGATGGCAATGATAAATCAGTTGGCTACTGCCTCAGTAAGCTGTTCAGAGCATAGATAGATAAATTATACACTTCTTATAAATTAATTAAAACCCAATTCTTGACTGTACTATCTAGACATGGAAGGCTGCTAAAATATTGGTAAGGTATTGTTTCCATATAATCAGTTTAAATGAATCAGTATAAGAGAAAGTAAAATTATCTTAAAAAGTATATTCATTATCACTAATTGTGACCATCTGCAATATGGAAATATTTTTCTGTAGTAAATTTTACTTTGAATAGCACAAGTATTTGAAGTGACTATTTATAGTTCTATAACTGATTATTTATAGAACTTTTGAGCACTTCAATTATTTCAGCTTTATTCAACTTTTAAATTAGCACAATATTTAAGCATTTTAATTTTGTAAATATTATTTTAGCAGATTTGTTTTATTTTTTACTATCATTTTCTTTTAAATGAACCTTTTATCACATAAATAGTATAGTATAAGATATAAATATAGTATAAATAAATAAAAGAAATATCCATTCACTGAAACATCCTATAGCCCATAATTTATGTACATAGAAATTTAACAGTTGATAATTTAAGTTAAGCTAACAAATAATTATATCTTTTGCAACAAATTTTCCAAAAGATAGGCACCACATGCAATAAGGACCCTTAAGTATAATGATTGTGATCATAAGATGACATAATGACATGTCATTTTTGTATGACTAGTAATACTGACTAGTAATATTGTATTTAATAATTTTGTGGTAGATGAAATGACCATGTCATATTTTTATAGACAAAATAATAATAGACAAAATGATTGCCAACTAGAACTAGCTATCTATATATTACAAAAATATTGAAATTGAAGATAAAAAAATCTTTGTAACCTTTTTATTACTTACTTTCAGTGTTGGGCACCAGTCTATTAAAAGCATTAGGATTTTTCAATAATGTCAACAGACTGCTATTAAGATTTTTTGCACTAATGGATTTGCACTAATGCACTAATGCACTAAACGAATTTGCATTAATAACTTTGTAAGTTGACAAATTCATTATTAACATTAATGATAATGTTAGTGACTTAAGATGAAAGAAAAAACAAAAATATTGGGTCAAACAGAAAGTTTTAGCAGTTTATGGAGCCTTCCATAAAGGCAGTGAGCTTGTGCAGAATGTGGGGGGTCAGATGGCACCCTTAATTCCATTCTGCACAATTGACTTGGCATACACAAGCTGTGCGCCAGATGGGTACCCCATCAGCTAATTGCTAAGCACAGGGTAGCTTAAGCCCTGAGTCAGTTTCTACTAATCTACACTGTGTCAGTTCAATGTAGGAGCCTCACCGCTGGTGTCCAACGTGCTAACAGGTGACAAAACCTGGATCTACTTTTACAATGGGTTGCTAATGGTGAAGAAATACCAGTGAAATTCGCACGAGAATGCAGTAATGGTCACAGTTTTCTTCCATCGCTATAGGATTCTGCTGCCTATGGTGCTGGACAAGGACACCAAGTAACAGCAGAGTGGTACACAACCAGATGCCTCACATAAGTGCTACGATTGCTTCAAGAACAGCAGCCAAAGACTAGAGATCGGCACATCATCCTGCACTACAACAATGCACTGGCACACAAGGCCTAAGTGATGTCAGTTTTTATTGGCAACAAACCTGATGCTGCTGCCACATCTACTATATTCACCTGATCAGGCACCTTGCATTTTCTTCCTCTTTCCAAAAATCAAGCGGAATTTGAAAGGGAAGCAATCTGACACCTGGGAGGAGCTGCTAAATGCAATGGAAGGCAAATTGTTAAAGATCAACAGAGACCATTTAGGGGCATATTTTTCTGTGTGGTTTGACAAGATGAAAAAGTGCTTAGATTGCAATGGTAGATATTTTTAGAAGTGTTAGGATCTGTGTTTGACTGCTAGTAAAATTTTATGCTTATATAATATGTTAAAATTTGTTTTTCTAAAAACTTATTGAGCAACCCTCGTAGATCTGACAAAAAGTCACAACATTACAAATGTATTCAAATCTATCTAAATGCCTAATTAATCTCTTTGTTTATAATGATGATCATGCAAATATAATAACTTCTTACCAATGAACTTTAATAATGCTTATGCATAAGCATTGATCACTGATTCACTTTTTTCCTTATCTTTTATAACTTTCTATGGGCTTCTTGAACTTTAGGTACGTAAAATACTTCCAATTTTTGGATTTTTGGAAACTTTTGCCAGAGAGTCTTAGAAACTGATCAAAATGATAATAAAGCAGAAAAACTGCAAAAAAATACCTTTAGAGGCAACAGGAACTCAATTTGCTAAAGTCTGTTTTGGAAAAAAGTGCAAGATTTCTATATTTTCTGTGTTAACTTTAATGGATGAATGCTTATTAATAAATATCAGTTAATTTTCAGTTAACTTTACAAAATTAAGAGTTATTAAGATAATTTTTGTTCTAACGCTGATGCTATGACCATTAATAGAAGTTAAGATTTTCATTAACAATGCCCAACACTGCTTAATTTAAGTTTTTTTTTATATTTTTAAAAAAGGACAAGGTACTTTTTATTTAGGGATAGGCAAATAAGATTTATCAAATGAAATAGAAGAATACTAAAAAACAAATTTTAAAATCTCATTGGAGTAGGGTCTATATTAATGAAACTAGCTTATTAAAATACTAAAAGTTTTTTTTCATTTTTTTATTTATGTAAAAAATTGTCTACACTGAAAAGTGAAACAGACCAACAATTTCAGATTAACCATGAGTGCACTAGTGGTTCACTACTAAATTTTGTCTAGCATACATAGTGCACAATTGATTTTTAGGTAACTTCTAATGCACAAAACATGATCATGAGATGAGTATTGATAATAAAAAGTAGTGTGCTCGCCAAAATACAATACATAATAAAAATGTAATAAAAATGTAATATGTAATATATTAAAATGTAATAAAAATGTATCGACTAAAAATGACTTACTTGCTTGCTGCTGCCATTGAGATCAAAATGCTTCAGAAATCGAAATCGGATTGCTACGTAACGCCAAGCTGTGGAAAACTACAATATCGGTATAGATATTCACTGTACGTTTGTACAACTCGCAAAGAATAAATTAATGGTGACGATTTCTTACTCACTAATACACAGCAGTTTTTGAAAAACTTAATAAAGTAATAAAAAATCCTGTAATATTAAAAAATTAGAAAAATTCTGTTTTTGCGAATACATTTGTGTCTTTTTGCTTGTAATTAGCAAATATTTAAAATATGGTTTGTTAATCTAACCTTAACGTGTTTAGCGTATGCTTAGCAAACAGTAATTTGCTTCTGTGTGCTTGAGCCTTAAATTGATTAAATCCTAAATATTCCTTGTTAATGGTTATTAAGTAAATCAATGGTAAAATTTTACTCGTAATGTACACCAAAATGCACGTTGTGTAAGCTATTTTGTGTAGGAGTATTTATTAGATTGTATTTTGCATTTATCGAATGTAATAACTTGCATTTCGTACCTGTAAGTTTACGTTTGATCGTCCTGAATGAAATGACCGAAATCCACAGAATTCTGTGCCGAAATCATTGAATAAAAAGGTATCCCAATTCAATATATTTATTTTTACGCAAGAAGATCAAGCTCCTTGATTTTAACACTTAAAAGCAACTATAGTGGTTCTATTTACTTGACTGATGTTGAAAGTTATAAATTTTATGTAATAAGTATGCATTTGCAGCATTTTAGCATGATGAATGACCTAACTACCAGCACGAAAAATGCTAAATCAAAAGTCCAACTCGTACTTTTCCGGGTTTCTTAAACTTAAACATTTTTTCGCTTTTGTGGCTTTAATCGGTTTTAAGTCATAGACTTTAGTGTCGGTTTAATAAAATATTTTTAATTTCATATGACTAAATATCTTTTCTCCAATAGTTTTCGCTTTTATTGTGTGTGATTATCAGCTGATCGACAGTCAACTTATTTGATTTTGGGAAATACAATAAAATATAATACTACGGAAGGTGGCGCTGGTTCCTAACTCTATTAACTCTTGTTTCCTTGCCGGAGTGTAAAGCCAAGTCAAGTCAGTTGATAATATTTTTCTTGGTGTTAAGATTAAGCTTCTGTGGGATTGGTGCTCATAAAGTGTTATTTGTAAAATGGAATAACACTTTACTTGCTTCAACTTGAGCTTGAACTTGAAATAGGCCTATTTAAGTTTAACAATGTTATCCAATATTCAATATACAGAGCTCTAGGCCTCCCCTATCCTATGCTAGATTCCTAAAATAAAATATTTCTCTCAGATGGTGTCTGTGATTTATCACTACATTTCTTTCTGTGAGAATTCTGGCTGTTTCACTGCCAAACAGTTTAAACCCCAAACTTAGGCCCCCTAATGTTTATGTGGATCTATGAATACAGCACTGCACTTCATAAAAGTTGCAAGAATAAAAATCTAGCAACTTTCTGCAAGTCTAACAAAGAATGCATAGGCCCTAGGAATTCGAAAACTGGTCTAAGGCCAAATTGGCTTGGGGGCAAAATTTTCTGTAGGCAAAACACTAAAACAGTCTAGTCACCAAAACATGGCCTATGGGCAAAATTACTAGCTACCTTTTATGCCTGCTATTGCATGGTTTCAGAAAAAATGGCTCTTCTCAACAAATTTTAATGAAACCTAATTGTCTCATCTCTTATGTATATATGTAGGCAGTTGTTATTTGTCCGGTGACCGGACGAATAGCCTTTTTGCTATTTGTCCAGTTAAATTGCTAACACAAATATCTTATTTGTTTCGTGATGAATATTCTAGACTTTTAAGACCTTTTCTCATATACTGATTAATATTTTCTTGTATTATTTGAGTGTAAGCAAAGCAGTATATTCAATTCGGCATAATTTGGTATATAAGACACACACTAGTATAACAATATAATAATCAAGACACGAGTAAGAAGTCTTTGAAGTCTAGGAATATTTACCCTTGTGGTTTTTCTAAAATAGATATTTTAGCATTATCAATTTAACCGGACAAATAACAAAATGTCTATTTGTCCGATATTAACCATATGAATAGGAAAGCATGGTCAGGATCCAGTAACCGGACAAATAACCACATTGCTATTCGTCTGGTCACCGGACAAATAACAACTGCCATATATGTATATATTAAATATCATTGGTTTATATAGATATAAATCTTTTTATTTTACATGCTAATTTTAAAAAATATATAGCAATAGCATATATTTTATATTATAGAATTATATTTATTTCTATATATAAATGTCATAGGATTACTGTCATTTAATATCATTTAATATTCATGAAGACAAATAATATATAAACAAAAATAGCTTGTTTTTATCCTTATATATAGCCAACTATAAAATTTTACCCAAGTAGGCCTAATTCAACTTAGTTCTCCCTAAGAATTGTGATTTAATTGCCTTTGGTTATAATATAGTCTCTGCTTTTTCTTTTTTCTTTTTCTTTTTCTTCTGTTTTTACTTCCTTGCCTCTCTTTTTCCTTTCTGTTTTGCATTTTTATTTCTTTTTCTCTTTTTTTCATTTATTTTTAGGTAAGCCTAGGCATTTTTGTGATTTACTTTGGGTAGACCTTTTGTTACTTAGCCTAGCCTTGTAAGGCTTTATTTGTAATTTTTTAAATAGAAGTTGAATATTCTTAAATTGTTTCATGACAAGATATACTTTATAAAAGCAAATATTAAAGACATGACATATTTATTATGCCTACTGATACTTTTAATATTGCTCCATAAATGTGCTTTACTATATGTATTATGACTTAGTAGGCTATCTGTGTTTTTTGTAACTTTTTTAACTATCTTTAATTATTGTTGCATGTTTCAGCACTGATTTCACATACAATGAATCAAGAAGCAATTTATATATTCTTGATGGACAATGGTTCCATTCATACAGTAGATGCAAGCTTCTTAAAAAGAAGGTGAGTGACTTTTGTTTGTATCTAAAATAACATTTAGGTGTTTTTTCTTACTGTAATGAATTATAGGTCCATTGTGACCTACATTTTACTATATTCTTATCCATTGCTATGTATATTTTTTATATAATGGTAGCTTATTCATATTCATATCAAATCTGTATACCTACTTAATTTACCATAATTTTCCCCAGATAACTTTTAACAATGTTAAATCCAATGCCCCCTGAAATTATTGAAAGGCCAACTATCAATAGATATAACTAGATCTGGGAATTGTGTTTCCATAACTGTGTAGCTGTATCCATAGACCATAGCTATAGCAGGGCTCTATTATAAAGAAACATAATATTATGATTTCAAATTTTAGCATCACAGTACTGCAGGAGGAGCTTCAATCTGCATTGAATGTTCCAATAGCTAATCAGGTGCTTTTAGCCTCTGGCGGCGTCTATATGCAGGGTAGCAACCTGGTTGAGCAGTACCATGTTGGTCTGGTGAGTACACTCGGTAATTGACTGGTATTCCTACAGGATCTAATGAGACCTGTTGCTCATCCTAGTTATAGATCCTAGAATTTGATTGATTGACGGTTTAATTCTGTGTTAAATAGAGCAGCAGAAGTCATTTCTTAGAAAGTTTCTTTTCGAATTTGTGACAATTTTGGTAATGTGAAGTGATCTAAGGGCTTGAGCTTTAATGCGCGATGCAAATATCGAACTCGGCTAGCGCTTCCTATCCATGGTTTCGCTGCCTGTGCTCACCCTAGCAACCACTCTTCCCGCAGGACCCGGGCAATCCGATCTTCCTATTTAACGTGGACAGCATTCGCAGTGACAGAGCGCCCGTGGCCAGCACGCTCGCGGCCAAGCACTCCGACATCTGCGATCGAGTCCGCGTCTCTGTGGCACAGCAGGCAGCTACCGCTGAATGCCTAAGGCAGCGCGTGGCACTCGCTGAGGTGAGCGCTGGGAATTTTGCCAGTTGATTGGTTGAATTGATAAGCTAGGAGGTTGCAGTTTAGGGATTTGCGCATGTTAGTGCAAGTTTGAGGATTTGGGAATATTTGTGTAAGTTTTGAGGATTTGGGAATATTTGTGTGTAAGTTATGAGGATTTGGAAATATTTGTGTGTAAGTTCTGAGGATTTGGAAATATTTGTGAGTAAGTTTTGAGGATTTGGGAAGATTTTTAGTGAGTAAGTTTTGAGGATTTAGGAAGATTTTTAGTGAGTAAGTTTTGAGGATTTAGGAAGATTTTTAGTGAGTAAGTTTTGAGGATCTAGGAAGATTTTTAGTGAGTAAGTTTTGAGGATTTGGGAAGATTTGTGTGTGATAGTTTGAGAATTTAAGAAGATTAGTGCGTGCAAGTTTTGAGGATTTGGGAAGATTTGTGTAAGTTTCCAGGACTCGGGAAGATTAAAAGTTTCAACTTCCCAACCCTCCCGTCGCGGCGCACCCAGGAACTGGCATCCCTGGGCCAGCAGGAATGCAACCAGGCGCAGTGGCTGGTGCGCGATCAGCACCTGCTGCACCAGGGCTGGCTGGCCAGCCTGGCCAATCTGGACGAACTGATGCAGCGCGGCCGGCCCGAGCACGACGAGTTTCTAACCAAAGCTAGAGAATTTCTCGACAAGAAAACTGAGATAAAAGCCACTCTGGATAATTTTGAGTCATGCTTGAACTTGTTGGGCCGAGTGCCAGTGCATCCGGGACTGCTGTCCCAGCATCATCAGCCGCAGCAGCCGCGTCGCGGCAGCTCCAGCTTCCGTCCCAGGCGAGCTTCATCGCCAGCTGGCCGAGAAGTTGCAGAAGACGACAAAAAAGGCGACGGCAAAGCCACAGTCAAGGGGGAGGAGGAGGAGGACGCGACGGCTGCCGATGACGACGCGCTGTCGACACCGCCGACGCCAACGTCGAAAACTGATCCCGCCGGGGTTGACGACGAAGTTTTGGTAAGCAGCTGCTGGGCTGCTGAGTGGGTTTGTGGTCATGGACCTCTGGATGACATGATATGGACTGCACCGTATTCTGAGTTGTTTTATAGCCGCTTTCTTTACCCATTGACTTCGATTCAGGTTGTCCAAGACGACGACTCAACCGCCGACGCCGCCTCCTCGCCCGCCGCAGCGCCAGCGCCGGCTCCGCCACGTCCAGCTGGCTCAACAGGCTGGTGTGGCTCCTCGTCAGAAGTCTGCCTGCTGGCTTGGATCTCCTCGCAGGACGGCGGCAGCGGCGAGGGCGCAGCCGAGGACAGCGGCAGCGGCCTGCACCGTCTCCGCGACGCCCTAGACCAGGGCTTTCGCAGCGTCCAGTCAGTCGCTGTCGATCAGCTAAACGAGGAGTTCAGAAAGTGCGTCGCCCGTTCCAGCGACATCTCCTATAGGGAGGTGCGCGGACTGGAGGACCGGCTGCTGGAGTTGAACCGGCTGGCCGATGACGCGTTACAGTTGGCCGCTGGGCAAGCGGAATCGGCCAGAGGATTCCGGGCTAATCAGGAGCGCTGGCTTAGCCTGCGCGGCGATCCCAGCCTGCTAGCGGATCTGTGCGCCTCGCATCGGAGCCAGCTGAAGGCCATGGCCAAGCAGCACGACGCTTTGCGGGACAAACGGCTGCGAATCCTGCGGTCCAAGGAGGAGTTTACGATTAACTTGCACCGCAGACTGAAGTGAGTTGTAAACTTGTTAATCTGATTCTCTCTTTGATTTCTAGGGAAGTTCCGAAATTTGAATGTTTGATTTCCCGGAAAATTTTGAAATTTTGATTCCTTTTCCGCTAAATCTGTAGTTAAATCCTGTCTGATTTCCTGGAAAAGATGAAACTAATTCCTGTCTGATTTCCTGGAAAGGTTGAAACAAATTTCTGTCTTTTCCTAGAAAATATACTTTTGAAACTTAATGTGTTGTGATTTCCTTGAAAATTTAAATCTAATCCCATCTTTTTTCCTAGAAAATTTGAAAACTTAATATTTTCTGATTTCCCGAAAAATTTCAAAAAATCAAATTCTATTGCATCCCACTTATCCTAAATCTCATTTAAATTCTTGGAAAGTTGTCAGAATTGCTAGAAAATTATGAAACTCAATGTCACAGCATTATTGAGCTGTTTTTTCTTATCCTAAGCTTTAAAATGTTAAGAGTATTCACAGATCTAACTCATTTCTTTATACTTTCACACTAACAAACTGTCTGATTCTCCCGTTGTAGGTGGCTGTCAAAGATCCAGCTAGACTACAGTCACAATAAGTACCGAGTCAACCTGATGAAGACCCAGGTGCAGCGCAGCCTCCGGGCACACGAATTGCTCCAGCAGGCCGAGCGATCGCCCTATCTGTACGCCAGAGCCTTGGCCGAAATTGTCCGGCGCAGATCTTTCGCTAAAAAATACAATGAGGTTAATTTAAAATTTCCTGTTTTCATATTTACAAGGGCGAGATATAGAATCTAGTACAGGACTGCGAGCTGGAGAGAGAAGATGAGAGAGGGAATAGTGAAAATAGAAGAGAGAAGAGAGGACAGGTAAGAGAAGAGAGTGAAGGGGGAGGGGAGGGAGAGGGGAGGGGAGAGTAGGGGTGAGGGAAAGAGGCGAGAGGAGAGGTGAGGGAAAGAGAGGAGGGGAGATAAGAAGTGAGGGGAGAGGTGAGTGGAGAGGTGAGGGAGAGAGGAGAGGTGAGGGAAAGAGGTGAGAGGAGAGGTGAGGGAAAGAGGTGAGAGGAGAGGTGAGGGAAAGAGGTGAGAGGAGAGGTGAGGGAAAGAGGTGAGGAAAAGAGGTGGGAGGAGAGGTGAGGGAAAGAGGTGAGAGGAGAGGTGAGGAAAAGAGGTGAGAGGAGAGGTGAGGGAAAGAGGCGAGAGGAGAGGTGAGGGAAAGAGGTGAGAGGAGAGATGAGGGAAAGAGGTGAGAGGAGAGGTGAGGGAAAGAGGTGAGAGGAGAGGTGAGGAAAAGAGGTGAGAGGAGAGGTGAGGAAAAGAGGTGAGAGGAGATAAGAAGTAAGGGGAGAGGTGAGTGGAGAGGTGAGGAAAAGAGGTGAGAGGAGAGGTGAGGAAAAGAGGTGAGAGGAGATAAGAAGTAAGGGGAGAGGTGAGTGGAGAGGTGAGGGAAAGAGGCGAGAGGTGAGGTGAGGGAAAGAGGCGAGAGGAGAGGTGAGGTGAGGGAAAGAGGCGAGAGGAGAGGTGAGGGAAAGAGGTGAGAGGAGAGGTGAGGGAAAGAGGTGAGAGGAGAGGTGAGGGAAAGAGGTGAGAGGAGAGGTGAGGGAAAGAGGTGAGAGGAGAGGTGAGGGAAAGAGGTGAGAGGAGAGGTGAGGAAAAGAGGTGAGAGGAGAGGTGAGGGAAAGAGGTGAGTGGAGAGGTGAGGGAAAGAGAGGAGGGGAGATAAGAAGTGAGTGGAGAGGTGAGGGAAAGAGGCGAGAGGAGAGGTGAGGGAAAGAGGGGAGGGGAGATAAGAAGTGAGGGGAGACGAGAGGAGAGGTGAGGGAAAGAGGGGAGGGGGGATAAGAAGTGAGGGGAGAGGTGAGTGGAGAGGTGAGGGGAGACGAGAGGAGAGGTGAGGGAAGAGGAGGCGGGACAGAGAAGAGGGGGAGATAAGAGATGAGATGAGAGTTTCAAAGGACCCGAGTGCCGGATAGAGAAGAGGCTTTGCGGGCCGAAGTTTTCCGAACCCTGCTATATATTATCGAAATACTTTCTATTCAGTAATAAAAATAGTTCAGAGAAGCGAGGTAACTGTCGCTAATCATGCCCATTCCGGCTCACACAGGGTGTACACAGCGGCTCTGACTTTCTAATCGTCAGGCATGTACAGTCTCTGTGCCTTAGAGGAGGAGTCAGTGATTTGCATAGCAACACAATGAATCCCTAATCAATTTCAACAGTGGACTCGCAGTCTATCGTCCGACTCGTCTAAACTGCACGATCGGGAGCGCACAGTCAGGAAGGAGCTGGCCCACACCCTGCGCAGCCACCTGCTCCGGTCGCTGTTCACCTCCTTGGCCTATCGCAGCCTGAGCTTCGCAACCAAACCGCCAGAAGACCTGGACACAGGCCTGCCTCGGGTCACCCGATCAGATCTGGAAGCTCTGGCTGTCCGGGTGCCCGAACTGCGGCCGCATCTCATTCTGCGCGAGAATGTGCCAGCCGAGGAGGTGTTTCGGAAATTTCGCCGCTTGGCGGAAGTTGCCGCAGCTTCCAGGTAAGAAATCATTTTAATCTGTTTCTGTTATGTCTGTGCTTCTAGACAGGCACCGGTGTGGAGCAATTTTAGCTTTTAAACTACCTAGCTTTCAATCTACCTAATCTACCCGATCTACCTAATCTACCCAATCTACTCAATCTACCCTATCTATTCAATCTACCCAATCTACCTAATCTACTCAATCTACCTATCTATCTAATCTATCCAGTCTACCCAATCTACCTAATCTACCCAATCTACTCAATCTACCCTATCTATTCAATCTACCCAATCTACCTAATCTACTCAATCTACCTATCTATCTAAACTACTCAGTCTACCCAATCTACATAATCTACTCGATCTACCTAATCTATCCAGTCTACCCAATCTACCTAATCTACCCAATCTACCTATCTACTTAAACTACTCAGTCTACCCAATCTACTGAATCTACCCTATCTATTCAATCTACCCAATCTACTCGATCTACCTAATTTACTCGATCTACCCAATCTATCCAGTCTACCCAATCTACCTAATCTACCTATCTACCTAAACTACTCAGTCTACCCAATCTACATAATCTACCCTATCTATTCAATCTACCCAATCTACCTAATCTACTCGATCTACCTAATCTACTCGATCTACCCTATCTATTCAATCTACCCAATCTACCTAATCTACTCGATCTACTTAATCTACTCGATCTACTCAGTCTTCCCGATCTACCCAATCTACTCGATCTACCTAATCTTCTCGATCTACCCAATCTACCCAATCTATTCAATCTATCCAATCTACTCGATCTACTCAGTCTACTCAATCTACCTAATCTACCTATCTACTTAAACTACTCAGTCTACTCAGTCTACTCAATCTACCCTATCTATTCAATCTACTCGATCTACTCGGTCTACTCAATCTACCTAATCTACCTATCTACCTAAACTACTCAGTCTACCCAATCTACTCAATCTACCCTATCTATTCAATCTACCTAATTTACCTAATCTACTCGATCTACTTAATCTACCCGATCTACCTAATCTACTCGATCTACTCAGTCTACTCAATCTACCTAATCTACCTATCTACCTAAACTACTCAGTCTACCCAATCTACTCAATTTACCCTATCTATTCAATCTACCTAATCTATCTATCTACCTTAACTACTCAGTCTACCCAATCTACTCAATCTACCCAATCTATTCAATCTACCCAATCTACATATTCTACTCGATGTACCCAATCTACCTAATCTACCTATCTACTTAAACTACTCAGTCTACTCAGTCTACTCAATCTACCCTATCTATTCAATCTACTCGATCTACTCGGTCTACTCAATCTACCTAATCTACCTAAACTACTCAGTCTACCCAATCTACATAATCTACCCTATCTATTCAATCTACCCAATCTACCTAATTTACTCGATCTACCTAATCTACTCGATCTACCCTATCTATTCAATCTACCCAATCTACCTAATCTACTCGATCTACTTAATCTACTCGATCTACTCAGTCTTCCCGATCTACCCAATCTACTCGATCTACCTAATCTTCTCGATCTACCCAATCTACCCAATCTATTCAATCTATCCAATCTACTCGATCTACTCAGTCTACTCAATCTACCTAATCTACCTATCTACTTAAACTACTCAGTCTACTCAGTCTACTCAATCTACCCTATCTATTCAATCTACTCGATCTACTCGGTCTACTCAATCTACCTAATCTACCTATCTACCTAAACTACTCAGTCTACCCAATCTACTCAATCTACCCTATCTATTCAATCTACCTAATTTACCTAATCTACTCGATCTACTTAATCTACCCGATCTACCTAATCTACTCGATCTACTCAGTCTACTCAATCTACCTAATCTACCTATCTACCTAAACTACTCAGTCTACCCAATCTACTCAATCTACCCTATCTATTCAATCTACCTAATCTACCTATCTACCTAAACTACTCATTCTACCCAATCTACTCAATCTACCCTATCTATTCAATCTACCCAATCTGCCTAATCTACTCGATCTGCCTAATCTACTCGATCTACCTAATCTACTCGATCTACCTAATCTACTCATTCTACCCAGTCTACCCAATCTACCTAATTTACCTAATCTACCCAATCTACCTAATTTACCTAATCTACTCAATCTACGAGTGCTCAATCTATCCAATCGATCCGCAGGCAGCTGCCCCGGCGCCACAGCGTCGGCTTGGGCGGTCCGCCTGATTTCGTCGACTACCCAGACGTCGACTCGGCCGACGCTACACGCGCTTCAGCCGACGCAGACTCCTCCACAGGTGTCATCAGGCCACGCTCCTGCGGCAGTGTCGAGTTTCTGATTGGCCCTTGTAGCTTGCGCACTGGCGCCCAGCACCAGCAGCACCCGCAGCCGCCTCCGATACACGAGAGCCACAGCGCCGTGGACTTTGCCAGCACCAGCCCAGGCGTTGGGGCGCGCGGCGGCTACAGCAGGCCGATCTCGTTTCCTGCGAGTAGGCTGCTCTGCGGGTTAGGGGAGTCTAGACGGTGAGTTGCTACCAGTACTGATGCTGCTACTACTACGCTCGTACTACTACTACTACTACTACTACTACTACTACTACTACTACTACCACTAATGCTACTACTACTAGTACTACTACAAATATTACTATTATTATTAAATACACATGACTATGAAATAGAAATCTAATATTTTGCATCCCCCGGGAAAACCTGCCAGCTCTCGCGTACTGTCAGTGGACACCTTCGACAGCGGCTCGCAGAATTTTCTCTGCGAGGAGGACTTCGCCGATCCGTTGCTGTTGGTGCAGCCGCGGACAACTGCCGAAGACGCCAGCCAGCCCGTGGACATCCCAGTCCGTCGGCGAGTTCGCACCATCACCGAGGGCTCCTCGGCCAGCCTGTCCTCCCTGCCCGTGACTCTCAACATATCTCCGGGTGGTGAAGACTTCTACACTTGCCCGGACTTCAGCAAAGCCGCCGCCCCGGCCGGACAGTTGGTCCCGGGTTCGAGCTCCTCGGCTAGTATGTCTGGCGATACGCCGCGTAGTCCGCTGTACTTCGGCCGATACTGCGTAGGCCAGACACCGCCGCCGCCGCAGCAGCAGCAACAGGATTGCGTCAACTGCGCCAATCTGCGCCGCTCCGTAACTGATTGCGCCACCTCTGCCGGTCGCATCATCGCTGAGCTGCGCGAAGATCTCGCCGACACTCGACGTCGCCTAGCCGACGCTACCGGCGAGTTCGGCCGCTGGACCGCTGATCTGAACAGCTGGCTGGCCGGGGCCGAGGCCTCTGTGCGGCGCGAACAGGAGGCTAAATTAGCCGAGCTGAAAGACGAGGTGTCCACTGTTACTAGGGAGCTGCACGAGTACGCTGATCAGCTTAGCGTGAGTGCGCTTTGTTTATTTTAGTCTATGGCCCAAACCTGTACTATGTATATAAGCATGTATTTAGTCTATGGCCCAAACCTGTATGATGTATATAAGCATGTATTTAGTCTATGGCCCAAACCTGTATGATGTATATAAGTATGTATTTAGTCTATGGCCCAAACCTGTACTGTGTATATAAGCATGTATCTAGTCTATGGCCCGAACCTGTATGATGTATATAAGCATATATCTAGTCTATGTCCCGAACCTGTATTATGTATATAAGCCTGTACCTACTATATGGCCCAATCCTGTATTATAGCAGATTTTCCTACATATGGTATTATCCAAATCTACAGTAGGATGGTTTTTAATCATAGCTATAAGTAGCACTCTGTTTCAAATTTATTTCACACTGCCCAGGTGGCAAACGCCGACTACGATAGAGCGGTTGCCGACCACCAGGACCAGCTGCAGCGCCAGCAAGACCAGGCCGCCGCCGAATTGGACGCGCTGAATCGGCGCCTGCTAGTTGAGCACGAACTGGAGCAGGAGAACATGCGCAGCGAGCTGACTAGCCGCTTGCGCGATCTTGAAGAGGAGAACAATCGGCAGCGATATTACCTGGAGGAGGCTCAGCGCAAACTTGAAGCGGCTGTTAATGAGCGGAATAAGTTAGTGTTTTATTCTAATATTCCCCCCCCTGAGAATCGATCCGAATTGCCCCTGGGAATCAATCCGAATTCCCCCAGAGAATCAATCCGAATTCCCCACAGAGAATCGATCCGAATTCCTCAGAGAATCAATCCGAATTTTCCCTGAGAATCAATCTAAATTCCCCCTGAGAATTAATCCCGAATTCCCCCAGAGAATCAATCTAAATTCCCCCCTGAGAGTCAATCCGAATCCCCCCTGGAAGTCAATCTAAATTCCCTTAGAGAATCAATCCGAATTCCCCCTGAGATTCAATCCTAATTCCCTCAGAAAATCAATGCGAATTACCCTAGAAAATCAATCAGAATTCCCCCAGAAAATCAATCCGAATTCCCCCAGAAAATCAATCCGAATTATTCTGAGAATCAATCTAAATTCCATCCTGATAATCAATCTAAATTCCCCCAGAGAATCAATTCGAATTCCCCCCGGATAATCGATCCGAATTCCCCCTGAGAATCAATCCGAATTCCCCCCGGATAATCAATCCGAATTCTCCCTGAGAATCAATCCGAATTCTCTCTGAGAATCAATTCGAATTCCTCCAAAAAATCAATCCGAATTCTCCCTGAGAATCAATCCGAATTCTCGCTGAGAATCAATCCGAATTCTCCCTGAGAATCAATCCGAATTCTCCCTGAGAATCAATTCGAATTCCTCCAAAAAATCAATCCGAATTTCCCCCGGATAATCAATCCGAATTCTCTCTGAGAATCAATCCGAATTCTCCCTGAGAATCAATCCGAATTCTCCCTGAGAATCAATCCGAATTCTCTCTGAGAATCAATTCGAATTCCTCCAAAAAATCAATCCGAATTCTCGCTGAGAATCAATCCGAATTCTCCCTGAGAATCAATCCGAATTCTCCCTGAGAATCAATCCGAATTCTCCCTGAGAATCAATCCGAATTCTCCCTAAGAATCAATCCGAATTCTTTGTCTGTGTCTGTGTTTCTGTGTTTCTGAGAATCAATCCGAATTCTCCCTGAGAATCAATCCGAATTCTCCCTGAGAATCAATCCGAATTCTCCCTGAGAATCAATCCGAATTCTCCCTGAGAATCAATCCGAATTCTCCCTGAGAATCAATCCGAATTCCTCCAAAAAATCAATCCGAATTCTCCCTGAGAATCAATCCGAATTCCTCCAAAAAATCTATCCGAATTCTCCCTGAGAATCAATTCGAATTGCCCCGAGAACTAAAAGTGAAGTTCCCTAAAAATCCCCATAATACCCCATTCTACCCGCCCCTTCACCCGCGCAGAGCCACCAACAATGACCAAGTGTGGCGGGATCGTCTCGAACGAGCCAAAGCTGAAAGTGCCCAGTTAGTTGAAAAATTGAAGCATAGCAACCGCCTAGAGACAGAGAACGCGCTTCAAGACCAGCGCCTACGTCACGAACAAGAACTGGAGGAGCTCAGACGCGAGAATCAGGAACTGTCCGGCGCCCTAGCGGAACTGCGCTCGGCCAGTCCGACTCCGGCCGAAACTAAGGACGCAAAAATTCGCGAACTGGAGCAGCGCCTGGCCGATTTGAATCGGCAAATGATGCGCGATCACGAGCTGATGCGCCGGTTGCATCAGCGGGCTAGCGGCAGCGGCGGTGACAGTCAGAGTCCGCTATCGACATCGCCTGTTGTTCCCAGTCGGCTGGCGCAGCAGTCGGCGGCGGCTGCATCGGCGGCGGTGACCACATCTGGGCACGCTGATCTTCAACTGCACGGCCAGCAGCTCAGTCAGCAGCTTCAACAGTCCACCTCGGTTGCCGTGACCTCTGTGTACGTGTCTACTGAGCCCAGTGAGCAGTCGTCCGCCAGCGCGGCGCACTCTCTATCCGGCGCTCCGGATCGCAACGTCTGCCTGTGTCATTGCGGATTTCGCAAAGGTGACACTGTACTTTTATATTATTCTCACGCGCACGAGCAGTGGACTCTGTACTGCTCGGATGGCGGTTTGTACTTTGTGAAAGATTCAACATTGGGCACGTTAAGTCTGCCGGCTCACCTGCCTGTTGGGCACAGTCAGCCTATTATGCTGGCCGAGTTCCAGTCCAAGGAGCACTGCCAGACTAGAAAGGTGAGCGCTGCTCGTCTGCTTTTAGTACCTATTATTGATTACTTGAGCTCTGTTTTTGTGCCCCGATGCAATCTTTCTCTATCTCTACACTGATTTACTGCCCTCTGTCCCGATCTTCCCGATCTAATCTCTCTCTGTCCCGATCTAATCTCTCTCTGTCCCCATCTAATCTCTCTCTTCCCGATCTAATCTCTCTCTGTCCCCATCTAATCTCTCTCTGTCCCCATCTAATCTCTCTCTGTCCCCATCTAATCTCTCTCTGTCCCCATCTAATCTCTGTCTTCCCGATCTAATCTCTCTCTGTCCCCATCTAATCTCTCTCTGTCCCCATCTAATCTCTCTCTGTGCCCATCTAATCTCTCTCTGTCCCCATCTAATCTCTCTCTGTCCCGATCTAATCTCTCTCTGTGCTGATCTAACCTCTTTGTCCTGATCTAATCTACGAGTATGTCTGTCCCGATCTAATCTCTCTCTGTCCGGATCTAATATCTCTCTGTCCCCATCTAATATCTCTCTGTCCCGATCTAATCTCTCTCTGTCCGGATCTAATCTCTCTGTCCCGATCTAATCTCTCTCTGTCCGGATCTAATCTCTGTCTGTCCCGATCTAATCTCTCTCTGTCCGGATCTAATTAATCTGTCCTGATCTAATCTCTGTCTGTCCCGATCTAATCTCTCTCTGTGCTGATCTAACCTCTCTGTCCTGATCTAATCTATGTCTTTCCCGATCTAATCTCGCTCTGTCCCCATCTAATCTCTCTGTGTCCCGATCTAATCTCTCTGTCCCGATCTAATCTCTCTCTGTCTGTCCGGATCTAATATCTCTCTCCTGATCTGGAACTTAATTTCTCTGCACTCTGATCTAATCTCTTTCTACCCTGATCTAATCTCTATTTTCGGATCTAATCTCGCTCTCTACTTTGGTTCATTCGCCATTTATTGACAGTCCGTGTTCGTTAAGAGTACTTCTTGTGCTTTTCTAGTGGAAAACACTAGCTACTAATAGAGAACGCAGTTAAAAGTGCATCCGAAATAGTTTTAAGTTCAGAGGGGAGCGGAGTGGAAAGTGGAGTAGGCCCAGCTATTGTACAGGCCAGAATTGCGGCTCATTTTGAAAGTTCATCGGTGTACTTTTTCAGCTGCAGGAGCTGTGGTTAGAACAAGCTTAGAGTGGTGAAAGGAAAAGTCCAGCCACTGGCCTTGGACCAGAATTTTGACCTTATTTGTGCAGGCGCGCGTACTCTCTGGTGTTTTCAAGGTGCGCTTGTTTCTATCTGACTTTTTAGGGGGTCGCTGTTCTGTCACTGCGAACTTCTTCACCCATTTTTCTGGTGGAAAGCTGATTTACGTTTGCCTTTTTTCTAACATTTTTCCTTCTTTCTTGAAGAGTGAAGTAAAGTGTATGGCACCATGGTTAGTATGTGTGTTTTTTCTGTGTTTTAACCTGGCTTTTTTCACGCAATTATTAAAGAAATATGTTCTATCTCTCTTCTCTCACTCAGTGTACGCATGCAAAAATGCTATGCCGCTATACTAGGGGGAGGGGGGGTTCTGAACCCCTGGGCACGCGGGAAGGGAATGACCAAGGAGAGAGAGAGACAGGGTGAGGGCCTGCGCGGGGTTTTCTGGTTAGCTTCGGGTCGGGGGGGGCATAGAGTGCGCTTGAACTATTGTACACAGGTTAGTTGTGTGATGCTAAATTTAGAAACTCTTTCGGTATAACTGATTAAAGTAGGGAAATCCGCTCTTATATGCCTTTTTGTTATTGATTTCAAATTTGTGAAATCATCAGCTATGGAATTAAAAGACATGTAGCTCTCTAAGAATCGTCCCTTCTACTTTCTAGGAATCGTCCCATCTACTCTCTAAGAATCAGCCCTTCTACTCTCTAAGAATCGCCCCTTCTACTCTCTAAGAATCAGCCCTTCTACTCTCTAAGAATCAGCCCTTCTACTCTCTAAGAATCGCCCTTCTACTCTCTAAGAATCAGCCCTTCTACTCTCTAAGAATCGTCCCTTCTACTTTCTAAGAATCGTCCCTTCTACTCTCTAAGAATCGCCCATCTACTCTCTAAAAATCGTCCCTTCTACTCTCTAAGAATCGTCCCTTCTACTCTCTAAGAATCATCCCTTCTATTCTCTAAGAATCAGCCCTTCTACTCTCTATAAGCCGTCCCTTCTACTCTCTAAGAATCAGCCCTTCTACTTTCTAAGAATCGTCCCATCTACTCTCTAAGAATCGTCCCTTCTACTCTCTAAAAATCGTCCCATCTACTCTCTAAGAATCGTCCCTTCTACTCTCTAAGAATCAGCCCTTCTACTCTCTAAGAATCGTCCCATCTACTCTCTAAGAATCAGCCCTTCTACTCTCTAAGAATCGCCCTTCTACTCTCTAAGAATCAGCCCTTCTGCTCTCTAAGAATCGCCCTTCTACTTTCTAAGAATCGTCCCTTCTACTCTCTAAGAATCCTCCCTTCTACTCTCTTAGAATCAGCCCTTCTACTCTCTATAAGCCGTCCCTTCTACTCTTTAAGAATCAGCCCTTCTACTCTCTATAAGCCGTCCCTTCTACTCTCTAAGAATCAGCCCTTCTACTCTCTATAAGCCGTCCCTTCTACTCTCTAAGAATCAGCCCTTCTACTTTCTAAGAATCCTCCCATCTACTCTCTAAGAATCGTCCCTTCTACTCTCTAAGAATCGTCCCATCTACTCTCTAAGAATCGTCCCTTCTACTCTCTAAGAATCAGCCCATCTACTCTCTAAGAATCGCCCTTCTACTCTCTAAGAACCAGCCCTTCTACTCTCTAAGAATCGTCCCTTCTACTTTCTAAGAATCAGCCCTTCTACTCTCTATAAGCCGTCCCTTCTACTCTCTAAGAATCAGCCCTTCTACTCTCTAAGAATCAGCCCTTCTACTCTCTAAGAATCGTCCCATCTACTCTCTAAGAATCGTTCCTTCTACTCTCTAAGAATCGTCCCTTCTACTTTCTAAGAATCGTCGCATCTACTCTCTAAGAATCGCCCTTCTACTCTCTAAGAACCAGCCCTTCTACTCTCTAAGAATCCTCCCTTCTACTCTCTAAGAATCGTCCCTTCTACTCTCTAAGAATCAGCCCTTCTACTCTCTAAGAATCGTCCCTTCTACTCTCTAAGAATCAGCCCTTCTGCTCTCTAAGAATCGTCCCTTCTACTCTCTGAGAATCAGCCCTTCTGCTCTCTAAGAATCGTCCCTTCTACTCTCTAAGAATCGTCCCTTCTACTCTCTAAGAATCAGCCCTTCTACTCCTTAAACATCCCTATCTCCCTGCCGCATTCCAGTTCCCAAACAGGTTCCGCTTGCCGATGGGCACGAGATTCTATCGCTGCCACTTGCGCCTGCATCCGCTGTCCAATGCCCAGCTGTTCAGCAGCCTCAGTTATTCGTCATCGACTCCGCAGCTGACCAGCTCATCCGATCAGGACATTCAATGAGGATAAACGGATCGGATAGTGGCTTGTCATATTGATTGATTTTTTGTGGTAACTGCTTATATACAGCTTATTTAATTTTGACTTCTTGTGTTTTATTAAACCACATCTAGTTATCAACTTGGCTATCTGGCCCAGCCTAAATCCTTAGTGGGAGAATCAGGCTCTTGAAGACTTGCGCTGTTCATTGTCTATGGCCCAACCTACATGTAAATCCTTAGTGGGAGAATCTGCTATCAAAGACTTGCTGTTCATTGTCTATGGCCTAACCTAAATCCTTAGTGGGAGAATCTGCTATTGAAGACTTGCTGTTCATTGTCTATGGCCCAACCTACATGTAAATCCTTAGTGGGAGAATCAGGCTGTTGAAGACTTGCGCTGTTCATTGTCTATGGCCCAACCTAAGTCCTTAGTGGGAGAATCTGCTATCAAAGACTTGCTGTTCATTGTCTATGGCCCAACCTAAATCCTTAGTGGGAGAATCTGCTATCAAAGACTTGCTGTTCATTGTCTATGGCCCAACCTAAATCCTTAGTGGGAGAATCTGCTATCAAAGAATTGCTGTTCATTGTCTATGGCCCAGCCTAAATCCTTAGTGGGAGAATCAGCTATTGAAGACTTGCTGTTCATTGTCTATGGCCCAACCTAAATCCTTAGTGGGAGAATCAGCTATTGAAGACTTCGTTTTCATTGTCTATGGTCCAGCCAAAATCTTTAGCGAGAGAATCAATCAATCAACTATTTGAGAGTAAATCCTCGACCAAATTCTATTGAGAATTATCAAAAAATTGTTTTTTAACTCTGATAGACTCTGTGGTAAGAGCAGATAAAGTACAAACTAATAATTGTCACCCTTGACAACCATTTTTGCTAGTGCCAGTATTTTGGAAAGTGAGAGAATTACTAATTTTAACCTAGCCAGCCACGGTGTCACAAGCCACGTGAAACTGCATTGGCATGACGCATCTCCAGCGCTAAATTTATCATTTCAAAAGATTTCCTCATTGATTTGCAATAGAATAGATAATTTCGTTTGTCTAAATATAATAATTTTCTAAACTGACTACTCACTACTTAGCTTAGTTTTACTAACCAATCTGAGTAGCTAGCATCGAGTTGGCATGGTCAAATATTCAAGTTTCATAGCACTTGGGCACAACAATAATAAGAGCAGAGCTGCTAATAATGGAAACAAGCCCGTCAGTTTTATAGTTTACAAGTTGAATAAAAAATGTTCCAATAAAAAAAAATTGGCTGCGTTTTAACTAAAAATATTGCGTCAAGGTGCACCGCCACTATAATATAGTAGTTTTTCTGTTTACCTGACGAAATGTCTCAAGTCTATGCATCTCTCTCACGTGATCGCTTTTTGCAATGCGTATCGCGTCTTTGTTGAATTAATACTATCATGTCCCAACTATTCTACTTGTATTAGTAGGTTAGCTGCGAATATTATCGCATAATTTGTATTTTCCATCTAAATTTATCGGAGTAATGGGAGCTATATACCTAGCCGCAATTGTTGTTTCTAGTTCTTTCTTTGACAGACAATATTATTTTGATGAATTAAGATTTTTCCTTATTAACTTATCTATAAATATATCGCTTAATAGTTCCTACAAGTACAAGTTTAATAAAGGCAATATCCATTCTTTGTGATTCAAACCTGTCTATCCGACTTCATTTTCTCAACCTGTTGTAGACCATTTTTGAGTTAAATAATGCCCCGCTGCACTGAAGCTCTGTCTGTAATTTGCTGCACGTGTGACTATGAAAAGCCTATTGTTTCTCCCCTGTATACTGTCAGTAATATGTCGCCTGTATAAACCGCCTAACCTTTCTGTATGAAGGCCTGTATGCTTTAAAGACGGTAATAAGAAAAAAACAAAAAATGTTATTTAAAAATTATTGAGTTAATGATATTTCCTTCTTGTATTGATACTGTATCATTTATTGTGCTCGCTGCCTCTTGCATTGTTACCCTTTTTTGTTACCACCTGCACTTGTCAAAATCTGTTATCAGCCACTGCATAGGGAGCCCTATAGACTGCTTTGACCACTGAAGCTTCAGTGACTCAGCTACCATCTGCTCCCCTCAGACCCCTGAAGCTTCAGTGACTCAGCTACCATCTGCTCTCTCAGACCCCGGAAGCTTCAGTGACTCAGCTACCATCTGCTCCCCTCAGACCTACTGAAGCTTCAGTGATTCAGCTACCATCTGCTCCCCTCAGACCTACTGAAGCTTCAGTGATTCAGCTACCATCTGCTCCCCTCAGACCTACTGAAGCTTCAGTGACTCAGCTACCATCTGCTCCCGTCAGACCTACTGAAGCTTCAGTGACTCAGCTACCATCTGCTCCCCTCAGACCCCTGAAGCTTCAGTGACTCAGCTACCATCTGCTCCCCTCAGACCTACTGAAGCTTCAGTGATTCAGCTACCATCTGCTCCCCTCAGACCTACTGAAGCTTCAGTGATTCAGCTACCATCTGCTCCCCTCAGACCCCTGAAGCTTCAGTGACTCAGCTACCATCTGCTCCCCTCAGACCTACTGAAGCTTCAGTGACTCAGCTACCATCTGCTCCCCTCAGACCCCTGAAGCTTCAGTGACTCAGCTACCATCTGCTCCCCTCAGACCCCTGAAGCTTCAGTGACTCAGCTACCATCTGCTCCCCTCAGACCCCTGAAGCTTCAGTGACTCAGCTACCATCTGCTCCCCTCAGACCCCTGAAGCTTCAGTGACTCAGCTACCATCTGCTCCCCTCAGACCTACTTAGACCTACTCAGTGATTCAGCTACCATCTGCTCCCCTCAGACCCCTGAAGCTTCAGTGACTCAGCTACCATCTGCTCCCCTCAGACCTACTGCAGCTTCAGTGACTCAGCTACCATCTGCTCCCCTCAGACCTACTGAAGCTTCAGTAACTCAGCTACCATCTGCTCTCTCAGACCCCGGAAGCTTCAGTGACTCAGCTACCATCTGCTCTCTCAGACTTCGGAAGCTTCAGTGACTCAGCTACCATCTGCTCCCCTCAGACCCCGGAAGCTTCAGTGACTCAGCTACCATCTGCTCCCCTCAGACCTACTTAGACCTACTCAGTGACTCAGCTGAGCAGTCTGAGCAGTTCAAAGCGGCTTATGTCGCTACTGTATTTGTGTAAAGTGTACATAGCATATATATATTTGGCCTTCGCAAGCAAGGCAACATGTCTTTCTACATTGTCTCCCGACCCATAATTTTATTTTGTACAATTATTATTTTTTCATATCCGCGCTCTGTGTGTACCAGACATCTGCTGTTTGTTCAGGTTTTCTTGCTTCAACTTGTTTTTATCGCCCGATTAATTGTTACAGTTTAGCTCGAACATTTATAATATAAAGTTGTCTCTGATGAAGCTCATCTATTTTCTTCTACAGTTTTTGGGGGCTCTTGTGGCTTGATTCGTTATTTCTGCTGCGGCTTTGACTGGTTTGAATTTCATTGCTAAGCTTGACTTGTCTCTCCTTTGCTCTGTCTGTCTGTCTCTCCCTACTGTCTACTGTCAGCAGTGCATGTCAGTAGTGTGTGTCATAAGTATGCTATTGTTCTGTTTTAATTTTTATCTGGAAATCGGTTTGCTATTTCTGAATACAATACAAGTTTTCTCTAACAATAATTTATTCATAAATATACTCTCTCTTGACAAAATGTGTTTCCAGAGATGGAACGCAAACCATACTACTTATTACTACAATTTCAAAAGTTGCATCAGTAGTATATTATCAATATATTGTTAGTTTCTTTATTCAGCTCTTTCAGGTCTTTGTTTCTATCTCCTACTTCAAGTAGGTTGTAATGCCAATATTGCGGATAATACGAATCAAATGAAATTCCATTTATATGAAACTGCTGAATCTGGAATATGTACACCGATTATTCTACTATACCTACATATGCTAAATCCTGGCAATCGGTCAAAGCTTTTATTAAATAGTTTGCTTCAAGGGGCTCAAGAACAAATCTAACCTGAGAGTCGGTTCTGTTCTCAGAATCTCACCTGAGACTGTCGTTCTATTCTCAGAATTTCACCTGATACTGTCGGTTCTGTTCTCAGAATCTCATCTGAGACTGTCGGTTCTATTTTCAGAATCTCACCTGAGACTGTCGTTTCTATTCTCAGAATCTCACCTGAGACTGTCGGTTCTATTCTTAGAATCTCACCTGAGACTGTTGTTTCAGCCTTCAATTCTTCACTTCAGACTACTGGTATCTGTCATTAAATGAGTCATATACAAGAATCTCATGCTTAGAATGTCAGCCTCAGTTCGCCACAATCAGCTCAATGCAGCTCACAGCAACAAATGGGTGCCGGGCTGCGGAGGCATGATCAAAGAGCACAACTACGAGTTAGATCAAACGGGCCTGGAGATTTTACCAGACGATATTGCATCTCTTTATCGCTGGCTATCAGATTTCATCGGAGTCTTTTAGAAAAAATAACAATAAAAGCCGCAGGGCTGGCTTGTTGCCGAGGCCCCAGCTACCCCCGCCAGCCTCTGCTGCTCGGAGCTCTTCTTCTTTTGCGGGAGGGGGAGACTTTCGGGAAGAAATTATCTACTAGGCGCCATCGCAGACGCGAAGCAACAAGGGTATTAATGAGCCGGCGGAGGAGTAAAGCTAAATAAAACTGTCTTACCTGTCAAACCGCTATGAGCTGGGGTTCATCATTGAGCAGTATTACGGATGCAATGAGATAGCTATCAATGTATACGGGGGGAGCTTAAGACCAGGGTGGATACCAGCTGTCAAGGTTGGATTGCAAGTTTATGCCTAAACATTTACCTGGATTTTGTTAGTTATCTGCTCTTTTTATATCATTTGTACGGCAGTTCTCTGATTCCCCAGCTAGCTAGTTTAGGGGGTCCCGAAAGTTCACTGCTTCACCTTCCCTAATGAAATCCGGATTCGTTTCATATCCCCAAACTTCATATCCCCAGACTTCATATCCCCAGATTTCATATCCCCAGACTTCATATCCCCAGACTTCATATCCCCAGATTTCATATCCCCAGATTTCATATCCCCAGACTTCATATCCCCAGACTTCATATCCCCAGATTACATATCCCCAGATTTCATATCCCCAGACTTCATATCCCCAGACTTCATATCCCCAAACTTCATATCCCCAAACTTCATATCCCCAAACTTCATATCCCCAGACTTCATATCCCCAGACTTCATATCCCCAGACTTCATATCCCCAGACTTCATATCCCCAGACTTCATATCCCCAGACTTCATATCCCCAGACTTCATATCCCCAGACTTCATATCCCCAGACTTCATATCCCCAGACTTCATATCCCCAGACTTCATATCCCCAGACTTCATATCCCCAGACTTCATATCCCCAGACTTCATATCCCCAGACTTTATATCCCCATACTTCATATCCCCAGATTTCATATCCCCCAGACTTCATATCCCCAGATTTCACATCCCCAGACTTCATTTTTCAAACTTCATATCCCCCAAACTTCATATCCCCAAACTTCATATCCCCAGACTTCATATCCCCAGACTTCATATCCCCAGACTTCATATCCCCAGACTTCATATCCCCAGACTTCATATCCCCAGACTTTATATCCCCATACTTCATATCCCCAGATTTCATATCCCCCAGACTTCATATCCCCAGATTTCACATCCCCAGACTTCATTTTTCAAACTTCATATCCCCCAGACTTCATATCCCCAAACTTCATATCCCCAGACTTCATATCCCCAGACTTCATATCCCCAGACTTCATATCCCCAGACTTCATATCCCCAGACTTCATATCCCCAGACTTTATATCCCCATACTTCATATCCCCAGATTTCATATCCCCCAGACTTCATATCCCCAGATTTCACATCCCCAGACTTCATTTTTCAAACTTCATATCCCCCAGACTTCATATCCCCAAACTTCATATCCCCAGACTTCATATCCCCAGACTTCATATCCCCAGACTTCATATCCCCAGACTTCATATCCCCAGACTTCATATCCCCAGACTTTATATCCCCATACTTCATATCCCCAGATTTCATATCCCCCAGACTTCATATCCCCAGATTTCACATCCCCAGACTTCATTTTTCAAACTTCATATCCCCAGACTTCATATCCCCAGACTTCATATCCCCAGACTTCATATCCCCAGACTTCATATCCCCAGACTTCATATCCCCAGACTTCATATCCCCAGACTTCATATCCCCAGACTTCATATCCCCAGACTTTATATCCCCATACTTCATATCCCCCAGACTTCATATCCCCAGACTTCATATCCCCCAGACTTCATATCCCCCAGACTTCAAATCCCAAGACTTCATATCCCCAGACTTCATATCCCCCAGACTTCATATCCCCCAGACTTCAAATCCCCAGATTTCATATCCCCAGACTTTATATCCCCAGACATCGTATCTCCAAACAATCAAAACCCCAGGCTTTGTATCCGCAACTTCCCATACCTTTCTAAATATTCCTAAGAGATATGTACACAGCACTACTAAAAGTAGAATTATATATTGGAAATTTTATTCAGGGATTTAAAATCGCTTTAAAAAACGAATTACACTTCGAAGTGTCGGAAATGCGTCTTTTCTATTGAATTCGTATCGACTTCTCAATAGGTATGTGAATGGTTACAGAATAAATTGTTTTGTGTGTTTTATTTGTCAAAAATTAACGAATAATGACTTTTAGTATCATTTTTTGTTTTATAGAAGGTCGTTTCTAGTTTGGAATGTTTCTAGTTTGAAATGTTTCGAGTTTAGGATTTTTCGAGTTTGGGATGTTTCGAGTTTGGGATGTTTCGAGTTTGGGATGTTTCGAGTTTAGGATTTTTCGAGTTTGGGATCTTTCGAGTTTGGGATGTTTCGAGTTTGGCTAGGATGTTTCGAAATTATGATGTTTCGAGTTTGGTATGTTTCGAGTTTGAAATGTTTCGAGTTTAGGATTTTTCGAATTTGGGATGTTTCGAATTTGGGATGTTTCGAGTTTGGGATGTTTCGAGTTTGGTATGTTTCGAGTTTGGGATCTTTCGAGTTTGGGATCTTTCGAGTTTGGGATGTTTCGAGTTTCGGATGTTTTGAGTTTGGCTAGGATGTTTCGAATTTGGGATGTTTCGAATTTGGGATGTTTCGAATTTGGGATGTTTCGAATTTGGGATGTTTCGAATTTGGGATGTTTCGAGTTTGGGATGTTTCGAGTTTGGTATGTTTCGAGTTTGGGATCTTTCGAGTTTGGGATGTTTCGAGTTTGGGATGTTTCGAGTTTGGGATGTTTCGAGTTTGGCTAGGATGTTTCGAATTTGGGATGTTTCGAGTTTGGCTAGGATGTTTCGAGTTTGGGATGTTTCGAGTTTGGCTAGGATGTTTCGAGTTTAGCTAGGATGTTTCGAGTTTGGCTAGGATGTTTCGAGTTTAGCTGGGATGTTTCGAGTTTGGCTGGGATGTTTCGAGTTTGGCTAGGATGTTTCGAGTTTGGCTAGGATGTTTCGAGTTTAGCTGGGATGTTTCGAGTTTGGCTGGGATGTTTCGAGTTTGGCTAGGGTGTTTCGAGTTTGGCTGGGATGTTTTAAGTAAAGAATTGTCTTCGAGCAGTTTTAGAATCGAACGGCTTCTCAAGTCTTAGTTTGAGCTTTCTGAAGCTTCTAGCTTGAGAATCGCTGAGCCGCTCTTCGTGACTTTGGTAGAATTTTTCTCAGCGCAGAATCTCCACAGAGCGAGAGAGAGAAAAAGCCTCGTAGCGGATTTAAGAAAAACAATGACCAATTTTTTCGAAGGGCCGGAGTCGAAGGGCGAGCGCGGTCTCCCCGGATACTGACTCTCTCAGTCAGCCATGTGCATAAGGCTGGGGAGGCAGCGGCCTAATTTCGATAAGCCTACGGGCTGGCTGTGTTTGGAGTGAAAACAGCTCAAAAATCAGAGTTCGACACACTCAAAGGCAATATTGAGTCTTTGTTAATGGACTCCCTTACCTCCCCACTGCGCCGCCACTCTTCTTATGGCTTCTCAGTCTTCTTTCGCAAAACTGGTCTTCCTGTCCGCTTATTCCACATCTTTTAGCCAGCTCGAGGCTTCTTAAGGAATCTTTGTGTTGTGAGGAAGTTCATCATGAATTCTTTATGGATGAGGGATGGGGGGTATCTGACCCCATGGCAACTAAGAAATCTAAGGTGTATCGAAGTCGCAGAGCCACCTCAAACCTGTCTAGATCTCAAGACGCTGGTCCGCAAGAATTTTTTTGGCTTTTTTATTATCCCCCGAATCAAACTGCTCAGCTGGTTGCCGAGGTCCTCTCGAGATATCCCCCCCCCAAGTCCTCAGTCCGCGTCTCTCCTGCATATTTTTCTTATATTTTTGGGATTATTTTTCTATCTTGAATAAAAAGTAGGTTAACCACATTTTTTATAATTTGAGGTCGAGTGGCCCGACTTGAAATTGTGCACTGACTTTTTCGGGAATCTCTTCATTTGTGCACGTATTGAAGCGCGTTGCCATGGGATCCTTTGTTAGAATTGAGTCCGCATTGTTTATAGAGATGTCTAGTTTGGGATGCTTACAGTTTGGGATGTTCACAGTTTGGGATGTTCACAGTTTTGGATGTTCACAGTTTGGGATGTTCACAGTTTTGGATGTTCACAGTTTGGGATGTTCACAGTTTGGGATGTTCACAGTTTGGGATGTTCACAGTTTGGGATGTTCACAGTTTGTGATGTTCACAGTTTGTGATGTTCACAGTTTGGGATGCTTCCAGTTTGGGATGTTCAGTGTTTGTGATTTCACAGTTTGGGATGTTCACAGTTTGGGTGTTACCAGTTTCCAGACTCGATGCATGAACATTCGAGACAGAATTCCTAGTTGAGTTTCCTAAAACTGGCTACTAAGGAAATAATTCTACAATACATCTTGGTAACAAGGATCTGGTACTGCAGGAAGGTAACAAGCGATGAGAAGCCCACACGCAACAGGTTTAAGAATTGTCGTGGACTCCCAAACAATTTTGATAATTAGTGTATCAAATATCTGCCTAGCAATATACAGAGGACAGCTTAAGAAACTTCTTATTTCTTCTTTAGGGAAGGAACTCAACTTATAATAGATACCTAGGTGGGAACAAGACAGTCTGAGTGCGCGAAGGCCTCATTGCTCATCACGGAATTCTATTCTAGCTATTTCTAATAATAAGTTTTAAACTGGAGTAGCCAAGGTGTGAGGCGAACACACAATGATAAAAAACACTGCGCTGCACGATGAAGCCATGCGATGGAAGTCAATCGGGGAAGAGAAGGGGTTGGGGGGTGGGGTTACCGGGTTCCGCTTGTTGAATTCAATTGTAGACAGGCTTCCCTTCCCCACCGAGGACTCATCATCCTTAAGGTTTTTATTGTTCCCCTGTCTTTAGTCGCCAACCGGCCTTGTAAAAAAATTCTCAAGAAAAATGAATAAAAATCACACGAGAGGGGGTACAGGTGTCAGTCAGTCTTGCTTTGCTTCTTTCAAAGGCGAAACTGCGGTTGGTTGCCACCCGGGGTTCCGGGTAATAAATTCTTGCTATTGTCACCTTTATAATCTGGTTGGTTTTGATTGTGTGAAAAATTTTTATTATATGATTTGAGATATGATTTGTGTGACCAATTGGACCAAAGATTGCTTACATCGGATCAGATCCGCCAATTTTGGTTGGGGAAATTCGAAACCCGAGAGATGTCCCACTGGCACCAGCTTGTCTCAGTGCGTGTAACACAATCTACTCAACTATTGGGGGAGGGGAGAATGATGGAATCCCATGATATTATCGAGATAAAAATATGAATCTGGTCAACCAAAATTAGCCTTTTTGATGGCAATCGAAAGGTGCAATCGTGGCATGGCAACTTTACCTTACATACCAATGTGGAGAGACAGGGCTTCAGGGCTATGTTGAATGAACTCTGCTCAAACAGTCTTTGTCCGAGTAGTCTTGGTGTGAGCGCTGATTTTTATCAGCTATACGGAAATCTGGGGATGAGGGAGAGCTCATGGAGATGGTCAGACTGGCACCTGCCTTGACCAGAGCAACCCATCCGAACATAATCGCATGGACGAGTCTCGAATCAATCAGAAAGTCAATGAATGAGCAACCGTTCGTGTTTGAAAGTTAAAGTTTTAAACTGTCTTTTCCTTAATGTTTCGAAAATTTTCTATTTAGGCTACAGAAGTCAAACTCTTTATTTAATTGATTATTATTTATTTTTTAACAACTGTACACAGCAGCAACCTACAATGACAGAGCAATATTGACGTCGTTAATTTTAAGAGCGGATGCCGGAGACCCCGCAGCCCGCATGCCCATGCAGTCGATGTTGATGAAGGCGTGATGCAGATCGAGAAGACGTCCAGCGTCCATTCGCTTCATCCGGCCCGCTGCGAGATGCTCGGTGATTACCTCTCCACTTTCAATTAGCTCAGTAAGTGGGCGAGCCCCCCCCCCCTCCGGTTCAGCCGCCCCCAGTCCTGTAGCTGTAAACCGGCGCTCCCGTTTCATTTCCTGTTTTTCTCCTCTTGTGTAATCACCTCTCCTCTTTCTCCTAGAAATGTCCAAAAATGTTTTTGTCAGGGGGGGGGGGGCAAGAGTCTTTTAAACGAGCGAGAGTTTAGCGCCGCTTTAAGCTAGATTTTAGCGCCAATTTAGGCTAGATATTAGCGCCACTTTAAGCTAGATTTTAGCGCCAATTTAGGCTAGATATTAGCGCCACTTAAAGCTAGGTTGTAGCGCCAATTTAGGCTAGATATTAGCGCCACTTTAAGCTAGGTTGTAGCGCCAATTTAGGCTAGATATTAGCGCCACTTTAAGCTTGGTTGTAGCGCCAATTTAGGCTAGATTTTAGCGCCACTTTAAGCTTGGTTGTAGCGCCAATTTAGGCTAGATTTTAGCGCCACTTTAAGCTAGGTTGTAGCGCCAATTTAGGCTAGATTTTAGCGCCACTTTAAGCTAGGTTGTGGCGCCAATTTAGACTAGATTTTAGCGCCACTTTAAGCTAGGTTGTAGTGCCAATTTAGGCTAGATATTAGCGCCACTTTAAGCTAGGTTGTAGCGCCAATTTAGGCTAGATATTAGCGCCACTTTAAGCTAGGTTTTAGCGCCAATTTAGGCTGGATATTAGCGCCACTGTAGACTAGATTTTAGCGCCACTATAGCAGGCTATAGATTTTATAGAATTATTTTATTACTAATTACTAATTATTTTATTAAGCTCCACAGCTAAAATTAAAAAGTTGATGCTATCCTGGACACCTGTTGCTTCACTTATCCACTATATTCTCGACTCTACTCTATTTAAAGCCTTAGGTTGCAGCATGCGCCATATATTAGATGCTGGAGGCAGTCTCTCAATTGTGAAGAATCTCAATGAGGAGGTCACCTGCAGTTCTCTCGCCCTTCAACCCCCCCCCCTGACTCGTGTCCGCCACTGTCCGGACTGGGGGGGGGCAGTGATTGATGAAGTTGAAGAGACTGACCGCTATATACCCTTATATTGCATGCCTGGCTCGTGTCTTGGCGGTCATCACCTTGATTTTGACCGGCTGCCCATCCAGGATACTGGCACTGCCTGCACGCGCCATTAGATGAAGTCTTTGTCTGTTAATCTCAATTCGAGTATAGATTGAGAAAATTGCTTCTATCGAATCCAACAGGATAGACAAGATTTGAGATATTATTATTTTGATTGCGAAGGCTCTCATGCAGCAGCTCTATAAGCTCTGCTCGGAAGGAAATAACCTGTTGGAGTGCAGCAAATCTTTTTACTCATTACAACAATTTTACGCGGGTAGCAACGGACAATCAAAGAAAAAACGCGCGCACATTGAGGTCGAGACGATTTCTTAACAAACATTTTCGTTCGTAGCAATCTAACATTTGGGTTTCAATTTTGACCAAAAAAAATCAATTAAATTGCCAAAAATTTTAGTCTCCGAGAGGATTTGGAAGAAGGACAACAGAGAGGCAGGGAGATACTTGATTGAAACATAGAAAAATTTCTTTGACTAAAGAAAGAAGGAAGATAATGAAATGCAAAAGAAGAAGATTCCTGCGTGCCGGTCTCAAAGGAAATTGTGGAGGGAGTGGGTCGGCGGGTGAGAATTGTCTTCTGTGTGACAGGCAATCTTGAGGAATTGAATAAATCGTGGCGGGAGGTGGCTGGATGAGGCGGGTGGCAACGGAGGGGGGCAAGGATGAGGCTGGTGGCACACTGAAGACAATTTTTGACAATTGACTGTTTAGGCTTATATAGAAAAGCAATATTTAATTGGTGTCTTACCAGTTTTATAACCTTGGCCTGTTTCTAGTCTGTTTCTTAGAAATTAAATATATTCTTCCCCAGTGACTGCATAAGTTACTAGAGGAATACTTTTTTTGACCCCCCAGTTGTTAAGGCGGTCGGTTTTGAGAAATGAACCTTGAGAAGTAAGAACGTGAATATTAAATACTTTAACTATATAGATCACAAATATGCAAGTTTATCAATGTCTGCATTAATTTGACTTGTTTCAGATTTGCTACCTCGATTGTGCAATGATTAATTATATAATCAAGAAATTTAAGATTCAGCTAACTTAAGACCCTCTTAGCTTCATGACTGATTAGCTGAGAGGAATCTGAACTGTCTGTTGGGGAATCTGAACTGTCTGTGGGGAATCGGAACTGTCTGTGGGGAATCTGAACTGTCTGTGGGGAATTGGAACTGTCTGTTGGGGAATCTGAACTGTCTGTGGGGAATCTGAACTGTCTGTGGGGAATCTGAACTGTCTGTGGGGAATCGGAACTGTCTGTGGGGAATCTGAACTGTCTGTGGGGAATTGGAACTGTCTGTTGGGGAATCTGAACTGTCTGTGGGGAATCTGAACTGTCTGTGGGGAATCGGAACTGTCTGTTGGGGAATCTGAATTGTCTGTGGGGAATCAGAACTGTCTGAGGGGGAATCAGAACTGTCTGTGGGGAATCGGAACTGTCTGTAGGGAATCGGAACTGTCTGTGAGGAATCGAAACTGTCTGTGGGGAATCTGAACTGTCTGTGGGGAATCGGAACTGTCTGTTGGGGAATCTGAATTGTCTGTGGGGAATCAGAACTGTCTGTGGGGAATCAGAACTGTCTGTGGGGAATCGGAACTGTCTGTAGGGAATCGGAACTGTCTGTGAGGAATCGAAACTGTCTGTGGGGAATCTGAACTGTCTGTGGGGAATCGGAACTGTCTGTTGGGGAATCTGAATTGTCTGTGGGGAATCAGAACTGTCTGTGGGGAATCAGAACTGTCTGTGGGGAATCAGAACTGTCTGTGGGGAATCGGAACTGTCTGTTGGGGAATCTGAATTGTCTGTGGGGAATCAGAACTGTCTGTGGGGAATCGGAACTGTCTGTGGGGAATCGGAACTGTCTGTAGGGAATCGGAACTGTCTGTGAGGAATCGAAACTGTCTGTGGGGAATCTGAACTGTCTGTGGGGAATCGGAACTGTCTGTGGGGAATCAGAACTGTCTGTGGGGAATCAGAACTGTCTGTGGGGAATCTGAACTGTCTGTGGGGAATCGGAACTGTCTGTTGGGGAATCTGAATTGTCTGTGGGGAATCTGAACTGTCTGTGAGGAAGCTGAACTGTCTGTGAGAAATCTGAACTGTCTGTGAGGAATCGGAACTGTCTGTGAGGAATCTGAACTGTCTGTGGGGAATCGGAACTGTCTGTTGGGGAAGCTGAACTGTCTGTTGGGGAAGCTGAACTGTCTGTGGGGAATCTGAACTGTCTGTGGGGAATCTGAACTGTCTGTGGGGAATCTGAACTGTCTGTGAGGAAGCTGAACTGTCTGTGAGAAATCTGAACTGTCTGTGAGGAATCGGAACTGTCTGTGAGGAATCTGAACTGTCTGTGGGGAATCGGAACTGTCTGTGGGGAAGCTGAACTGTCTGTTGGGGAAGCTGAACTGTCTGTGGGGAATCTGAACTGTCTGTGGGGAATCTGAACTGTCTGTGGGGAAGCTGAACTGTCTGTGGGGAATCGGAACTGTCTGTTGGGGAAGCTGAACTGTCTGTGGGGAATCTGAACTATCTGTGGGGAAGCTGAACTGTCTGTGAGGAATCGGAACTGTCTGTGAGGAATCTGAACTGTCTGTGGGGAATCTGAACTGTCTGTGGGGAAGCTGAACTGTCTGTTGGGGAATCTGAACTGTCTGTGAGGAATCTGAACTGTCTGTGAGGAATCTGAACTGTCTGTGGGGAATCGGAACTGTCTGTAGGGAATCGGAACTGTCTGTGGGGAATCGGAACTGTCTGTAGGGAATCTGAACTGTCTGTGGGGAATCGGAACTATCTGTGGGGAATCTGAACTGTCTGTGGGGAAGCTGAACTGTCTGTGAGGAATCTGAACTGTCTGTGAGGAATCGGAACTGTCTGTGGGGAATCTGAACTGTCTGTGGGGAATCGGAACTGTCTGTGGGGAATCTGAACTGTCTGTGGGGAAGCTGAACTGTCTGTGAGGAATCTGAACTGTCTGTGAGGAATCGGAACTGTCTGTTGGGGAGTCTGAACTGTCTGTGGGGAATCTGAACTGTCTCTCTATGGGTTTACACTAAGCTTAAAGCATAGAAGAAAGGGAAAAGACATTACAATACATTCAAGAACTGCTGCACTGTCCATGTATGATGCTCCTTGCTCAACCTGCGGCTATGCTGATCACAATTAATGCCCATTCAATGCTCGCATCAGATGCCTATCAGACAGATAGAATCAAATTTGAACTCAAATCGAAATCGTAAAAGTGAAAAAAATGGCTGACAAAATTGCCGGCTGTCGATCACAACTTTCCATTTGTTTCGTTGCAACCTGCATGAGAAGCATTGATTAATGCGCCTATTATGTATGTCTGAAACTGCATGAGCGCTGAATTACAGATGTTGCATTAGTGACACTGATTAGTGATGAGGCAATGGGTTAGATGTCACAGAGCTGACCTGCATGCGACACTGTGCAAGGCTTAGCAATATTGTCTGTCCAATGGGGCCCGTATATGAGCTGAGTGACGCAACAAATTATAATTGTTGGAGCAAAATTTTACTCAAAAATGGTGTGGGCCCTGGTGGGGAGCACGTTCGCGCAATGCTTGAAAATCAAATCGATATTAAAAATATTGCTATTGCTCTCGTAGGCGCGTGCTTGAGCAGCACATGAGCTTTTGAACTGCAGTGGTTTCGACATCGACCGACCTATCTTAGCTTACCAACTTCTGTAATGAATCTACCTGCCTGTCTACCTACCTGTCTACCTACCTGTCTATCTACCTGTCTATCTACATGTCTACTTGCCTGTCTAATTACCTGTCTACTTACCTGTCTATCTACCTGTCTACTTACCTGTCCATCTACCTGTCTACTTACCTGTCTATCTACCTGTCTATCTACCTGTCTATCTACCTGTCTACCTACCTGTCTACTTACCTGTCTACTTACCTGTATACATACTTGTATACTTACCTGTCTATCTACCTGTCTACCTGCCTGTCTATCTACCTGTCTACCTGCCTGTCTACCTTGTCTACCTGGTACCTAGCTGTCTACCTACCTGTCTACCTTGTCTACCAACCTGTCTGCATTCCTATCTACCTACCTGTTGATTTACATATCTATCGAATTATCTACCTTACTATCTACCTACCTGTCTATCTACCTGTCTATCTACCTGTCTATCTACCTGTCCAACTCCCCCCTAAACCCTCTCCAGTACATGTAAAATTTTACTTCCCTTTTCTCGTCAGAATTCCTCAAACTCTGGCATATAAAATTCAAGTGCAGCCGTTCCTATGCGAGATTGCTCACCGCAGCCTCTCAGTCTCCCAATTCCAGGTGTAAAACTGAATCAAAGTTCCTCCCCCGCAGCTTTTATTACCGATCGTCAAAGAAGATTTTCTTCTTTTAAATAGCAGAAAAGCTACTCCGGAAACGCCTGGGAACGTTTTACTCATTCAAACAAACCCGCAAAAAAACAAAAATTGCTCTGCAGGCTTGTAAAATACTTCGATGCCGAGTTTCTTCTCACTTCAAATGAGTCGCTGAAATTTTTTGCTTTTTTTAAGCCACGCAAAGCCGCCACGTGGCAAATTAAAATTGCTTTTATGATCCTAGAGGCATTGCCGCTTAACAACACAACAATAAAATGTATGTAATGTCCCTCATCTTGAGAAGTCTCACCGGGTGGACCTCATGGCAGTCAATGTGTGTTTACAGTTCGACTTTTCCCCTGTCGCGTGCCTGCGGGTGGGCACGGGGATCTGCGCCATATTTTTTCTCTGTCCGTGAGGTTTCAAATTTCATTGCTGCTGCAGGCATCGGCTGAAATTGACTTTTGCCTGACATTTTTTCCACGTGCCTCACTCCTCTAAAAGACGTTATGCTTTTTCTGAATGGGTTCTGAACCAACCAGCATGCAGTTTAAATGGAAATTAATATATCTTTTTATGACGGTAAGTTTTTTCGTAGAATTGATTGTTGAGTTTGATTGACTTTATTAATGAGCTTAAATTGTTGCTCTGTGATATTAGAGACATTTTGCATGCAGTTTCTCTGTCTGACCTCTCTGATGAGACTCATAACTCTCTCTCTGATGAGACTCATAACTCTCTCTGATGAGACTCATAACTCTCTCTGATGAGACTCATAACTCTCTCTGATGAGACTCATAACTCTCTCTGATGAGACTCATAACTCTCTCTCTGATGAGACTCATAACTCTCTCTCTGATGAGACTCATAACTCTCTCTGATGAGACTCATAACTCTCTCTGATGAGACTCATAACTCTCTCTGATGAGACTCATAACTCTCTCTCTGATGAGACTCATAACTCTCTCTCTGATGAGACTCATAACTCTCTCTGATGAGACTCATAACTCTCTCTGATGAGACTCATTACTCTCTCTGATGAGACTCATAACTCTCTCTGATGAGACTCATAACTCTCTCTGGTGAGACTCATAACTCTCTCTGATGAGACTCATAACTCTCTCTGATGAGACTCATAACTCTCTCTGATGAGACTCATAACTCTCTCTGATGAGACTCATAACTCTCTCTGGTGAGACTCATAACTCTCTCTGATGAGACTCATAACTCTCTCTGATGAGACTCATAACTCTCTCTGGTGAGACTCATAACTCTCTCTGGTGAGACTCATAACTCTCTCTGATGAGACTCATAACTCTCTCTCTGATGAGACTCATAACTCTCTCTCTGATGAGACTCATAACTCTCTCTGATGAGACTCATAACTCTCTCTGATGAGACTCATAACTCTCTCTGGTAAGACTCATAACTCTCTCTGGTGAGACTCATAACTCTCTCTGGTGAGACTCATAACTCTCTCTGGTGAGACTCATAACTCTCTCTGATGAGACTCATAACTCTCTCTGATGAGACTCATAACTCTCTCTGATGAGACTCATAACTCTCTCTGATGAGACTCATAACTCTCTCTGATGAGACTCATAACTCTCTCTGATGAGACTCATAACTCTCTCTGATGAGACTCATAACTCTCTCTGATGAGACTCATAACTCTCTCTGATGAGACTCATAACTCTCTCTCTGATGAGACTCATAACTCTCTCTGATGAGACTCATAACTCTCTCTGATGAGACTCATAACTCTCTCTGGTAAGACTCATAACTCTCTCTGGTGAGACTCATAACTCTCTCTGGTGAGACTCATAACTCTCTCTGGTGAGACTCATAACTCTCTCTGATGAGACTCATAACTCTCTCTGATGAGACTCATAACTCTCTCTGATGAGACTCATAACTCTCTCTGGTGAGACTCATAACTCTCTCTGGTGAGACTCATAACTCTCTCTGGTGAGACTCATAACTCTCTCTGATGAGACTCATAACTCTCTCTGATGAGACTCATAACTCTCTCTGATGAGACTCATAACTCTCTCTGATGAGACTCATAACTCTCTCTGATGAGACTCATAACTCTCTCTGATGAGACTCATAACTCTCTCTGATGAGACTCATAACTCTCTCTGATGAGACTCATAACTCTCTCTGATGAGACTCATAACTCTCTCTCTCTGATGAGACTCATAGCTCTCTCATAAAAGTGGAATTGGATGTGTCTCTCTGAGGGGAATTCGAACTGTCTCTCTTAGAGGAATTGGAAGAGTCTCTCTGAGGGGAATTGGAACTGTCTCTCTTAGAGGAATTGGAAGAGTCTCTCTGAGGGGAATTGGAACTGTCTCTCTGAGCCCTGAGAGGAATTGGAAGAGTCTCTCTGAGGGGAATTGGAACTGTCTCTCTTAGAGGAATTGGAAGAGTCTCTCTGAGGGGAATTGGAACTGTCTCTCTGAGCCCTGAGAGGAATTGGAAGAGTCTCTCTGAGGGGAATTGGAAGAGTCTCTCTGAGGGGAATTGGAACTGTCTCTCTGAGCCCTGAGAGGAATTGGAAGTGTCTCTCTGAGGTGGAAGTTTACAGCCAAAGATTTCACTTAGAGGCTCTGAGTCGGAAAGGGAAAAATACTCAAATCCCATGACTACAATCTGATATTGTTGTTCACAAATGGGATTGCGGTTCACGATTCGATGCATAGGATTGAAATCGAAGCTGGCCACGCGGAATCTCAAATGCCGGGCAAAGGAACTGGTCCGTAGCTGGGGTATCTGGGGATGCACAGTGGGATAAACAAAGGCGCGTGCTCATCCTGTTCGCAAGCTGGGCCACCATACGAGCTTGCAGGTTTTCTATAATTAAGATTATTGAGTTGAGAAAGGGGAGAAATAGTCAATCAGCGGGTCAGTGTGATGCAGGGATATGTTTGCTCAACGGGAATGGATGGGAATATTCGATGTAAAAATGCGGTCTATTGCTCGTAGCAGATTCCTAATCCCATTAGATTAGATCCCACTAGAGCGGGAATAAAGGGCCGAGAATCTCGGAGTTAAATTGCCTGTCAAAATTGCGACGAATGTCTTTGAAAGCGGGCTTTGAGCATCTCTTCTTCATCTTGTTAAATTCCTCAAAGGAAATTTCTGGGTAGCAACACCGCACCGCTATAGGAAATCTGTGCGATAGGAGCTTGGGAAATTGGTATGGGATAGAAGTGAAGAGATTTTTAAAACAAGATCCCATTTTATTCGCAGTACAAATGAATGACACGCAAAGTCCTTGCATAGTGATTCGAAGTAATCAGCTTTTGAGTGGCACGTGGAGAATGAAGGCCTGTGCATGGTCTGGAGACCCGAAAACTGTTGCCAAAACTTCACTTCCGTTTCTTAGAGTTCTGGGAGGCCGCGTTATGTAAGTCTATAGTCTTTGCAGCAGACATTGCGAGGGCTGTGTACCGCGTAATTATAGGCATTTAGGAATATCAGGGGGCATCGGACCCACGCGCTGCACCAACCTGCAGACTTGTGGGGAAACTGCAGTTTCCGTTTATAAGGGAAGGGTCAAGAAGTCCCCGACGCTGAGGGCGTGACGATGAACCATTTATGAGAGTTTGTTGCACAAGTTCCGATTCCATGCCTTTGTAACAATTGCGATTCCCTATGCTAAAGTTTACTGTATCCTGTCTTGTCCTTTCTGTCCTGCTTACTATCTGAATATTACCTGTCTGCGGGAGTGCTATTGTAAAGATATCCTAACGACAGAGTTGCTTAAGGAGGCGGTTTCGGAAGTCACGGAGCTTAGCCCTTAGGTAGCCAGGGAACACTCGAAGATTGTAGCTTCATGGAGATTCTGATTGTAGCTTCATGGAGATTCTGATTGTAGCTTCAGGGGGATTCTAATTGTAGCTTCAGGGAGATTCTGATTGTAGCTTCAGGGAGATTCTAATTGCAGCTTCAGGGAGATTCTAATTGTAGCTTCAGGGAGATTCTGATTGTAGCTTCAGGGAGATTCTGATTGTAGCTTCAGGGAGATTCTAATTGTAGCTTCAGGGAGATTCTAATTGTAGCTTCAGGGAGATTCTGATTGTAGCTTCAGGGAGATTCTGATTGTAACTTCAGGGAGATTCTAATAGTAACTTCAGGGAGATTCTGATTGTAGCTTCAGGGAGATTCTAATTGTAGCTTCAGGGAGATTCTAATTGTAGCTTCAGGGAGATTCTAATTGTAGCTTCAGGGAGATTCTAATTGTAGCTTCAGGGAGATTCTGATTGTAGCTTCAGGGAGATTCTAATTGTAGCTTCAGGGGGATTCTAATTGTAGCTTCAGGGAGATTCTAATTGTAGCTTCAGGGGGATTCTAATAGTAGCTTCAGGGGGATTCTAATAGTAGCTTCAGGGAGATTCTAATTGTAGCTTCAGGGAGATTCTAATTGTAGCTTCAGGGAGATTCTAATTGTAGCTTCAGGGGGATTCTAATAGTAGCTTCAGGGGGATTCTAATTGTAGCTTCAGGGGGATTCTAATTGTAGCTTCAGGGGGATTCTAATTGTAGCTTCAGGGAGATTCTAATTGTAGCTTCAGGGAGATTCTAATTGTAGCTTCAGGGGGATTCTAATAGTAGCTTCAGGGAGATTCTAATTGTAGCTTCAGGGAGATTCTGATTGTAGCTTCAGGGGGATTCTAATAGTAGCTTCAGGGAGATTCTAATTGTAGCTTCAGGGAGATTCTAATTGTAGCTTCAGGGAGATTCTAATTGTAGCTTCAGGGAGCTTCTGATTGTAGCTTCAGGGAGATTCTGATTGTAGCTTCACGGAGATTCTGATTGCAGCTTCATGGAGATTCTGATTGTAGCTTCACGGAGATTCTGATTGCAGCTTCATGGAGATTCTGATTGTAGCTTCAGGGAGATTCTGATTGCAGCTTCAGGGAGATTCTGATTGTAGCTTCAGGGAGATTCTGATTGTAGCTTCAGGGAGATTCTGATTGTAGCTTCAGGGAGATTCTAATTGTAGCTTCAGGGAGATTCTGATTGTAGCTTCAGGGAGATTCCATCCCTGTCTTCCAGAGTTCCCCGATCTAGCTAACCCCAACAACAAATCTATTGAAATATAAGAACCAGAAGAGAAATATTTTTCTTCTTTGAATCCATAGTTGGGAGATAGATTAGATATAGGAATAGAACAAATAGAGAAGTCCCACACATGACGAGAGTCAGACTCCTTTGCCGCGCACTTATATTACCTGTTTACCTGTGTCGAATGCGACAGAGAGAGAGGTGGGAGATGCGTATTCGGTCGAGTGGGAGATAAAAGATTTGCCTCAGATTGCTCCATGCAATCTAATAATAAAGTATTTGCATACTTGATGAGCTCCGCTTCTTTCTTGGTGGGTTCGGTCTGAGAGTTCCGCCCAGCAACAGGGGCCAAGGAGCGAGCAAAAAGGTTTTGAATTATTTTATTTCTTAACGACTCAAATAAAAGGAGTAAACGCTGTGGTAAGAAGCCGCATAAATCCTTTGGTGAATCAGAGGACAGATCAAGGATGCCGCCTTTTTATTGCTATCATTCGAATCTTGTAGGCAGCTAGGCTTTTCTCTTGCGTAACTGCGCTCAGTACATAACTCTATATTATTGATCTAAATTAGAGCTCTATTGTATTTCACTGAGACCGAGATCTGCACTTGCTGCACTGCGCGCATCAAAAAATGAGTTTTTATTCTCCACCCCCCCCCAATTCATCAGCTTGAGCATCCTGCTAATAAATCAGCTTGAGCAGAGAGTGTCAGGGCACAGAAAGAGAGAGAAAGAGCATCAGGTGCAGATTATTAGAAAATGAATTGAATTAGTTTGAATCTTATATACGCGTCATGCTTCCTCGTGCGGGAGGGGAGTCGCGAGTTTAGATCATAAAGTTAGGATCCTGCATCGGTCCCTCTAACCCGCACCGTCTGCGTGTGCGCCCCTTTGTGCCGGGCGCATTCTATTCTTGCAAAAAGCTGCATGTTGAGCCGTTAAACTCATTCGTATGCATGGGAGCTGCTGCAACACCATTGGGGCGTTTATTGATGAAGCCCGAGAGGGGTTGGTTGGGGGATTTCAACTCTTGAATTGTTCCCCGACTTGTCGCGCGCTGACCCCTGTCTGGTCTGACTCCCCCCTCCCCACCACCAGCATCCCGCATGCGGCATAAAACACATGCAGGGATACTGAGGGGATGCATAGAAAGTTTAAAAAAGGAACAATGACTGCTGCTGCTGCATACGCGGTTAGGAAATTAATATCTTTCACGGGGATAATTATCGGTCACGGGGATTTAGGATTAGATTCGGGCTAAAGTTTTCTGCTCCCGCAGCAGACCCCTCCCATACCCCCACTTCTCTTCACCTCCAGAATTTCTCTGCAGCGCTGAGCAATTAAAAACGGACTCAGATGATGGCGCACGGAGCCTGGGGGATAAAGGGGCCGAGGGATGCTTTTCTCTCTGTGTACAGTTGAACTGAGCGGATAGCTGCAGGGGAGGTCGTTTGTCTTCCAACACGAGCGATTTTTTGTCTAGATATGGCTGCACCAAGCAGCAGCCAGGGGTCACTGCAGAAATCTATCCTGAAGCAGCTGAAATGACATCCAGCACTGCTGACAGCAACCGGTTCACAGCTCTACACCGCCTGTATCTGTCGAGAGTCAGCCAGTACTGAATATATCCTCCCATAACGCGGGAAATAATCCGCATTTTCCCACTTCTCGCGCCTCTCTGTCTCTCCTCTCCCGAGAACAAAAACTGATTATTAAAATGAAGAAAAAATCATGAAAAGGCGGGAGATTTCAATTTCAGTAATGGGGCGTGGATTTCCCTTTAGCGGCTGAACTGAAGTGTCCCTAGGGGGGGGGGCTCAGAATCCCCATTGTTTGTTGAGACACCTTCCACGAGGCTGCAGTCTCCCGTGTCTGCTGGGAGCTGCGACTTCTCAGATTGGGACACAGAATTTTTTGAAAAACGCATCTAGACGGGAGATGGGGGTGGCACACGCAGCGAACGAATCTGGGAAGGGAAGTCTCCCAACCATACACGCGCGGCCCCCTTCATCGGCCAATCCCAGACCCGCATGCCCAGCTCCCCTCCCTCCTGCCCGCCCGCAGTTTCCCCAACCCCAATCCCCCATCGTTGCGATTGTTTCCCAAATCCCAACGCATCCTTCTCAACCCCACCCGCCTCGATCCCATTGGCGCTGGGGCTGTGGGCTCCCGGCTCGGCTATTAAAGCAGGCCTACCCGCAGCTCGGCGGAGGCCCACATCGAATTTTCCCTTCAAGCCACTCGAGCCTCCCCAGCATATCCTCCAGCCACAACCAGCAGGTATTCCCGCATTCTCCTCTCTGATCCCCAGAGAATCCCAGGACTAAAGACAGTTGCGCTTGTACCGAGTTTCTAGCGGGCGGCAGTTCAATACAGAAAGCCGCAAATTTTGCACACGTACCCCAAAGCATAGATAACAATCATAATTGTAATAATAAAATAGGCACTCAGCCCGCATCCGCCAGCATCAGCCATTTTCACTGCACAAAATTCACCGCACAAGACATGACTCTGGGAAGCAGCGGAAGCAGCGGAGGTGCAGAGCTGCAGCAGCAGGTTAGCGCCAGCAAGCGATCATGGGACATCAACGACAGCAAGCTGCCATTGGTAAGCGCTAAAACCTCCGCCTCACCGACCAATACGCAGTCAATTTCGCTAATTTAAGTACTCTTAATTTATACTAAAACCAAACCTCCCCATCGAACAGCCCGACAGGCACGACAGCTTCCAGCTCTGGCCGAACGGACACTGCCGCTACGCCTATTGCCAGGACTCGGACGAGGCCAAACGGCACACCAGCGGCTGGGCGATGCGGAACACCAACAATCACAACGTGAGCATCTTGAAGAAGTCCTGCCTCGGTGTGCTGGTCTGCAGCCGCGGCTGTCTGGCCCCCACAGGCAACCCGCTGGCCCTGCGGCCGGCCATCTGCGACAAGGCGAGAAGAAAACAGTGCGGTGAGCGACGGCTTCTGCTCTTGCATTCTTAATAGAGAAACGTACTACTATGAGTACTGTATTCTACAAGCTATCTTTGGTATTCAATGCTAATTGAACAATCCCCAATCTATGATGCAGGCAAGCCGTGCCCCAACGCCAAATGCGATGGCACCCTGGTCCTGCAGGCCTGCCGGGGCCACTCCGGCTACCCGGTCACGCATTTCTGGCGCCACCTGAACGGCTGCGTCTATTTTCAAGCCAAGGGGGCGCACGACCACCCGGCGCCGGATCTGAAGCCGTCCGAAGAGTTTCGCAAAAACAATCGAAAGGCGACTAAAAGGCCGGCGGCCGCTGCTTTAGCGGTGAGTTCTTGAGTTATTTTTTTAACCCCCCCCTCTACTCATGTATGCCCGCCACTTCATCCGCTCCTTCACCCGCCCCTTCATCCGCCCTTCATACGCATTTCATCCACCTCTTCATCCGCCCTTTCATCTACCCACTATCTGCCCCTTCATCCGCCCCTTCATCCGCCCCTTCATCCGCCCCTTCACCCGCCCTTTCATCCACCTCATCACCCGCCCTTTCATCCACCTCATCATCTGTCCCTTCATCCGCCCTTCATACGCATTTCATCCACCTCTTCATCCGCCCTTTCATCTATCCACTATCTGCCCCTTCATCCGCCCCTTCATTCGCCCCTTCATCCGCCCCTTCACCCGCCCTTTCATCCACGTCATCATCCGCCCTTTCATCCACCTCATCATCTGTCCCTTCATCCGCCCTTCATACGCATTTCATCCACCTCTTCATCCGCCCTTTCATCTACCCACTATCTGCCCCTTCATCCGCCCCTTCATTCGCCCCTTCATCCGCCCCTTCACCCGCCCTTTCATCCACGTCATCATCCGCCCTTTCATCCACCTCATCATCTGTCCCCTTCATCCGCCCTTTCATCCGCCTCATCATATGTCCCTTCATCCGCCTTTTCATTCTGTCCCTTCATCCGCCCTTTCATCCACCTCATCATCCGCCCCTTCATCCGCCCTTTCATCCACCTCATCATCCGCCCCTTCATCCGCCCTTTCATCCGCCCCCATCATCCGCCCCTTCTCCCGCCCCTTCATCCGCGTATACTTAACGCAAAACAACCCGCTATAAAATTGTCACTCCCTCCAATCCAAATATTCCAGCGCCGGCCAGCAGCGACGGTCCTTGACTGCACCGACCAGGTCGACGGTCCGCTGCCTCCGGCCAAGGCGCTCCGCCTGCAGGCATTCGTGGGGCCCAACTCGGACATGATGCCGCCCCCCTGCTGCTCGCCCTTCTCCTGCGCCTACCAGCCGCCGCACTCAGCCGTCGCCGCTGCCGCTGCCGCGGCCGCCTACAATCAGCAGCAGGAGCAGCAGACTCAGCACCAGCTGCATCATCAGCAGTGCCAGCTGCCCCAGCATCCGAATTTTTACAGCCCCGAATCGGCGCCTCATCGCGTACCTGCCCAATACTACAGCGACCTGCAGCAGCAGTCGGCGGCGGCGGCCTACCAACACCAGCATCATCAGCATCATCACCAGCAGCAGCTGCATCATCCTGCAGCCGCTCACCACGCCGCCTACCAGCCTCTTCAGACAGTCCCGCCGGCCACCCCGCCGCCAGCCGTCCACGGCGGTTTCTCCCGGCACGCCTCGGACGCCATCAAGAGCAGCCCGGACTCGCCGCTGTGCAGCCCCGCTGGCATGCCGTTCGAGTCTGCAGCTCAGCAGGAGTCGTTCTTCCCGTTCTGGAGCCCGACGCATCAGATGTTCAGCCAGCAGCAGCAGCCGCACCAGCAGCTCCACCACCAGAGCCAGCATCAGCTACATCATCATCATCAGCAGCAGCAGCAGTACCAGCATCACTATGAGCAGCAGCAGCAGCAGTGCTCTCAGTCACCCTCTATGACAGCAGCGGCAGCGGCAGCGGCAGCGGCGGCCTGGGCGAACAGTTGCCAGCCAGTTGCCAGCCAGTATTTCCAGCAGCAGCTGCATGACTACGGCAATCCGGCCACCTACCCGCCGCAGGCGCCGCCAGCAGTTCTTGGCCAGTCTTGAACAAAATTGATTGATTTTGTTAATATCTCGAAGATCCAACATGGGATCAAGCAAAATCGGCTGTGATTCTTATTATTTCTATTGTACAGTTTTAATGCGATCTGCTTTGGCTAAAACTTCGAGTGTAAATACTATGTTGCGTGATGCGCAGTTTACATAATATCGCATTACATTTTATTTGCTGTACATAAAATTGAGAACTGTCTCTATCGCGCCGCTAACTATAACAGCTATATTATACTTTAAATGCAACGCTCTGCTCTGTGTCTCAATTCTAATAACTTCTAATCATCTGCAACAATCTGTCAATCAATCTTTAACTCAAACCAATCAGAATATTCTTGCACTCGTCAACTATCTTGTAAATAATTGTTTATCTTTTTCAACTTATTGGCAAGCTGTAGTGCATGTCTCGCAATGCCGTCATTTTGCTTTCATTAGCTGCCGCCCTCTTAACTATACATGTAGTTACTAATTCCTTCGTAATTATTATACAAAAGTACATTAGCTATTTTTAAGAGTTCGATATTTTCTTTTCGAAGCGAGCCGCATGCGATGTGCAAATTAAAAAAACGAAGTGTTTTAATTGGTTTTGTCTTTTTAATGACGTCATTTGGTCAATGGAAAAGCTTTCGGATTGATAAAATATGATAAGGTATTAGAGTGAATGAGAGATAGTGTTATGATATTGAGTGACATTTGAGATCTGGGAGTGACATTGAAAATCGGAGAGTGACATTTGAGATCTGGGAGTGACATTTGAGATCTGGGAGTGACATTTGAGATCTGGGAGTGACATTTGAGATCTGGGAGTGAAATTGGAAATCGGGGAGTGACATAGGAGATCCTGGAGTGACATTGGAAATCGGAGAGTGATATTTGAGAGCTGAGAGTGACATTTAAAAGCCGGGAGTGACAAGATTTGTGAAACTTAGTGAAACTTAGTGAAACTGCTCATTATCGTTCATTTATGCTAGCCCTGAGTTGCATATTAATTCTATAAATATGCTACACTCGTACACTGATGTCTATCAAGATTAAAACTGCAAGATCATGTATTTATTATTAATGATGATCATATTATATATAAAATGCCCATATTTACATTTACTGAAGGTCAGTTGCGTTGTGTCCACTATAGTTATAACTCTCACGCACTGTCATCTATGAACAAGATCGATTCTATATAATAATAACATGTCAGACGTTCATAAGGCAGATATCAATAGTAATTAAATACTTATATCACCTGCATTCGAACTAGCACTGGAGGTTGCGTCATCCCAGCGCATCCGAGGCCGCGGCTTTGGGGCAATAACTTGTAGGGGGTTGTTGCATCACTGTGAGCATATAGAAGCATACTTTTATGAGCAGAATTTAGAAATATCGACTGAGGCCATAGACTATGAAAGAGAAAAGGTCTAAGAACAATTTCTAGAGTCACCACTCCCACAACTGCAGGCTGCAAGCAATTAGTCATGTTATTATTCAGACAGACATGTTGCAAACTTATTTCTGCCATATTTCAGAAACTCATAAATATCGAAGACTTGTATTGTGGCAAATGACTCTTCTTTTCCTTTTTGACAAGCGAAGAACAACAAACAGCATTTTTCTATAGTTAGTTTACAAGGAAAATATTTTCTTTAGAGAAACCATGCTTATGAAATGAATGTCGTCAACATAGACCCTATTCATTCATTTGTGTTGTCTTCCGTGTTGTAGGTTACCGAAACATGTTTCAAGTTGGGGATTTCAAAATGGGATTTTAGAATCGGATTTCGAGTTGGAGATGTCAGAATGGGATTTCAGAATGGGATTTCAGAATGGGATTTCAGAATGGGATTTCAGAATGGGATTTCAGTATGGGATTTCAGAATGGGATTTCAGAATCGGATTTCAGAATGGGATTTCAGTATGGGATTTCAGAATAGGATTTCAAAATGGGATTTCAGAATGGGATTTCAAAATGGGATTTCAGAATGGGATTTAAGTATGGGATTTCAAAATGGGATTTCAGAATGTGATTTAAGTATAGGATTTCAGAATGGGATTTCAGAGTGGGATTTCAGAATGGGATTTCAGTATGGGATTTCAAAATGGGATTATGAGTTAGGGATTCCAGTTGAAGTAGACCCTACAAAGACGGCAAGACCCAGCATAGAATATTCATCAGTATTCGAATGTTAAGCGACAATTCTGATAAATAATTAGCATTTTTTCGAAACAGAACCACACTATGCAGACAGAGACAAAGAGAGGGACAAAGGACCTGAATAAAGAACAGGTCACCTGCAGAAATATTTGCTATAGCCTATACAGCCCAGCTATCCGTGTTTCGAGAAGGCAGACTTTAATAAGCATCTCTACAATGGGGATGAAACTTCATCTAAAAGCATTATACAGCCCGTTCCCGCATCCACCAGCATGCTGGTGCTCAGGGTTTGGGGTGAGTCCGCAGACAGCCCGCAGGACTTCACCGAATCTGCCCACCCCCCCCCGTTTCCTGACCCAGACTCCAACATCCCATTCTCTCATTCTCATTTGTAAGCAGGTCTACCGAAAAAACTGCTAAGATCTTCTTTTCTCTACAGAAGGGGGGGGGGCTCAGATCTAGATATCTGGAGAAAGGAACCCCCACTCCTACACTACCGAGTGCATGTGACGTACATGCGCAGATATTGTAGCGGGTAGAAATTTGGTTGCGTTCAAAAATTGTTTGAAATGTAAAATTATAGTATAATTATTTTGTCGGCCAAGTTTACCTAGTGCTCTCTGTTAAAGATTAACGTCTTTAAAAGCAGGTTTATCAACGATATTGCACCACAGACAGGTTTGCCTAAGCTGTACTTTGAGAGTGCGGGACGGGGGTGCGGGGGCGGGGGGTTTCACAAACTCGAAATTTCACAAGATCGAAATTTCACAAGGTCGAAATTTCACAACATTGAAAACTTTAGCAAGGGACTTCATAAGGTCGAAACTTCACAACGTAGAAAACGTAGAACCTTGTGAAATTTCGACCTTGTGAAGTTTCGACCCTGTGAAATAATTTACTTTTCGACGTTGTGAAATTTCGACCTTGTGAAAGCACCCCCAGGGGCGGAGCCGGGTCCCCAACCACTACCATAGACTATTTGTTGTTTTCTAAGAGTGTCTAAATAAAGTACAGTATTTATTTTTATGGCAGTCAATCGGGTCTTTGGCCATAGGCAGTTCAATTCAGATTCAATCCATGGTTTAATTTTGCATAATCTGCTTCTAGCTCGTAGTTCATCTAATTCACACAAGACCAAAATGATAAAAACTTTTTTTTTGATTGAGAAATCGCCTCCGTAAGTCCTGTGGGCGCCCTCATATTTTCTGCAGATGAAGGCTTCAAAATCCTGTTTTGCAACCGCAGTCACTCCTATGCACCCCAATATCGGTTTGGGGCTTAGAGAACGGGACCGTGGCTTGGAGAATGACAAAGGAAAAATATATTCTTCATGCGGGACTAGAGAAAAAACCGAAAGAAACTCTAATTTTGCTTGGAATCTGTTTAGAATCTGAAAAATTCTTATCCAAAACTTCAGCTTCTTCGAGGCCAGGATGAGGGAGGGAGAGAGCCAGAGAGGAGACTCAAAAGCTTGTTGCTAGGAGCCCTTGGCGCGCTTCCTTAAATTATCCCGCATATAAAGACACGAGTGTTGCTGTGAATCTTAAGAAATCTGTCTGTCTTTTAGCCGCAACAAAGGCAGGAGTGGGCAGCAGTGAATGTCCAGGCCAACCTTCTGTGGCGATCTTTAGGTAAAGAATTTAGAATTTGCTAAAACTGGACTAAGAGGGTGCCATGTACAATAGAGTGAGTGCCATGTAGAATGAGTGCCATGTAGAATGAGTGCCATGTAGAATGAGTGCCATGTAGAATGAGTGCCATGTAGAATGAGTGCCATGTAGAATGAGTGCCATGTAGAATGAGTGCCATGTAGAATGAGTGCCATGTAGAATGAGTGCCATGTAGAATGAGTGCCATGTAGAATGAGTGCCATGTAGAATGAGTGCCATGTAGAATGAGTGCCATGTAGAATGAGTGCCATGTAGAATGAGTGCCATGTAGAATGAGTGCCATGTAGAATGAGTTTCATGTAGAATGAGTGCCATGAGTTCCATATAGAATGAATGCCATGTAGAATGAGTGCCATGTAGAACGAGTGCCATGTAGAATGAGTGCCATGTAGAATGAGTGCCATGTAGAATGAGCGCCATGTAGAATGAGCGCCATGTAGAATGAATGCCATGTAGAATGAGTGCCATGTAGAATGAGCGCCATGTAGAATGAGCGCCATGTAGAATGAGCGCCATGTAGAATGAGTGCCATGTAGAATGAGTGCCATGTAGAATGAGTGCCATGTAGAATGAGTGCCATGTAGAATGAGTGCCATGTAGAATGAGTGCCATGTAGAATGAGTGCCATGTAGAATGAGTGCCATGTAGAATGAGTGCCATGTAGAATGAGTGCCATGTAGAATGAGTGCCATGTAGAATGAATTTCATGTAGAATGAGTGCCATGTAGAATGAGTGCCATGTAGAATGAATTTCATGTAGAATGAGTGCCATGTAGAACAAGTGCCATGTAGAATGAGTGCCATGTAGAATGGGCGCTGCTTAAAATGGAACAGGGCAGGGATAATAAAACTGGAATTAATGTCCTTTTTAGCTTTCCAAGTCCCAAAGGAATGAACACTAATCCTATTTTAATCACATGTTCCTCTGTTTCTGCAGTTCAGCAAAATCAACAACTGCAGGGTGAATGAGCTATAGCGTTTGATTTATTTCATTTTTTGCAGCAGAATGACAACAGTGATGACAATAAATTTGCTCGAGATCGCTAAAAAGTGATAATTCAACACGGGGGTTGGATGGGGGTTGGCGGCACAAGCAGACTTGCGGGCAGCTTGTTGCAGTAAGGCTGAAAACAGATGGATTATCATCGGGAACAGAATCCTCAAGCCCTCATTTATCCTGCACGATTCTGCCGGCACAATGATTCCATTGTTTTCATTTCGACCATATATAAATTGAAAGATGAAGTAAGAAGAGCCTCCAAGCCTTCGTGAGCAGTAAAACCCACCACCCATATTCAGAGGAATGCCTTGCAGATCACAACTATGTATTATCATTTTGACTGTTGATCCTCAGTGGATTTCAGAACTCCCCACCTCTCTTTCGCTTCACCGACCGATATTTTTTCCTGTCTTTCTCTCCAGCCTTGCCCCTCTGTATTGCAGTCTACGCACACACCGAAAATAATTTTATAAACTGTTGTTTAGTTGATGTTGCATTGTCACATTGTCTGTTCTGCCACATTCATTTAGTCGTGTCTTGGTTGTTTTCTTAAGTTCTAAGAAACAGCTATAGCTATTAACTGGTCTGGGAGTGAATTCTTGCTGACAGCAACAAAAACAGCGTCAGAAGAAGTAGTTTGTATAGTGTACAAAGACAATTTTACAAAGACTTCGGGGTGATCCCAACACTGCGCGCTTATAGCACTGGGCGCTTATATAGCACTGCGCGCTTATATAGCACTGCGCGCCTATAGCACTGCGCGCTTATATAGCACTGCGCGCCTATAACACTGCGCGCTCATATAACACTGCGCGCCTATAACACTGCGCGCTTATATAACACTGCGCGCTTATATAGCACTGCGCGCTTGTATAACTCTACGCGCCTATAACACTAGGCGCTTATAACACTGTGCGCTCATATAACACTGCGCGCTTATATTACACTGCGCGCTTATATAGCACTGCGCGCTAATATAACACTGCGCGCTTATATAACACTGCGCGCTTATATAACACTGCGCGCTTATATAACACTGCGCGCTTATATAGCACTGCGCGCTTATATAACACTGCGCGCTTATATAACACTGCGCGCTTATATAACACTAGGCTCTTCTGCTGCGTACCCTCTCCCATATGAGCAGGCACAACCGATGGATTGGGTCAGCGAACAAAAAATTTGCTGGAAGCCGCCGCTCTGATGGCAATCTGATGGGGAATGTCAGACGGGAAGGCCGACGGTCCGCCACGCGACATATTCCGATATCCCATCGCATTGCGCAATGGCGAAGGCCAGAGTTCTGATTTCGAACTGGAGTGAATGCAGCCTGAGGCGCTGACTTCTCAGCTCAACTGTCTTTCTCTTGTTCTCAAAACACGAAACAATATTTCTATGTAGGAGAAAGCTGACCCCCCAGCAGTTGTCCCAAATTTCTCCCAGCTCTGCAGGTGTCTCCTTTGCATGCGCGAGTCATCTGATTAACATGGCCGGACTTCCTGATTGATGAGGCGCACGAGTGAGGCTGGGCTGGGTGGAGGATGGGGGCGGGGAATTTCAAAGCATTTTCCAAAGTGGCCCATTGTAATTGCGCCACTGACGTCAGTTCGAACTCGAAGAACTCCCGAGCTTCTCAGCTTACATACACCTTACTGAATACTGTTGGATTCCATATTGTCTGACAAATTAACTACATCAATCGAACCCAACCAACGTGTATTGAGAAATTGTGCAACAAGAGAGAACTACTGCTCAATGTTGTGCAAGGCCATGGTTAGTTATCTACATGTCAGGCAGTCTGACAGCGGCGTCCAGACTCTGAGATTCTGATCTACTAGTAAAAGCAAGCATCTATTCTACGTAGAAATATGCTAGGAAGTTTGACGCTCCTTTCATTTTCATTTTATAGCTGCCAGCCGCCAGATACTATAAATAGGGCGCACTAGTAGCGACCCTAGTAGCGACCCCAGACACTATAAATAGGGCGCACTAGTTAGCGACCCTAGACACTATAAATAGGGCGCACTAGTAGCGACCCTAGTAGCGACCCCAGACACTATAAATAGGGCGCACTAGTTAGCGACCCTAGACACTATAAATAGGGCGCACTAGTTAGCGACCCCAGACACTATAAATAGGGCGCACTAGTTAGCGACCCTAGACACTATAAATAGGGCGCACTAGTAGCGACCCTAGTAGCGACCCCAGACACTATAAATAGGGCGCACTAGTAGCGACCCTAGACACTATAAATAGGGCGCACTAGTTAGCGACCCTAGACACTATAAATAGGGCGCACTAGTTAGCGGTCCTAGACACTATAAAAAGGGCGCACTAGTAGCTGTCCTAGACACTATAAATAGGGCGCACTAGTAGCGACCCTAGACACTATAAATAGGGCGCACTAGTTAGCGACCCTAGACACTATAAATAGGGCGCACTGGTAGCGACCCTAGACACTATAAATAGGGCGCACTAGTTAGCGACCCTAGACACTATAAATAGGGCGCACTGGTAGCGACCCCAGATACTATAAATAGGGCGCACTAGTAGCGGTCCTAGACACTATAAATAGGGCGCACTAGTAGCGACCCCAGACACTATAAATAGGGCGCACTAGTAGCGGTCCTAGACACTACAAATAGAGCGCCCTAGTAGCGGTCCTAGACACTACAAATAGAGCGCACTAGTAGCGGTCCTAGACACTATAAATAGGGCGCACTAGTAGCGACCCCAGACACTATAAATAGGGCGCGCTAGTAGCGTTCCTAGACACTAATTAGAGCGCACTAGTAGCGGTCCTATTCCTAGACACTACAAATAGAGCGCACTAGTAGCGGCGCCAGGTACACTCAGTGAATTCTGTCGCAAAAATAAATATGGTCAAACAGTCACCTTCTGATAACGCACACAATAGTCTTCATTAAAAGTCGGATCCCCGCTCCCCAGTCCAGTTTCTAGGGTGCGTAAACAAAGTACAAAAAGCATCTTCAAGAATATCGGGCCAAAGTCGAAGTTGGAGTCACGAATTGTTGCAGAGTTCGGGGCAAGGAATCCCATGATTTATGGCAGTGCCAATCCGAGTCCAGGAAATCAGAGCAATTGCTTTCTGTCGGCTTCAATTTCGGCAGTATTTGGCAATTTTACTGCACCGAGGCGTGACTTTCTTGAATGCCTGCTCCCCAATTTGCTAGTGCGGGGATGCGTGTGCCTTGGCATTTTTAATATCCCATCTCTGACTCCATCTCTGTGTCTCAGATTCTGAAATTTCAAATCTCTGACTCTCACATCTCTGACTCTCACATCTCTGAACTTTCACATCTCTGACTCTAACATCTCTGACTCTCACATCTCTGACTCTCACATCTCTGAACTTCACATCTCTGACTCTTACCCTCTGACTAACATTGTGCTTATTTTCCTTCAAACTTCAATAAAACTTCAGTCAGTTGTGAAAGATTTATTCGACTTTATTAAAATGAGACCAAGATTGTAGAAATCGGTTTATCTGTTCCGAAATTATCGATAATTCTGTGCAGATAGTAGGGTGTCTGGTGCTGGTACACCCAGGACCCATTTCGTATTTGGGGGAATGTCACCATCCATGTCTCCAGAGTTCCTATTTTTAAGAATCATGCGGGCTTAGTCTTTTAAATCCAAATATTTTAAGTTGATAAAGTTTTATAACAGCTAGCATGAATTGAAGGGATAAACGTTTCTAGTCCAGATGATTTAGATGTTGTCCATGTGCCAGCCGATCCCTAAAGCGTCTAATTTTCAAGTTTAATCAGTCGAGAAGCTTGTGATAGCTAATGCAATTGTTATTTTTTTAGTGTACGACTCTTGACTCGGCTCTTCTACCCTCTCATTATGCTGTTGAAGAGTGGAAAAAGAGGAACCTGCTTTTAAGAGGCAGGGTAACGTGTCAGGCGGACATTGTGGTGTGTGTGTGCAGATGGAGAAGTCAGCCTCCTCTAAGTCTCAACCATGCGGTAATGCGCAGTGTAAAGTTGCCTCATCAGCGGACAAAAGCTTGGGCGCACGTGCTGGCGCCCCCCCCCATCCATATTTTGCTGCATAATTAATGCAGATAAAATAATTAGTGCCTGTATGAGTGTGTTAGGAGACCTGGCTGTGCAATGCAATGTGAGCCATGCCATATTAGTCAAACTACGAGTATTTGGCCAACAGCTCCAGTACCGATCAACAGATGAGGATTTTTGTCATCCAAAAAGCAGAATCTGCCAGCGGCGAAGTCTGAACAACAACGACAAAAGTTTCTATTTGTTGGCGCAAAGCATATCATTATATTGCAACAGTATTGGCACGTGGCTAACACATAAGTATGCAGGAACTTTATAGAGCGGCGAAGAAACTCACGAAAACTTCTGAACTGATGTGTGCTAAAATTTACCCAATAACAGAAGGTATATTCAATCACTTTGAGTTCAACAGATCCCAGAACAATGCGTTTTCTGAGAATTTTTTGACGCTTTGAACAGTCACGGAATGGAACCAACGAGAGTCAGGTGGCGCGAGAGTCAAACACGTAGGTAAGGCTTGTGTGGTGCTGATTAGAACGCCTGTCGACTTGATTTGCAGATATTGTCAAAAGTTATATATAAAACTACAAAGTTTATCAAAAAATGGTATGGTCACTGAGTTCGCTTCATGCGCCTGCGACTCTCCGTCCCGGATCGGGCTCTGAGAATATTGTTAGTCAGACAAGAGTAGGGGTTGGCCATCCTTTATTGGTAGCCCAGCTGTTGATTACTTCTCGAGGCAATCCATCATTTCGATGTGTGTTTCCGTATGAAAGGCAAGGTGAAAAATTAACTGTCTCAGAGATCATCCCATGAACAGCGGTCGTGTCGGCGAAGTCCGGCCATAGAGGTGGTTGGCGGCCGGGCCGTGGCCATCGGCTTCCGCGTCGGCAATGAGGGGCAGCAAGACGCTCGCACTGCTGATGCCGGGTGCGGCACTGCCTCCGGGATTTGCTTGGAACAGACCGTCTTGATAGTACTGCTGCTGCTGCTGCTGCTGATGTTGTTGATGAAGCTGCGGACGCTGGATTGGGATCGGCTCCTCATCCTCTAGCTGAAACTGCTGCCTAGTCAGGTGCGGCCTGAGCTCCGCCAGCAACGCCGACTCTCCGTCCGAGTTATAAGTCGTTCCGCTGCCGCCGCCGTTGGACTGCCAGAAGGCGAAGAACGGATCGGCGAAGTCTGTCACTGGATCAACGATCGGTGGCGACTCAGAAAGTGGCAACTGCTGCTGCTGCTGCTGGTGCTGCTGGTGCTGACGATGCAACAGCATCTGGTGGTACTGCTGGTGCTGCTGGTGCTGCTGGTGTTGCTGGTGCTGCTGGTGTTGCCCAGTCACTGCAGATGGCAGAGCGATTCTCTCGCCAATTTGCATTGGAGCTGGCAGCCGCTGTTGCTGCTGTTGCTGCTGATAATGATGATGAATCTCGTGCTGCTGATGCTGCAGCTGCTGATGGAGCTGGTGCTGCTCCAACTGCTCACGATGCTCAGCTGGCGCTGAAGCATAGAATCCAACCGATGCTCCCAAGCCCGGATACGGAAGCATTCCGATGTACTGCTGCTGCTGCTGCTGCTGCCCGTGAGGTGCTGCCTCGGGTCCTCCGACGAAAGCCGCCGCCGCAACTACCGCGGCCGCCGCCGAAGCCACCGCCCCAGTTGAATCCGGCCGGTGAAGTAGCTGCTGCTGTAGGTGGCTCGCCTGACGCTGAGCCGTTGGTGCTGGGCGGCAGCGGCACTGGTCGATGTCGACGCGATGATATGGGCAAATTAGTGACTGATAATATTGATGATGCTGATGCTGCTGATAATGGGCCTGCTGGTGGTTGATGGTTGATGGGGCTGTGGGCCTGCGCTTGATTTTCGCCTTCGGCTGTCGCTGTTTCTGTGGCTTCACGGCGTTCTTGACAATCAGCTGCTGCTGTCTCTGTACCTGTTGATGCTGCGGCTGCTGTTGCTGTCTCTGTGGCTTCTTGGCCTTCTTAACAATCGGTTGTTGTTGTTGCGCAAATTGATGCTGCACCTGCTCCCGCCGCTGAACCTAGAATAGGTTGCGAGTTCGATTCCTATCTCAAGGTAGGTAGAATCTCATGCGATCCTTTTCTCCCTGTCTCTTCCTGTCTCTCTCCCCGCCTTTCCCCTCTCCCTCCCTCAATGTCCCTGTCTCCCTCTTGCACTGTCAAAGTCTCCCACTCTCCCCTCACCACTGCGGGTACGCCGCTCTTCTTCAACAGTCTCATCCGCCTTCGAATGTCTTCAGCCGGCTTCAGATCCGGCGCCGGGTGGTCGTGTGCCCCCTTGGCTTGAAAATAGACGCAGCCGTTCAGGTGGCGCCAGAAATGCGTGACCGGGTAGCCGGAGTGGCCCCGGCAGGCCTGAAGGACCAGGGTGCCGTCGCATTTGGCGTTGGGGCACGGCTTGCCTGGAATGAAAGCAAAATCAGCGCGTCGGAAACGGGCTTTTGTGTCACAGCTGCCAGCTTTCCGCAGCTCATGATTGTCAATGTGTCCGGTTTGTGAAGTGTCCGGTTTGTGAAGTGTCCGGTTTATGAAGAGTTCGGTTTGTGAAGTGTCCGGTTTGTGAAGTGTCCGGTTTGTGAAGTGTCCGGTTTGTGAAGTGTCCGGTTTGTGAAGTGTCCGGTTTGTGAAGTGTCCGGTTTGTGAAGTGTCCGGTTTGTGAAGTGTCCGGTTTGTGAAGTGTCCGGTTTGTGAAGTGTCCGGTTTGCGAAGTGTCCGGTTTATGAAGTGTCCGGTTTGTGAAGTGTCCGGTTTGTGAAGTGTCCGGTTTATGAAGTGTCCGATTTGCGAAGTGTCCGGTATGTGAAGTGTCGGGTTCGTGAAGTTTGTGACCAGTTTCTGAAGTGACCAGTTTGTGAAGTGTCCGGTTTGTGAAGTGACCAGTTTGTGAAGTGTCCGGTTTGTGAAGTGACCAGTTTGTGAAGTGTCCGGTTTGTGAAGTGTCGGGTTTGTGAAGTTTGTGACCAGTTTCTGAAGTGACCAGTTTGTGAAGTGTCCGGTTTGTGAAGTGACCAGTTTGTGAAGTGTCCGGTTTGTGAAGTGCCCGGTTTGTGAAGTTTGTGACCAGTTTCTGAAGTGACCAGTTTGTGAAGTGTCCGGTTTGTGAAGTGACCAGTTTGTGAAGTGTCCGGTTTGTGAAGTGACCAGTTTGTGAAGTGTCCGGTTTGTGAAGTGTCCAGTTTGTGAAGTGTCCAGTTTGTGAAGTGTCCGGTTTGTGAAGTGTCCAGTTTGTGAAGTGTCCGGTTTGTGAAGTGTCCAGTTTGTGAAGTGTCCGGTTTGTGAAGTGCCCGGTTTGTGAAGTTTGTGACCAGTTTCTGAAGTGACCAGTTTGTGAAGTGTCCGGTTTGTGAAGTGACCAGTTTGTGAAGTGTCCGGTTTGTGAAGTGTCCAGTTTGTGAAGTTTCCAGTTTGTGAAGTGTCCAGTTCGTGAAGTGTCCGGTTTGTGAAGTGTCCGGTTTGTGAAGTGCCCGGTTTGTGAAGTTTGTGACCAGTTTCTGAAGTGACCAGTTTGTGAAGTGTCCGGTTTGTGAAGTGACCAGTTTGTGAAGTGTCCGGTTTGTGAAGTGACCAGTTTGTGAAGTGTCCAGTTTGTGAAGTGTCCGGTTTGTGAAGTGTCCAGTTTGTGAAGTGTCCAGTTTGTGAAGTGTCCGGTTTGTGAAGTGTCCAGTTTGTGAAGTGTCCGGTTTGTGAAGTGTCCAGTTTGTGAAGTGTCCGGTTTGTGAAGTGTCCGGTTTGTGAAGTGCCCGGTTTGTGAAGTTTGTGACCAGTTTCTGAAGTGACCAGTTTGTGAAGTGTCCGGTTTGTGAAGTGACCAGTTTGTGAAGTGTCCGGTTTGTGAAGTGACCAGTTTGTGAAGTGTCCAGTTTTTGAAGTGTCTGGTTTGTGAAGTGTCCGGTTTGTGAAGTGACCAGTTTGTGAAGTGTCTGGTTTGTGAAGCGTCTAATTTGTGAACCCATTCAACATTGCTGATAGACGGAAGCGTGAACTGACATGCAGAAACATTTTTCATCATCGGTGAAGCAGCAATGCTCTCACGACTGGAGCATTTCCCAGATCGGGGCCGGAAATGATTTTGTCAGCTCAAATTTCAACAAAATTCCAGCCGGCTACCGGGCGGGGCCCCGGTGACTATCTGCTCACTCTAGAGGAGAGAAATGAGTGAGGAAAACTAAGAAGAAAATTGCCCCCAGCCGAGAAGATGGTGGGCGGGGCACCAGCGTTGCTGCTGAAGCGCAGTGCCATCCCGTTAGGCCAGGTAACCGGTAATTACCCTGCGTGATTCCCAAGCCCTTGCAGGCTCATAGGGGGAGGCGATAGATGGAGTGTCGAATCTCTCGCTGAAATGGGAACCAGCTAATTGGGGTCGCGCTGAAAGCTGAGGGGGGAGAGCAGATATTGCAGCCATTCTTTCAGAGATAAACACTATCTATTGACTATTTTTGGGGGTTGCTAAGCTGTTGCCAGCTTGCGCGAACTCTATGAGTCCGTGAATTGGTTCATAGGCGGTTTGCTTGCGGCTACAGTTTCACGATTTGATGGAGCTGATAGCTTATGAAATTGGTGCTTAAGAAATGCTAGGTCTAGTCTATAGACTGGCTTCAAGATCTACTAGGTCTAGTCTATAGACTGGCTTTAAAATCTACTAGATCTAGTCTATAGACTGGCTTTAAGATCTACCAGATCTAGTCTAAAGACTGGCTTCAAGATCTACTAGGTCTAGTCTATAGACTGGCTTCAAGATCTACTAGGTCTAGTCTATAGACTGGCTTCAAGATCTACTAGATCTATTCTAAAGACTGGCTTCAAGATCTACTAGGTCTAGTCTAAAGACTGGCTTCAAGATCTACTAGGTCTAGTCTATAGACTGGCTTCAAGATCTACTAGATCTAGTCTATAGACTGGCTTCAAGATCTACTAGATCTATTCTAAAGACTGGCTTCAAGATCTACTAGGTCTAGTCTATAGACTGGCTTCAATATCTACTAGGTCTAGTCTATAGACTGGCTTCAAGATCTACTAGGTCTAGTCTATAGACTGGCTTCAAGATCTACTAGGTCTAGTCTATAGACTGGCTTCAAGATCTACTAGGTCTAGTCTATAGACTGGCTTCAAGATCTACTAGGTCTAGTCTATAGACTGGCTTCAAGATCTACTAGGTCTAGTCTATAGACTGGCTTTAAGATCTACTAGATCTAGTCTAAAGACTGGCTTCAAGATCTACTAGATCTATTCTAAAGACTGGCTTCAAGATCTACTAGGTCTAGTCTATAGACTGGCTTCAAGATCTACTAGGTCTAGTCTATAGACTGGCTTCAAGATCTACTAGATCTAGTCTATAGACTGGCTTCAAGATCTACTAGATCTAGTCCATAGTCTGGCCTCAAGATCTACGATTCTACTAGATCTAGTCTATACATAAAAGTCAATCAATTGAGATCTTTCTGTGTTGCCTAATATGAATATAAATATTTTTTTATATTTTAAACGTTCTAGTCATCATGAACTAGCAAAATTTGTCATTTTTATCTAAATCGTTGTATTATCGAATCGGAACAACCGCAGATAGTCGAGACAGTGGGCCTATAAAACTTTCATTTTTATAAAAAATCCTTGTAATTTTTGAATCGCTCTTTACTTGACCAGATTCGATCAATGTTGTGCGCTCTCCTGTACATCCAGCTGGTAGATGTGGTGCGCGCCATTTCAGATACAAATGAGTTGAAAATATTGTTAATGTTGTATTATTTTTTGAGAAAAGTGGTGGAAAATAGATTAGATCTAAAATGAATCAGATTTGGAACAGGAAACGAAAGAGAGCAGGGGAAGGGAGCGAAGATAGACGGGAAGGGAGCGCAATGGAGTGGGAAGGGAGTGGAGACAGACGGGAAGGGGTGGAATGGAGCGGGAAGGGAGCGGAGACAGACGGGAAGGGGTGGAATGGAGCGTGAAGGGAGCGGAGACAGACGGGAAGGGGTGGAATGGAGTGGGAAGGGAGCGGAGACAGACGGGAAGGGGTGGAATGGAGCGGGAAGGGAGCGGAGACAGACGGGAAGGGGTGGAATGGAGCGGGAAGGGAGCGGAGACAGACGGGAAGGGGTGGAATGGAGCGGGAAGGGAGCGGAGACAGACGGGAAGGGGTGGAATGGAGTGGGAAGGGAGTGGAGACAGACGGGAAGGGGTGGAATGGAGCGGGAAGGGAGCGGAGACAGACGGAAGGGGTGGAATGGAGCGGGAAGGGAGCGGAGACAGACGGGAAGGGGTGGAATGGAGCGGGAAGGGAGCGGAGACAGACGGGAAGGGGCGGAATGGAGCGGGAAGGGAGCGGAATGGAGCGGGAAGGGGCGGAATGGAGCGGGAAGGGCTGAAATGGAGTGGGAAGGGAGCGGAATGGAGTGGGAAGGGAGCGGAAGGGAGCGGGAAGGGGCGGAATGGAGCGGGGAGGGAGCGGAAGGGAGCGAGAAGGGAGCGAGAAGGGAGTGGAATGGAGCGAGAAGAGGCGGAATGGAGCGGGAAGGGGCGGAATGGAGCGGGAAGGGAGGCGGAAAGACAGAAGCCGTCGCTTACCGCACTGTTTTCTTCTCGCCTTGTCGCAGATGGCCGGCCGCAGGGCCAGCGGGTTGCCGCTGGGGGCCAGACAGCCGCGGCTGCAGACCAGCACGCCGAGGCAGGACTTCTTCAAGATGCTCACATTGTGATTGTTGGTGTTCCGCATCGCCCAGCCGCTGGTGTGCCGTTTGGCCTCGTCCTGCCTGCCTCCATAGGCGTAGCGGCAGGCTCCGTCTGGCCACAGCTGGAAGCTGTCGGGCACTTGCGGCTGGAGATTGCGCGGCAGTTAGGAGGAGACGACATGCAGTGTTTTTCAGCTTTGGTGCTTAATGCATGCGCTCTCTATTATTATCTACTCGTATATATACACACACAGGCAGATGTCCACAGAGGGAAGCAGACGCACATGTGGGTATCTATCAATATATACCAACTACACTCAGACCGCAGCAGGCAAATACTTTCTCAGGGTCATACGGGCAGGCACAAGTGGAAGGGTCAGGCGGCGCGCTCTCACTGTTGGAAGCTGCGGGTCGTTGACGTCCCAGCGTCGGTCAGGGTCCAGCAGAGTCTGCAGTTTCTGCTTCTGCTTCAGTTGCTGTTGCTGCTCCTGCTCCTCCTGCTGCTCCAAAAGCAGCTGCTGCTTGCTGCTTGCAGGCATTTCTCTTGAGCCCTTGAGTCCTCGAGAGCCGAGAGACGCAGAGACTCGAGCCCAGAGCGCTTGAAATAAGCCAATTTTAAAAGCAACGCTTGCTATAGCTTAATCCTGCACCCGCAACCCCTTTTACACACTGCTCAGCTATAGGCAGGGGATATGGGAGGCAATGGGATATGAGTCTAAAATATGCGCGTTATTCCTGGTGCTGAGACCAGACAATGGGGGTTTCTGTAGAGCTCAATAACCCAGCCTTCCCCCCTGTTGCAGCGCGGCGGTGGCAGCGGCAACATACGCTCGTATTAAAAAATATTCTGCCAGCCAAAACAAAGTAGCAGCAGCGCAACCCCTCCCCTCCAGCCGGGTGGGTTATCAGACAGCCAGCAGGTGGAGTGGAGGGGGGACAGGACTATCCTCCTGACATTTCCAAAGTCCTATCCAAAAAAGAAACAAATTGAAATGGTTTGCATGAGCATTGCAATGCCGTGTCTTGAGAAAGCTATGAGCGCTCAGGGTCCAGCGGAATGCGCTAATTTCCTAATCTAGACATCTGCAAAGCTATCTATGATTGTTTCATGATAAAAAACCAGACTGTGAATAAAAAGAGATGATGGTTCGATGGGTTGTAAGTGTTCACTATTTTTTTTCGAGGCACCTTCACCTTGCGGCCGGCTGTAAAAGACTCTCGCTGTCTCTCGCTGCTCTTGCAAGGTCGTGTGCCATGCGCATATTTTGTCAGTTTGAGTAAAAAAATTTCATCCTTCCTGTTTACCTCAGCCTTAGCAACTGCAGCAATAAACTGCCTGCTCGGGCTGGTGGCTTGAGTTGTAAAATTTCCCGTGGGATTTATTGCTCGCGCATCTCTGGGGAAAATTTGCTTTCAGACTCATCCTAGAAGTTTTCTATTTTTCTCATTTCTGTCTTATTTTTCTTTTGAAGGTGTGTGGGTGTTATGCCTAGCATTCACGCAACAAGCAAATGGGGTTTTTTACTTGTTTAAAATTGAAATTCTCCTTGCACCTGGCAACGTAGGGGCTATAGAAGGATTTTTTCCTCACCAAGCCAAGACAATTTTCTTCAATATTTTCTTTTAATTGCAATCGGCAACCGCAAGTCTTTGTGCTATGCTTCTATAATCTTTGTTTCACACCTGCCAAGGCGCTGGCGTCACCAGAGGCGACAGAGCTTGGCTGGGCAGTGGGCAGTTGCCGCATGTCTCCGCATGGCTACTGGGCCCGCTCAGGCCCTCTGGGGCAGAAGCGACCGTTTCTACCTGTTGGCGAGTCCGTGAGGCCCGTGCGCCTCACCCCCACCAACCAGCCCTCCGTTCCCTGAGGGGCGTCAAAAATTATTTTCGAGTCAAAGACGTCAAGCGGCACCTGGCGACGGAACTTCGATTCCACTAAATATTCGAGTCAGTTTTGATTTTCTGTATTGTTCCCCGGCTTGGCACAGACGGTTGAGCTCTTCAAAATCCTAGCTTCAAGTCCCACTCGGACTGTTCAATTTGGCGGCATTCAAGCTGATTCACCTGTGAGTACTCGATGATGTTGTCGGATTGAAAACATTGCGTGAGTTGGACATTGGCATCGTGTGGCACGTTGCGCATTAAAATTATAATGGCTAATTTTAGCATTGAACCGCTTCTGCTCAAACCAATAAATCTTAATTTTATGAGTGTGTCAGCTCGGGTCCAGGAATTGTCTGAGGAGTTTGTTAGTTCAGGTCTGAGGGCGTGTGTCAGGTCGGGTCCTAGATTGTGTCAGGTCGGGTCCTAGATTGTGTCAGGTCGGGTCCTAGATTGTGTCAGGTCGGGTCCTAGATTGTGTCAGGTCGGGTCCTAGACTGTGTCAGGTCGGGTCCGAAAGTGTGTCAGGTCGGGTACTAGATTGTGTCAGGTCGGGTCCGAGAGTGTGTCAGGTCAGGTACTAGAGTGTGTCAGTTTGGGTACTAGATTGTGTCAGGTCAGGTACTAGATTGTGTCAGGTCGGGTCCGAGAGCGTGTCAGGTCAGGTACTAGATTGTGTCAGGTCGGGTCCGAGAGCGTGTCAGGTCAGGTACTAGATTGTGTCAGGTCGGGTCCGAGAGTGTGTCAGGTCAGGTACTAGAGTGTGTCAGTTTGGGTACTAGATTGTGTCAGGTCAGGTACTAGATTGTGTCAGGTCGGGTCCGAGAGCGTGTCAGGTCAGGTACTAGATTGTGTCAGGTCGGGTCCGAGAGCGTGTCAGGTCAGGTACTAGATTGTGTCAGGTCGGGACGTAGAGTGTGTCAGATTAGATCTAGGGAGTGTCAGGTGCAGTCGCGTCTCACACCTGCAGACTTACATCTAAGATAGTCCGATTAAATAAAAGAACGCAGGTTGTCATATCTCAGTCTGACGTCATAGTTAATAATGTAATTAGAATAAAATATTGTTGCCCATGGCATTATTATCTACTGTTCCGTAAGCCGCACAAGATTACACAAGTCGGACAATGACGAAATCCTCTAAGGCTGTTAACAATTCCCAAATGTAGAATAGGGCCAAAAAGTGAGGAAATGGTACGTCATAACCAGCTTGCGCGAACAAAGATTTAAAGAAAACACAGAGCCGCCAAACTACTAGCGATAAGCAATCTTGCTGTCGCCAGAGCAACTGAAAAGAAACAATAATTCGGGATTATAATCGCTATAAAAATGTCACACAGGACAGGACTATTAAAACCCTAAAGGTATTTATTTATTATTTTATTGCTAACTATTTTTAGTCTCACAGAGATTTCACGCACCGGAAAAATTTATGTAATTTAAAAAAAAATTTGCGAAATTTCAGCAAAAAATAGCTACCATCGAGGGACTGGGTGAGACCGGGGGCAAGATGAGGAGGGGTGGAGATGGAGCTGCGAGGCTTAGCCGCCTCATTAAATAAATTGTTCGCCCGAGCGAGAAAGCTAGCTTAGCTACTCAACAGCCTCATCAACCTCACCCCCACCCGAAAGTGACAACCTTTTCTTTGCTTCACCGGCCGCAGAATTCAGACAGAGTGCAGATTGCAGTCATAAATCTGCATTCTATAGCTACAGTATAATGCTATAAATTTGTGGTTTCGCTAACCCCCCCCCCCGTGCAAGGAGTGGCGCTTAAATTGCCCAGTGACGTCACTTTGATCGCGGATATCGGGGGGAGAGGTGCTCAAAACTGGGAGGCTGACAAAGACTCGGGAACAAGGGAGATTGAGAGAGAGAGGATATGACTACAAGGGAAGGAGTAACTTCTACAAGGATACAATCACGCGAAGCCACACTTTTCCGCTTTGCTCAATCACCTAAGCTAGCATCAGACACAGCATGGGAGCAGATAGTACCCCTCAGTCAGTGTGAGCTGTCAATAATTCTTCAATGAAGATTATTTGCCTCACTCAGAGTTTTAAATTGTTTTTTTTTGCTATAGCTAATCAATTATTGATGGGTCCATTCGCCTCGTCCTAATAGTGACCTAATTCTTTCTAGTTCTTGCCTTTCTAGACAGTAACAAAGGGAAGAGGTCATCGGGTTCTTAGTTTGTATCTGGGGTATAAAAAGTCACTACAAGTGAGAACATGATCAGCTATCAGTTTGAATCTAACCTGAATCTAACCTGAAACTAACCTGAATCTAACCTGAATCTAACCTGAATCTAACCTGAATCTAACCTGAATCTAACCTGAATCTAACCTGAATCTAACCTGAATCTAACCTGAATCTAACCTGAATCTAACCTGAACCTAACCTGAATCCAACCTGAATCTAACCTGAATCTAACCTGAATCCAACCTGAATCTAACCTGAATCTAACCTGAACCTAACCTGAATCCAACCTGAATCTTACCTGAATCTAACCTGAATCTTACCTGAATCTAACCTGAATCCAACCTGAATCTAACCTGAATCTTCCGATTCCCAGAAATAATGGATCGCAGTGAAGCAGCCCCCTAATTACGAAGTGTAACACTTTGCTGCAGGCAGAATCGAAGCCTGACCGGAATCTGGGTCTCGTCATCAACATGGGGCCCACGCTGTGAGGTCACGTCACCACTTCTAATAATAGTTTAGCGATGAAAGAATCCCAACTTTTTTTATCCTCAAGCTTCTCAGCTCCTTTGTTTTCTTGCCTCTAATCCCAGTGCTTTATATCCCGATGCTTCTGATAGCTGCCGGCTAATATTATGACAACACGCGCTTTATAGGGCAGCGAGTAAATTGATGGTCTCCGCGACCCAGCAACTCCAGCTATATTGACTGAAAAAGTGAAAATATATTCTATTTTCAATTACACGGCTTCTGCTTCTAGGGGCAGGCTGAAGAAAAAAGCGAAATAATAGTCTTGGGCTCATTACAAATTCTGCGCGGGGCGTGTCTGCAGACAGTGAAGGCAGTTGTCTGCGGCTGGGACGCCGGCGGGGGCGGCAGGCAGCTCGTGTCTGAGGAGCCTTCGAATCTGAACAATTCAATGCCGACTAGCGGGCGTGACCTTGGCGCTTGGGAACAAGACGGTTGAGTGATTTACTGATAGCTAGACAGACAGACAGACCGATAGATAGATAGATAGATAGATAGATGGATAGACAGACAGACAGACAGATAGATAGATAGATAGATAGATAGATGGATAGACAGACAGACAGATAGATAGATAGATAGATAGATAGATAGATGGATAGACAGACAGACAGACAGATAGATAGATAGATAGATAGATAGATAGATGGATAGACAGACAGACAGATAGATAGATAGATAGATAGATAGATAGATAGATAGATGGATAGACAGACAGACAGACAGATAGATAGATAGATAGATAGATAGATGGATAGACAGACAGACAGACAGATAGATAGATAGATAGATAGATAGATGGATAGACAGACAGACAGACAGATAGATAGATAGATAGATAGATAGATGGATAGACAGACAGACAGACAGATAGATAGATAGATAGATAGATAGATAGATGGATAGACAGACAGACAGACAGATAGATAGATAGATAGATAGATAGATAGATAGATAGATAGATAGATAGATAGATAGATAGACAGACAGACAGACAGATAGATAGATAGATAGATAGATAGATAGATAGATAGATAGATAGATAGATATATAGATAGATAGATAGATAAACAGACAGACAGACAGATAGATAGATAGATAGATAGATAGATAGATAGATAGATAGATAGATAGATAGATGGATAGACAGACAGACAGACAGACAGATAGATAGATAGATAGATAGATAGATGGATAGACAGACAGACAGACAGATAGATAGATAGATAGATGGATAGACAGACAGACAGACAGATAGATAGATAGATAGATAGATAGATAGATAGATAGATAGATAGACAGACAGACAGATAGATAGATAGATAGATAGATAGATAGATAGATAGATAGATAGATAGATAGATAGATAGATAGATAGATAGATAGATAGATAGATAGATAGATAGATAGATAGATAGATAGATAGATAGATAGATAGATAGATAGATAGATAGATAGATAGATAGATTGATAGATAGATAGATAGATAGATAGATAGATAGATAGATAGATAGATAGATAGATAGATAGATAGATAGATAGATAGATCTACCTGAGCTACTGGGTGGGCAAGACTCATCACCGAGATCAAGATCGTTGAGTAGCTAGCAGAAGACTCAACAGGATAATCAATTATTCCTATTTTTAGCTCGAACAGAACAGCTGCAATGTTGAGGCCGGACTCGCGGAACGGGGAGCAGAGGCGCCACAGGTTTCTGTTGCTCTGGGTTGGGGATTTATAGTGGGATCATAAATTTATGTCTTATCTCTGTAAACTGCTTACTTACCTATTCAGCAAGATTGCGATCATCGTCAGCCCGTCCCATCTAACCTGAATCTAACCTGAATCTAACCTGAATCTAACCTGAATCTAACCTGAATCTAACCTGAATCTAACCTGAATCTAACCTGAATCTAACCTGAATCTAACCTGAATCTAACCTGAATCTAACCTGAATCTAACCTGAATCTAACCTGAATCTAACCTGAATCTAACCTGAATCTAACCTGAATCTAACCTGAACCTAACCTGAATCCAACCTGAATCTAACCTGAATCTAACCTGAATCCAACCTGAATCTAACCTGAATCTAACCTGAACCTAACCTGAATCCAACCTGAATCTTACCTGAATCTAACCTGAATCTTACCTGAATCTAACCTGAATCCAACCTGAATCTAACCTGAATCTTCCGATTCCCAGAAATAATGGATCGCAGTGAAGCAGCCCCCTAATTACGAAGTGTAACACTTTGCTGCAGGCAGAATCGAAGCCTGACCGGAATCTGGGTCTCGTCATCAACATGGGGCCCACGCTGTGAGGTCACGTCACCACTTCTAATAATAGTTTAGCGATGAAAGAATCCCAACTTTTTTTATCCTCAAGCTTCTCAGCTCCTTTGTTTTCTTGCCTCTAATCCCAGTGCTTTATATCCCGATGCTTCTGATAGCTGCCGGCTAATATTATGACAACACGCGCTTTATAGGGCAGCGAGTAAATTGATGGTCTCCGCGACCCAGCAACTCCAGCTATATTGACTGAAAAAGTGAAAATATATTCTATTTTCAATTACACGGCTTCTGCTTCTAGGGGCAGGCTGAAGAAAAAAGCGAAATAATAGTCTTGGGCTCATTACAAATTCTGCGCGGGGCGTGTCTGCAGACAGTGAAGGCAGTTGTCTGCGGCTGGGACGCCGGCGGGGGCGGCAGGCAGCTCGTGTCTGAGGAGCCTTCGAATCTGAACAATTCAATGCCGACTAGCGGGCGTGACCTTGGCGCTTGGGAACAAGACGGTTGAGTGATTTACTGATAGCTAGACAGACAGACAGACCGATAGATAGATAGATAGATAGATAGATGGATAGACAGACAGACAGACAGATAGATAGATAGATAGATAGATAGATGGATAGACAGACAGACAGATAGATAGATAGATAGATAGATAGATAGATGGATAGACAGACAGACAGACAGATAGATAGATAGATAGATAGATAGATAGATGGATAGACAGACAGACAGACAGATAGATAGATAGATAGATAGATAGATAGATAGATGGATAGACAGACAGACAGACAGATAGATAGATAGATAGATAGATAGATGGATAGACAGACAGACAGACAGATAGATAGATAGATAGATAGATAGATGGATAGACAGACAGACAGACAGATAGATAGATAGATAGATAGATAGATGGATAGACAGACAGACAGACAGATAGATAGATAGATAGATAGATAGATGGATAGACAGACAGACAGACAGATAGATAGATAGATAGATAGATAGATAGATAGATAGATAGATAGATAGATAGATAGATAGATAGACAGACAGACAGACAGATAGATAGATAGATAGATAGATAGATAGATAGATAGATAGATAGATAGATATATAGATAGATAGATAGATAAACAGACAGACAGACAGATAGATAGATAGATAGATAGATAGATAGATAGATAGATAGATAGATGGATAGACAGACAGACAGACAGACAGATAGATAGATAGATAGATAGATAGATGGATAGACAGACAGACAGACAGATAGATAGATAGATAGATGGATAGACAGACAGACAGACAGATAGATAGATAGATAGATAGATAGATAGATAGATAGATAGATAGATAGACAGACAGACAGATAGATAGATAGATAGATAGATAGATAGATAGATAGATAGATAGATAGATAGATAGATAGATAGATAGATAGATAGATAGATAGATAGATAGATAGATAGATAGATAGATAGATAGATAGATAGATAGATAGATAGATAGATAGATAGATAGATAGATAGATAGATAGATAGATAGATAGATAGATAGATAGATAGATAGATAGATAGATAGATAGATAGATAGATAGATAGATAGATAGATAGATAGATAGATAGATAGATAGATAGATAGATAGATAGATAGATAGATAGATAGATAGATAGATAGATAGATAGATAGATAGATAGATAGATAGATAGATAGATAGATAGATTGATAGATAGATAGATAGATAGATAGATAGATAGATAGATAGATAGATAGATAGACAGATAGATAGATCTACCTGAGCTACTGGGTGGGCAAGACTCATCACCTAGATCAAGATCGTTGAGTAGCTAGCAGAAGACTCAACAGGATAATCAATTATTCCTATTTTTAGCTCGAACAGAACAGCTGCAATGTTGAGGCCGGACTCGCGGAACGGGGAGCAGAGGCGCCACAGGTTTCTGTTGCTCTGGGTTGGGGATTTATAGTGGGATCATAAATTTATGTCTTATCTCTGTAAACTGCTTACTTACCTATTCAGCAAGATTGCGATCATCGTCAGCCCGTCCCATCTCAAACCCCAACTCTGTCGCGTGTTGTTGCCAAGGTGGCAGTCGAGCTCAAGAAAAGCCCAGAGTCAAGAGCAGACTTTTTTCTCTTCCTCTGTCCGCCATTCTTCATATTTTTTGAGATTCCAAGTGCGGGTGGGCTGGATTGCGACAAATAGCTTTTTTATGATTCTAACAAAAAACCTCAACTGTCTTAGAACAGGAATAACCTCACTGGATCTGCATCTTCTCCCTCAGCCATCTTCATTGTGTCTTGGTTGCCGACCGGGTCCGCCATTTTTGCCGCAAAATTTGAGATGCGAATCTGCTGCTAGCGTGTGCAACTCGAATACACAGTTTAAATAGGAAGTGCGGATTACCGGCAGATCTACGAGCGAGATTAACTTTGGTTGCCAAGGATAATGAGAGAGCATTCTTGGTGCCTAAGCCGGATTCTCTGACGACAATTCCATGACTTCATTAGCAACCAGTTCAGGATCCGTGCGTGTCATCCCCCGGTCCTAACCTCAAACAAAGCAAAGGGCTTCTGAGTAGAATTTTCCACTAATACCATTTGTATGGAAGAAAATTTGTCACGCGTTCCAACCGCACTACTTGTTTAGTAGAGGGCTTAGAGTTTATTGTCTTTATTGCAATCTTATAAAAAAAAACAAATCAAACACATTTTCATTGTTCAGTTGTTTTGCGTGTTGGGATTTGCTATATTTTGAGTTGCTAACTCACAACTTCATCTTCTTAATAGCAGGAAAGTTTTCAAAGATCAAATAAAATACACTGTCAACTCTGCTCAAACCGTTCAATCGGTAAACGCGACAGTTTTTATGTTTGCAGGGTAAATTAAAACTCAGGGATCAGAAAAAGGATCAAAGATTTGGGATCCGGAAATTGGGATCCCGAAATCGGGATCCAGAAATCGGGATCCAGAAATCGGAATCCAGAAATCGGGATCCAGAAATCGGGATCCGGAAATCGGGATCCAGAAATCGGGATCCAGAAATCGGGATCCAGAAATCGGGATCCAGAAATCGGGATTCGGAAATCGGGATCCAGAAATCGGGATCCAGAAATCGGGATCCAGCAATCGGGATCCAGCAATCGGGATCCAGAAATCGGGATCCAGAAATCAAGATCCAGAAATCGGGATCCAGAAATCGGGATCCAGAAATCGGGGTCTTGAAATCGGGATCCAGCAATCGGGATCCAGAAATCGGGATCTAGAAATCGGGATTCAGAAATCGGGATCCATAGAGAGAGCGGGACCAAGTTAAAAGTTTGTATTGACGCTCAGTTCTTTCAGCCCCCAAGTGCAGCAGCCATTCTCAGACGAGCTCGCAGATGACGGCCTCCACAGGGGTGGCGCAGTCCACAGATCGCATGCTGTACGGCGGGGTCCTGTCCACCGTGACGCAGTGCACGCTGGTGTTGGCGGCCGAGGCCCAGACGTACTGGCTGGGGGTCAGGCTGCCCTCGCCGCTGACCCACTGGTACTTGGAGTCGCTGGTGTTGTAGCGAGCACCGATTAGGTAGACGGAGAAGTCTGAAAGTTCGAGTATTTGGATCGGGATCAGGATCGGGATCAGGATCGGGATCAGGATCGGGATCAGGATCGGGATCAGGATCGGGATCAGGATCGGGATCAGGATCGGGATCAGGATCGGGATCAGGATCGGGATCAGGATCGGGATCAGGATCGGGATCAGGATCGGGATCAGGATCGGGATCAGGATCGGGATCAGGATCGGGATCAGGATCGGGATCAGGATCGGGATCAGGATCGGGATCAGGATCGGGATCAGGATCGGGATCAGGATCGGGATCAGGATCGGGATCAGGATCGGGATCAGGATCGGGATCAGGATCGGGATCAGGATCGGGATCAGGATCGGGATCAGGATCGGGATCAGGATCGGGATCAGGATCGGGATCAGGATCGGGATCAGGATCGGGATCAGGATCGGGATCAGGATCGGGATCAGGATCGGGATCAGGATCGGGATCAGGATCGGGATCAGGATCGGGATCAGGATCGGGATCAGGATCGGGATCAGGATCGGGATCAGGATCGGGATCAGGATCGGGATCAGGATCGGGATCAGGATCGGGATCAGGATCGGGATCAGGATCGGGATCAGGATCGGGATCAGGATCGGGATCAGGATCGGGATCAGGATCGGGATCAGGATCGGGATCAGGATCGGGATCAGGATCGGGATCAGGATCGGGATCAGGATCGGGATCAGGATCGGGATCAGGATCGGGATCAGGATCGGGATCAGGATCGGGATCAGGATCGGGATCAGGATCGGGATCAGGATCGGGATCAGGATCGGGATCAGGATCGGGATCAGGATCGGGATCAGGATCGGGATCAGGATCGGGATCAGGATCGGGATCAGGATCGGGATCAGGATCGGGATCAGGATCGGGATCAGGATCGGGATCAGGATCGGGATCAGGATCGGGATCAGGATCGGGATCAGGATCGGGATCAGGATCGGGATCAGGATCGGGATCAGGATCGGGATCAGGATCGGGATCAGGATCGGGATCAGGATCGGGATCAGGATCGGGATCAGGATCAGGATCAGGATCGGATCAGGATCGGGATCAGGATCGGGATCAGGATCGGGATCAGGATCGGGATCAGGATGCACCCACCAGTATAAGACTTGAACAGGTCCGCAGTGATGTTGAACTCGTTAGGCATGGAGGAGCCGCCCATGCGGTTATCGTAGGACACCAGATCCGCGTAGCCCATCGACTGGCACTGCGTGCGGCCGCTGTCGAAAGTCCGCCCGCCGCCGCCCCAGAAAGCCAAATAGGGTGCCTTTGGAGCCGTTGTTGGTGCTGGCGTTGCGGCGCCGGTTGTAGCGCCGACAGTTGTGGCGCCGACGGTTGTGGCGCCAGCGCCAGCTACGGTTGTTGTTGATGCGGCGGAATCTGCAGTCTGCCTTACGAACAGCGTCTGCAGTGATGCGGGCGGCGGATAAATAATTTGAGAGCGCACCTTTTTTCTTCTTTAATTGACTATTAGGTCTTGAAAATTTAAAGTGCTTAGAGATAAACTATTTGATTATATCATCCCTTCTATAGATTAGATTATCCCCGATAGTTTTGAAGTATTCTCCTAATTTAAAGTATATTTTGGGATCATTTAACTATACGAGATTTGATAGTCCCTCCAGCTCACCTGTCCCTCCAGCTCACCCGTCCCTCCAGCTCACCTGTCCCTCCAGCTCACCTGTCCCTCCAGCTCACCTGTCCCTCCAGCTCACCTGTCCCTCCAGCTCACCTGTCCCTCCAGCTCACCTGTCCCTCCAGCTCACCTGTCCCTCCAGCTCACCTGTCCCTCCAGCTCACCTGTCCCTCCAGCTCACCTGTCCCTCCAGCTCACCTGTCCCTCCAGCTCACCTGTCCCTCCAGCTCACCTGTCCCTCCAGCTCACCTGTCCCTCCAGCTCACCTGTCCCTCCAGCTCACCTGTCCCTCCAGCTCACCTGTCCCTCCAGCTCACCTGTCCCTCCAGCTCACCTGTCCCTCCAGCTCACCTGTCCCTCCAGCTCACCTGTCCCTCCAGCTCACCTGTCCCTCCAGCTCACCTGTCCCTCCAGCTCACCTGTCCCTCCAGCTCACCTGTCCCTCCAGCTCACCTGTCCCTCCAGCTCACCTGTCCCTCCAGCTCACCTGTCCCTCCAGCTCACCTGTCCCTCCAGCTCACCTGTCCCTCCAGCTCACCTGTCCCTCCAGCTCACCTGTCCCTCCAGCTCACCTGTCCCTCCAGCTCACCTGTCCCTCCAGCTCACCTGTCCCTCCAGCTCACCTGTCCCTCCAGCTCACCTGTCCCTCCAGCTCACCTGTCCCTCCAGCTCACCTGTCCCTCCAGCTCACCTGTCCCTCCAGCTCACCTGTCCCTCCAGCTCACCTGTCCCTCCAGCTCACCTGTCCCTCCAGCTCACCTGTCCCTCCAGCTCACCTGTCCCTCCAGCTCACCTGTCCCTCCAGCTCACCTGTCCCTCCAGCTCACCTGTCCCTCCAGCTCACCTGTCCCTCCAGCTCACCTGTCCCTCCAGCTCACCTGTCCCTCCAGCTCACCTGTCCCTCCAGCTCACCTGTCCCTCCAGCTCACCTGTCCCTCCAGCTCACCTGTCCCTCCAGCTCACCTGTCCCTCCAGCTCACCTGTCCCTCCAGCTCACCTGTCCCTCCAGCTCATTTGTCCCTCCAGCTCACCTGTCCAAGCCATCCGCCGCTCCCGCAGTCCAATTCAGCCGATAGCCGATGCCGCAGGCTCCATCAGCTGCGGAGAAGGCGAAGGCGGCGCAGTCGCTGGCATCGGCAGCAGAGGAGGCGGTCAGGCAGCGGGCTCCGCACTCCAGGCGGGTGGCAGCCGGAGTTCGAGTCGGCGGATCGGCAAAGACGGCCAGTTCGTCGGCGTGGTAGACAAAACTGCCGCTTGGCACAGCGGCATCGGCAGCGGGGAACAAGAAAAAGCAGACTGAGCAGCCGCTCAGAAGCAGAAGAGAGAGTCTAACAGGGTGAAACATGCTTTGCTTGGTTGTGCTGCTTCTTCTAATCTAGAAGAAAAACACACGAGCTGGCTTACAGAGAAGCTAGGAAGGCCTCAGTTTTATACAGCTAGTGAGGAGAGACGGGAGCGTGCCATTGAATGATAATCCGTTGCCATGGAGACCGACTCCGTCCACCGCCCTGGATCCCATTGATCAGCGAATGCAAAGCGTGCGACTCGCTGCCACCTGCGCTTGACTGGCAAATATTTTCCACTTCGGTGAAACTCTTCCATGCCTTGAAGACGGCGACGGGCTGACATCCAATTATTATTCCTGTGCAGGCTCCCGTGTTTGTTGTCGACTTGTGGAGCGAGCAAACAGTGAAGAGAGAGAGAGAGATAATGAAAAGTCAACCCAATTAACTGGGTATTTCAGCGCGAGTTCTGCATTCTCAGAACTTTCTAATGATCATGAGCTTGGCTGCCTGGTGGCGAGGTTGTGGCCATTACTGAGCAGTTGATCAACGGTAAAAGCGTCTGACTCTCGCGCCGCGACCCCTGGTTCGATTCCGTGAGCGGTCCCGCATTCATTTGGGGCTTTTGTGCACGAAAATTGGCTTAGGGGGTTGTCGTGTGTTTCACGCCCATGAGGATCAAAACCCAAAACACCCAAAACGTTCTCTCCTCTCCTCTCCTCTCCTCTCCTCTCCTCTCTCCTCTCTCTTCTCTCCTGTTCTTTCCTGTCTCTTCTCTTTTCTCTCCTCTCCTCTCCTCTCCTCTCTCTTCTCTCTTCTCTCCTGTTCTTTCCTGTCTCTTCTCTTTTCTCTCCTCTCCTCTCCTCTCTCCTGTTCTCTCCTCCCTCTTCTCTTCTCTTTTCTCTCCTCTCCTCTCCTCTCCTCTCTCTTCTCTCCTGTTCTTTCCTGTCTCTTCTCTTTTCTCTCCTCTCCTCTCCTCTCCTCTCTCCTCTCTCTTCTCTCCTGTTCTTTCCTGTCTCTTCTCTTTTCTCTCCTCTCCTCTCCTCTCCTCTCTCCTCTCTCTTCTCTCCTGTTCTTTCCTGTCTCTTCTCTTTTCTCTCCTCTCCTGCTCCTCTTTCCTCTCTCCTCTCTCTTCTCTCCTGTTCTTTCCTGTCTCTTCTCTTTTCTCTCCTCTCATCTTCTCTCGGTTTCCTTTCCTATATTATCTCTCCTCTATTCTCATTTATTCCATTACCTCTCTTTTCTCTTTTCCCTCCCTTGGCCTGCAGTCATACACTTGGTTGTCTATCTGGCCCTTAAGGTAAAAAAGGTTGCCGATACCTGATATATACGCTCGTACAAAGTATTTTTTAAGCAATATTTAGGAACAAATCAAACGCAAAGATCCATAGATTACATTGAATAAAATAAGCAAAATGTACTTTATTAATCAAAGTGATTTTTTTATCTGTAGCAATTAGCGAGTGTCGCAGAAAAGTTTCCAAAATTTTCCACTTTTTACTCTTCCTCTTCCTCCTCATCGCGGCTCGTGGTCGCTTCGGCGTCCGTAGCAACGGACTGGTTGTCCTCGGTTTGACCCCGCTCGGTGCCGTTCTGCTGCTGCTCAGACTGCTGATCTGACTGCGGCTGCGGCGGCTGCTGCTGTTCCTGCAGCTGCTTCAGCAGCTCCTCCCGCTGCCGCGCCTCCATCCGCTGCCAGATGACCGCCTGCAGCTCAGCAGCTGGCACCAGCTTCTCGGCGATGAAGCTCTGCAGCTGGCGTTGCCAGCGCTCAAATTTTCTATCCTCAATCAGGGCCTTTTTCTCCTCGTCCGAGAGGCTGGCCGCCTCATCCTCGGTGAGGAACTCCAGCTCGGACTGGGTGCCTGCGCCCGCCTCCACCTCGGAGGCGACCCGCAGGGCATCCCGGCTGCCGCCGTCTCGGGAGGCCTCGCGCAGATCATCGTCTGCCTCGGCTGTTGCAGCGGCTGCGGCGGCGGCTGCCGCGGCCGCACCGGAGGAGCCGCCGAGTGCCACCGACTTTTGCGATTTGCGGCCAGCAGCCGCCACTGGGCCGCCGTCTGTGGACCGCTTGTCCTGGTCCCGGCTGCCGCGCGACGGCTGCTGTCGGTCTCTGTAGGGGGGGGGGGATCAAAATTAGAAGTAGGCCTGCAATCCCAGCTGATTGATTGAGTTATTCCATGCCCACCTGGCCGAGTGCTTGCTGTCTTGCTGCTGCGGCGCCCGCAGGCTGCCAGCTCCACCGCGACCGCCCGCGCCACCCCCAGTGGGGGCGCCTTGACCCGCGCCGCTGCTCGCTCCGGCACCGCCTCTTTCAGTTCGACCTCCGTCGCTTGCCTTCGATTTTTGATGCTGCGGGTCGATCGGCGATTTCGGCGTCTCGTCACCGGCCGGCGCATCGCCCGCCTCCGAGGTCGCCTCCGTCAGTGGCTCCGGCGGCGCCAGCAAGTAGGTCTCGTCTGGCAGCGGCGGCGGCTCGTTCGGCGCCCTGCCCGGCGCTGCAGCCGCCTGCAGAGACGCCGCTTTTTCCGCCGCCGCCGCCACTGTCGCTGTCGGCGCTGGCGCGGTCGTCGCTGCTGCGTCAACCGACGCCGGAGCCGCTACCGACGTGGTCGACGCCGGGGCAGACTCTACCGCGGCGCCGGCTCCTTCGGTGGCAGCAGCAGCCGCAGCGGCAGCGGCGGCAGCGGCTTCGGCCGGCGAGCTCACTTCTATGGCGACAGCGGCGCAGCCAATCAGGCCTTCGAAGAACTCGAGAAAGGTCATCTGCGAATTGAGCAGTTTTGGTGAAGAGGAAAACTGATCAGCTCAGCTCTCTGAATTTCCCCAAGTCCGGCCACCTTCTCACCTCTCTGTCCAAGAGCAGGAATTGCCCGTCGGAGATGAACTCATCGTCGGCGGAAAGAATCTCAACAACTTTTGACGGCGTCAAGCGCTGCTCGTCGATCAGATTGAATTGCTGCAGGTGTTTTTTGAGCGGGTTTTTTGTCCGAATTAGGAATCCTTTAAAATTGGGAAGGTTTGAAAGACTGCGAATGTCGGGATAGGGGACGATGTCGGAGAGAGCGGTGTTAATTTGGTTAGATGTCAGTTTAGCTGGTTGTCGGGTTGGGCAGATATTGGTTTGGTTGGATGCCGTTTTTGGTCGGAAGTTGGTTTGGTTAGATTTCGGTTTGGTTGGATGTCGGTTTGGTTGGATGTCGGTTTGGTTGGATGTCGGTTTGGTTGGATGTCGGTTTGGTTTGATGTCGGTTTGGTTGGATGTCGGTTTGGTTGGATGTCGGTTTGGTTGGATGTCGGTTTGGTTGGATGTCGGTTTGGTTGGATGTCGGTTTGGTTGGATGTCGGTTTGGTTTGATGTCGGTTTGGTTGGATTTCGGTTTGGTTGGATTTCGGTTTGGTTGGATGTCGGTTTGGTTGGATGTCGGTTTGGTTGGATGTCGGTTTGGTTTGATGTCGGTTTGGTTGGATTTCGGTTTGGTTGGATGCCGTGTTTGGTCGGAAGTTGGTTTGGTTAGATTTCGGTTTGGTTGGATGTCGGTTTGGTTGGATGTCGGTTTGGTTGGATGTCGGTTTGGTTGGATTTCGGTTTGGTTGGATGTCGGTTTGGTTTGATGTCGGTTTGGTTGGATTTCGGTTTGGTTGGATTTCGGTTTGGTTGGATGTCGGTTTGGCTGGATTTCGGTTTGGTTGGATGTCGGTTTGGTTTGATGTCGGTTTGGTTTGATGTCGGTTTGGTTGGATGTCGGTTTGGTTTGATGTCGGTTTGGTTGGATGTCGGTTTGGTTGGATGTCGGTTTGGTTGGATGTCGGTTTGGTTGGATGTCGGTTTGGTTGGATGTCGGTTTGGTTTGATGTCGGTTTGGTTGGATTTCGGTTTGGTTGGATTTCGGTTTGGTTGGATGTCGGTTTGGTTGGATGTCGGTTTGGTTGGATGTCGGTTTGGTTTGATGTCGGTTTGGTTGGATTTCGGTTTGGTTGGATGCCGTTTTTGGTCGGAAGTTGGTTTGGTTAGATTTCGGTTTGGTTGGATGTCGGTTTGGTTGGATGTCGGTTTGGTTGGATGTCGGTTTGGTTGGATGTCGGTTTGGTTGGATGTCGGTTTGGTTTGATGTCGGTTTGGTTGGATTTCGGTTTGGTTGGATTTCGGTTTGGTTGGATGTCGGTTTGGTTTGATGTCGGTTTGGTTGGATGTCGGTTTGGTTTGATGTCGGTTTGGTTGGATGTCGGTTTGGTTTGATGTCGGTTTGGTTGGATGTCGGTTTGGTTGGATGTCGGTTTGGTTGGATGTCGGTTTGGTTGGATGTCGGTTTGGTTTGATGTCGGTTTGGTTTGATGTCGGTTTGGTTGGATGTCGGTTTGGCTGGATTTCGGTTTGGTTGGATTTCGGTTTGGTTGGATGTCGGTTTGGTTGGATGTCGGTTTGGTTGGATGTCGGTTTGGTTTGATGTCGGTTTGGTTGGATTTCGGTTTGGTTGGATGCCGTTTTTGGTCGGAAGTTGGTTTGGTTAGATTTCGGTTTGGTTGGATGTCGGTTTGGTTGGATGTCGGTTTGGTTGGATGTCGGTTTGGTTGGATGTCGGTTTGGTTGGATGTCGGTTTGGTTTGATGTCGGTTTGGTTGGATTTCGGTTTGGTTGGATTTCGGTTTGGTTGGATGTCGGTTTGGTTTGATGTCGGTTTGGTTGGATGTCGGTTTGGTTTGATGTCGGTTTGGTTGGATGTCGGTTTGGTTTGATGTCGGTTTGGTTGGATGTCGGTTTGGTTGGATGTCGGTTTGGTTGGATGTCGGTTTGGTTGGATGTCGGTTTGGTTGGATGTCGGTTTGGTTTGATGTCGGTTTGGTTGGATGTCGGTTTGGCTGGATGTCGGTATGACAGTATCACAGCTGGAAACTCACGTGCAGCATGCGCAGGAACTGTCTAACGGATAAGACCCACTCCCTTGGCGGGTAGCACCCCTGCTGGCCCTGGCCGGCGTTGCGGCCGGTCGACTGTGAGCGCCCGCCACTGGCGCTGGCGCCGCGAAGCCCCAGGCGGCTGCGGGTTGGCAGGCCGCGCTCGCACTGGCATTGCTGCTGGAACACCGGCCAGAGAGGCTTGGCGTAGGCTGCGGCCGCGTGCTGCCCCCGGCGCGAGTCCTGGAACAGGCGGCCCCGCACTGAGCAGGCGTTTGGCAGCAGGCGCTCCTTGATCAGCTTGGTGAAGCAGCTTGCCAGGAGGCCCTTCTCGCACCTGCGGGATTGAGGTGGGCTGGTCATGTTCCAGTGGGTGGACATTGCTGTGGGTGTGGATGTTGGAGTGGGTGGACATTGCTGTGGGTGTGGATGTTGGAGTGGGTGGACATTGCTGTGGGTGTGGATGTTGGAGTGGGTGGACATTGCTGTGGGTGTGGATGTTGGAGTGGGTGGACACTTACTTCATTGATGTTCCGTACAGGTGGTAGGCGATGGTAACGAGGTGGTTGAGGAAGTCCAGAAACACGACCTCTTTATACGGATTGTGAGCAGTTTCCGGGGTCAGAGGATCGTAGTTTGAAACTGCGGGTTAAAGACAGATTTTTTTGCAATAAAAATGCTAAAAGCACAGGGATAAGCAGTCAAGAACGCATAAAGCTGAAATTTTGACTCAAACTACACAATGGCACAAGCCCTAGGACTGAGGTGGGCCAAAGTTCTGAGCGTGAACCTTAATATAGTGCAATCACGCCGCGGAACCGAACCCGGGAACTACAAAAATGCGATGGTTAAAACATATAACTGCTCAACCACTCGCCCCTAACCGCTTAGATAATCATTCATTCAAGTACTCACAAACTAAAGTAGTCAACTGAAATAGTAAAAAGTACTGAAATATTGAACATATTAAGTACCCACGCACTAAGGTACTCACGTACTAAAGTACTCACGTACTAAAGTACTCACGTACTCAAGTACTCCCGTACTAAAGTACTCACGTACTCAAGTACTCCCGTACTAAAGTACTCATTAAATTAGGTACCAAAATACTTACGTGCTAAGAAACTAACGTACTCAAGAACTCATTATTCAAGTATAATAAAATACATTTAGCTCACCAAGCAGGCGGTTAAACTTTGCCAGAGTCCAGTCGTCATTAATGAATCTGCAGTCCTTCATCAGGCGCCAAAACTGCAGCATAGTAAGCACGTTGGCATTGTCCTCGAGTTCCCCCGTGCCCAAAGTAGCGTAGTAGTTGTAAATCCTACGCAGCTTGTCCAGGTAGTGGATGGCAACAAAACTGGCCTGCGTTGGGTGAGATTCGGCTTGTGGGTTGTAGATTTTGAGCGTGCCGTTTCTAGATCCTTATCCATCTTGTCTTTAGATCCCTGTCCACCTTGTCTTTAGATCCCTATTCAACTGCTTTCTAGATCCCTATTCAACTGCTTTCTAGATCCCTATCCACCTTGCCTCTAGATCCCTATTCAACTGCTCTCTAGATCCCTATCCATTCGTGTCTCTAGATCCTTATCCATCATTTGTCTCTAGTCCTTATCCATCGTTTGTCTCTAGATCCCTATCAATATTGTCTCTAGATCCCTATCAATATTGTCTCTAGATCCCTATCAATATTGTCTCTAGATCCCTATCAATATTGTCTCTAGATCCCTATCAATATTGTCTCTAGATCCCTATCAATATTGTCTCTAGATCCCTGTTCATCTTGTCTCTAGAAAATTGTTCATCCACAGTTTCCATACCTTATCGTCTTGCTAGGCCTCCGGAATCCCTTCATACATCGCAGACTACCTAAAACCCAAACGTAAAACCTTTTGCATCCCAAAATTCGAGCCCGAAATTCAATGTGTCCCTAGATCAGCCCCACCTGCCCAGTCTCCTCCTCAAGGTCGCAGTCGAACAGTTCCCCAGCCAGGAAGATGTGATCGAGGCCGAGCTGGAACCCCGGGCTCAGGGTATTCACGCTGGCGTTGCTATGCACCGAGTGGACCTCCCCTGGCAACGGAGACCGAGTCCTGATGCTAACGTGATCCGGAGTGGTGCGGCCATCGTGCGTGAAGCTGGGGAACTCCACCATTCGGTCGTCTTTGAATTGGCCTTCAAATACGCGACCGTTCTTGAAGATGAATTTGCCGTGGCCGCACTTCATATCGTTGGCCCACTGGCCCTCGTATCGGCTGCCAGACGGATAGTAGAACACGCCGTAACCATGGCGACGGCCTTTGAAAAAGTCGCCCTCGTAGATGTTGCGAAGCATGTATTGCGAGTTTGGGGCCCGCTTCAGGTACCAGGTGTGCTGCCCGACTCCGTGCTGGGTAATGGGGCGCGTGGAAGGGGGTTTTTCATTTGTGAACAGGTATACCGATTGTGTGAATGGCTATACCGATTGTGTGAATGGGGATACCGATTGTTTGAATGGGTATACCGATTGTGTGAATGGGTATACCGATTGTGTGAATGGGAATACCGATTGTTTAAATGGGTATAGAGATTTTGCGAAAGGGTATGCCGATTGTGTGAATTGGCATACAGATTGTGTGAATGGGCATACAGATTGTGTGAATGGGCATATAGAGTGTGTGAATGGGCATACAGATTGTGTGAATGGGCATGCAGATTGTGTGAATGGGCATGCAGATTGTATGAATAGGTATGTAAACTGTGGAAATAAATATACCGACTGTGTAAATTGAGCAAACTGGTTGTATGACTTTAATTTATCTTCTAAGTCATTAATGAATTCGTGATCGTGAACTCATGCTTTGGGATTAGTGAATATTTGCGCATTTCTAATTTGTTTTCAGTTACAAATGCTTAAACACTTTACGCAAAAAAAACATTCTGCAACTCACTTGTCAATCAATTCCGAATAACAAAACGGCTCCGCCAGCAACTCTGTAGCTAATTATTTATTCATGCAGAACTTCCCACCCAGTGCTACGTTTGCCAATGTAGCCTTAATAGCCAAGGCTACTGTTAATAGCCAAATTAATTCTCGATAATAACAGTCGCTACTCAAACAACCCAGCTATAGTTAACTATACAAGCAGTTAAGTCTATCATTAGAGTGGCCGATTTCTTTCTTAACTAACTTGTTAAATATTTGCCACCAATAACTTTGCCGTTACTCAAAAAGTGCGGCTGAAGTGTTGGAAGGAAAACCCCGCTTCTCCCAACATTCTCAGTCTTGCCTGTGCAGTGTGTCAGTATTTAGCGCGTATCAAGTAAAACTCGTTCTACTCATTAGAGTAGTTCGAAAAACTAAAACCAAAATAAACCGAAACACCGCTAAACCCATAGTCGGTAAGGAACGCATAGTGCTGCATGGGGTCTGGCCATAGACAAATTCGGTTGAGAAAAATCCAATTCTCCTTACCGGCCTCCGACTCATTTCGAAGAAAATCGGGTTTTCAATGTCTTTTCTAATTCAGCTATCCATGAATCAAAAAATTTTCTCAGGGTCGGAAAATTGTCAAATTGGCACCACAGACGCTGAAGAATTCCTATCCCGCGAAGTAGAGAGATCAGGCCTTTGAATAGATTGTCCTGATACAACGGATGGTCAGTAATCCTGATCTAGGAAAAATGTAGCGCCTTACCTGCACGCCGTCCTCCCACTGCCCCGTGTAGGTTTCGTCTTTGTCTGCCCAGCGCATGGTGCCCTGGCCGTGCCGCAGCCCTGCGTACCACATTCCCTGGTAGACATTGCCACTGGGGTATCGGCGAACGCCTTCGCCGTGGGGCCGGTCCGCCAGCCATTGGCCTTCGTAATAGCTTGAGCCATCAGCTGAGTAGCTCAGCTTGCCCTGCCGGTGGGGATGGAGGGCGTGTCTGTGTCTGTCTGTCTGTCTGTCTGTCTGTGTGTCTGCCTGTCTGTCTGTCTGTGTCTGTCTGTCTGTCTGTCTGTCTGTCTGTCTGTCTGTCTGTCTGTCTGTCTGTCTGTCTGTCTGTCTGTCTGTCTGTCTGTCTGTCTGTCTGTCTGTCTGTGTCTGTCTGTCTGTCTGTCTGTCTGTCTGTCTGTCTATCTGTCTGTCTGTCTGTCTGTCTGTCTGTCTGTCTGTCTGTCTGTCTGTCTGTCTGTCTGTCTGTCTGTCTGTCTGTCTGTCTGTCTGTCTGTCTGTCTGTCTGTCTGTCTGCCTGTGTCTGTCTGTCTGCCTGTCTGTCTGTCTGTCAGCCTGTCTGCAGCGTACCTGTCCCTGCTTCATCCCCATGTGCCACTGCCCATCATAGCTCAGGCCGCTGGGGTGAGTGTAGACTCCAACCCCGTGCCGGACGCCTTGCACAACTTGACCATCGTAGGAGCTGTGGGATAGATATGGACAATTGGGGACATTGGAGTGTTTTCCAGACATATTCACTTAACCAAATTAGTCGATAAAATTGGATTAGTGATGTTATTTAGGCTGCAGCCGAAGTGTTTACCTGCCGTCATCCCATGTGTACTTTCCAACGCCCGTGATCTGGTTGCAGTAGAAGTCGCCCTGTAGAATGAATAAAAACAAACGACAGATAAACATTGGAAATCGGGCTAATTGAGGTCAAATCAAGTAGTTGCTACCTGCGATAGGTGTTGTTTTCAATTTCTCACCTCGTAGACCATGCCAGTGGCAGTCCATGTGTACTTCCCCTTGCCGTGCATTGTGCCGTGATAGAATTCTCCCTGAAAAAAAGAGAAAAAGTTTTGAAGAGGCCAAGTCGGACAAGATATGAATGCTTAAGAGTGGCTTGCAGTTGCCTTTCGAATTTAATCTGTGACTAAGGCGATCTGAACTGATAAACAAAATATGAGCACTTATCCATGCTGCATAGAAACCGGTTTTGTCTGGGATACGAAATATTGGAATATTCCAAATTTAATGTTTATTCTTGATCACGGAGTGCAGCAACATGAGTATTCAATGTATCTGGTAGCAGGTAGAACCAGAGTAAGCAGGTAGAACCAGAGTAAGCAGGTAGAACCAGAGTAAGCAGGTAGAACCATAGTAAGCAGGTAGAACCAGAGTAAGCAGGTAGAACCAGAGTAAGCAGGTAGAACCAGAGTAAGCAGGTAGAACCAGAGTAAGCAGGTAGAATCAGAGTAAGCAGGTAGAACCAGAGTAAGCAGGTAGAACCAGAGTAAGCAGGTAGAACGAGAGTAAGCAGGTAGAACGAGAGTAAGCAGGTAGAATCCCTTGACTAAACCTACCTCGTACAAATTTCCATTGGCGAATTCCATGAAGCCGAATCCTTCGAACTGGCCGTTGACTTTATCCCCGGCGAATTTGCTGATGATGAGCTCTGTCAGGGTTGGCGCCTCCGGCTCCGGTTCCGCGTCCGACTCCAGCTCGGCCTCCTGGCCAGCGTCCAGAGCCGCTAGCTCCTCTGCCTGGGCCTGGGCGGCCTGCTGTTCGACAAGGCCGGCCTCCGAGTTGCCGATATCTTCGCTGCTTTGCTTCTGACGGCTCGACTTTCCGCTCTTCAAACTTTTTCGAGTCATCTTCTTTTTATGGTCGGCTGCAATTTTGTTTGATTTTTAGGTATTTACCACTTGCTACTCCAAAAAATTATTAAGTAGTAACGTGGGTATCGATGCAATAAGAGAAGTTCATAGTTTTTGGGCCAGCCAAGATTTAATATTAGCCCTACCCCTGACTACTCTTGAATAGTCCTTAACAGAGTGATATTATCAAGCAGTCCTTTAAAATACGGTTGAAAGCCATGGAAGGATCAAGTTATTAAGTAAGTTTAGCTCGAAGAGGGCTTTCAGTTGCATGGATAATCCAGCCTGACTGATATAAAGCAAATTCTTTCTACTCTCGCTCATGGCTTCCTATCTAAAATATGAATGAAGAATATGATAAGAATTTAGTTACAGGCTTCAAACGCATTATTTTAAGTGCAATCTAGCTAGCCCAACTGCATCTGCATACAGAAAAGAAAAGTTGGACAAGATTTAGCTTGTTGAGACAAATGAACATTTTGTTCCTTTGGTGTCAAAAATATTTTAAATACACACATACATATGCTGTTCATTAAAAACTAAGCTACAATAGAAAGTATACGTAGAAGGATTTAAAAATCATCAGGGCAGTAAATCTGTATATGGGTGGGACTTGGGTAAAGAGTTCGAAGCTACAACTTTCATGAAAATATAACATCCTGACATTCCTCAACTGAGAAGTGAGAGTCTACAATATGCTGAAACTTAAACCCGTAATGGACCCAATTTGAAATGAAATGCTTCCGTTTTAAAATATAGATAATTAATAAATTCTTCAATAAGGCAATAAAGCAAGACATAAAATGGATAATTCTACTTAAGTAGAGTTGAGAATTAAAATATTATAAATAAGCGAGTTAAATTATCGCAATAATTCTTTCATAGAGACCACTTTTTTAGATTTTTGAAGACTTAAACTTGTAGTTACAGTTAAAATAGTGTATGTTTTACTTTTTTATATAAAACAAACCAAATAAAGCATAAAGCAGAAAAAATTTGTTTAACATTTATGTTTAAAAAATGAAACTAGAGCGTGTGGAACCTGTCGTATATTTATTATTTTTATTTTGTAATGGAATGCATTATTGTGCTTGCAGTTACCTCATTATTAGCGCAATGAGATACGATCGAAAAATGTGAGGTAAAGTATTATGACAAGAGAGTATGCCAAATACCAATTTTAACAGAAAGAGAAGGTCCTTACTTCAGGTCTAGGAATCAAAATCCAAATTTTCACAAAAGTAAGACCTGACCTCGTGACCTGACGTCTTGACCTACTTTGTTAGCCAGTAAAGCGGGGGATTCAGGCCCTTGACCTAATATAAAATTTAAATTAAATTTTATTTTAGGTACAAACATGTTTTTCAAAAAGTAGAACTTTAAGTTTAACCTTTATTGATACTTCTACGTCTTCTAGTTCTAGGGTCTAGACCTAATAATATGCTTCTTGCCTTCTTATTGCTCAATTTTTATTGTTTCTAAACTTTTTTTGATTCCTAAAATTAAAAAGATTCAATTTACAACCGACTTTATTTCTTAAAATTGTTATTAGCTTCTTTCTATCTTTTTTATCCTTTCAAATTATTTCTAGGCCTATTCTAGCTAGCTAGCTTAACACAAGGTGCCCGCACCCTCATTTATCTCCTTTATCTCCTTTATTCTCCTTTATTCGGCAAACCCCTCTTTTATCTCTTTTATAGGCCCCCTATCTTTTATTTGGAAGATTTTTTGGACTTTCTCCTTTATTTAGCCACTTTAGCTCTTAGGATTTTTAGCACACAATACATAATATTAATATATTATTAGTTTAGGGTCCTTTTAAATTCATTTAAAAAATCCCATTCTATTGATTTGTATTATTTTCCTAGACAAAGTTATATATAAGAATAATTTGTAAGTTTCAACAAAATTGTTTGTATATATGATTAGGCTTAGGCCTAGTTACTAATTGAACAAACTTTAAAGTATCAACCATAGGTTAGCCACAATATCAAATATGTGGAACTGTGAAATTGGAGATATATAAGTTCTTCTCAAGGCTACAAATTGACTAGAAGAATGATGTGATCAAAGCAATCAGAAAATGGGCCACAAAATGAAACAATCATAAGAATACTATTTCTTACAAACTGGCTTTCAAAGCAAGGATAGGCAGACTTTTACCTCAAAGGCCAGATAAATAATCTAGCTAGGCCTAATGGTTGCAGGGATAGATAAGTGGAAAAAAGAATGAATAGACAATAAGAAAAAAGGAGAGGTAAGAGAAGGAAGAGAAAAGATAAATGGAGATAGGAGGATAAAAAGAAAAAGGGTAGAGAAGAGGGGAATGAGAAGAGAAAGAGAAGTAAGAGGACTATAAAGGGGAAAAAGGAGATAAAAAAGACAAGAAGAGAGAGGAAAGAGAGGAGAGAGATAAGATGAGAGAAAGATAAAAGATAAAAAAAAGAGTAGAGAGGAGAAAGAAAAGATTAAAGAAAAGAATAGATGAAAGAGGAGATATTTAAAAGAAGAGATAATAAGGGAAAGAGTTCAGAGAAGAAAGAGGAAGAAAAGAGAAGAAAAGGGCCATAGCCCAGTGGTAATGTAGCTGCTCTGGTATGCCAGTGACCCAGGCTCGATTCCAAGTGCAGTCACATTAATTTGGGGCTGAATTAGAATCTCGGCTTAGCTCTGCTCGTGCAATTAATGGCCTTGAGAGCCAACCCCCCCCCACCCCAAGGTGCAGTGAAGTGTATATGCCTAACAATAATATAAAGTTAGGGCCGCTGTACACTCCTATGTGAGTGTGTGCTTGCATATATATCCGCATGCTTGTATGCCTGCTCAGGGGAGTCAGCAGAATGGGTAGTAATGCCTCTTGCCAGTTGTGTGCCTATGTTGCTTAAATTGTGCCAGGGTGCATATAACCTTCCTGCCTCTAATAAAAAAAGAACAGAGGGGATAGCAAAGGAAAGAAAAGAGAAAAAGGGAGAGATAAGAGGAAAGATGAGAGCTAAGAGGAGAGAAAAAAGATGAGAGAGCAAAGAGTAAAGATGAGATAGCAGAGGGGGGAGAGAGAAAAGAGTAGAGAAAAAAAGTGGAGATGAGCAAGATAAGAGAAAAGAGAGTAAAGAGTATAGGAAAAGGGAAGAAAAGAGAAGAGATGAAAGGAGAGAAAGAGAGAAGAGAAGAGATAGAAGATGAGATAGAAGTTTTAAAGGACCCAAGGGACATAGAGAAATGTAGAGGCAAGAGGCCAAAGTTTGCCTATGTATAGGCCTTAGACAGATATTGCTTGTCATTCCATGGCAACATCAACCAAGATGATCAATAATACACCTCAAATCTTAATTTACTACAAATTTACTCCAATTTTTATTTACCTCTATTCTAACAATTAACAGGATTTTGTTGGAGTATGACTTCAGATTTAAAATTATTGTTCCAAGGATTGGAACTCAGTAGGTTCAAAATCTGTAGGTTAGAATAGTTTAAAGTTTAAATGTAACAAATGAGTGATGTATGTTTAGGTCCATGTTGTTACCTGCAGATTTACCAAATTACCAAATTAAATCTCCTTTATTTTGGCATTAGTCAAATAGTCTCCTTTATTTTACTTTTTCAAAATGTGCAAGCACCCTGTAATAATAACATATTATCTTTAACTAAAAATCTTGATTGGCTAAATTCCAACTACAATTATATTATCTTCTGTTGAATTTCTTATTAAATTAATCGGTAGCTAGGCATAGTTAAAGAGAGTTGGTCATTATGAAGTAAATTATATACTATAATATATAATTATTCTTTTGGATTTAAGAATGAAGCCTTTTTAATTGGTTTATATATTTTGAAATTTTCATAGGCTATGCATATAGTGCTAGCTGACTAGGCTAGGCCTATAAAATTAAAGTTATGTTTTTTGTCTTGAATAAAATAGTCCTAACTATATTGTAAGAAACAAAGAATATTCTAGGCCTTATAATATTATATTAATATTAATATAGCCTATAAGCTATTATAGAAAATTCTTATTAAATAATTGATTCAAGCCTACTTTTAACCAAGAGTTATTATTGAAGATAAACAAGGAAAAAATGAAGAGAAAAATAATTCAAAGAAACAAACATGAAATGGACAAACCAAAACATGGCACAAATGCATAAAAGATTGAGTATATAGTTATAAAATTAAGTCACTTTTGAAGTATTTGGGTTTTGGTGGTTTCTAGTTTGTCTCGGGTGGCCTAGCCGTAGGTCTTGGAATCCCACCGCTGCCACCAATGAAGTATTTGTCTATTTTGCTTCCCACTCAGGCACTAGAGCTGCCAACCTTGGGCTCTTGGTAGACTCTCCCAGGAAGCCTCCTAGCAGTTCTTAGTAGCGTTGGTAGTGCTGCCACCAGCTCGCTCGGATCTTGTCCTTTGGTGAGGGAGACTCTAGGCCGAGCAAAATAAACAAGACACAAGAACTCAGCATGCCGTGCAGATTTGACAGTTCGTACCAGTGCACACCTCGTCAGCAATCCTGCCAGGCTCAAGTGTGGGGACGAGAAGCTGCGCTAGTTTTTGTTAGTTCTGTCGGGAGTTTCGCACTCACTCACAGGCACACAGTCGAAGATAGATCAGAAGTCAAGTAAGTTGGCGGAGGCCTAGCGCAAGCTGCGCTGGACTTTCAAGAGAGCGGTTATCAGAGCGCTAGCAGAGAGAAGGATTAACAGTAGGGTTGACAGAAAGGTTGCCAAACAGAGGCACAAGAGGCCCGTACTTATAGGATAGCGGGTCGATTTCACCATATAGTGAAAGCCTCCCCATTGCGCCAGAGTACGCAAGGCTGCTCTCACTGCCCCCCAATCTGGTATGATTCAGTTCTATTTTTAGAAACAGGCGTGGAACCCTCAATTTGAGAGGCAAGGACGCCATTCCTAATTTAGAGCCTGACACCCGAGATTGCACAAGGGAGCACAAAAGGACAGAGCGCCTGAGGCATGTGATCCGCTTCGGTATGGCCAGACAGAGAGAGTACAGCCAGAACTGGCTGGACTCGAGCCAAGAGAACGCAGCCACACAAAAAGGGGGGGGGGATGGAGACAGACAAAGAATGAAACAAGGACAGGCTGAGCAGAGAAGCTCAGACACAGGGAACGCAAACAAACCGGAAAAGGGGGGAACAAGGGGGAATGCAGGCAGACAAAAGGACAACAGGGAAGAAGAGGGAAAGAGAGGGAGAGAGGGAGAGCTGAGGCCAGCGGCAGCCAGCAGCTCAGAAGGGCGCAGGGCACAGCTGACAAAGGGGGCACCTAACACTAAACTAGTGCTCACTTCACTTTGGTCAAAACCAAGTCATATGGCTAGTGGAATTTCTAACATTGTATCTATATACTTAAAATAGAATTCAAAGTCTAGCATTCTCTATTTTAAATTATGCTTGATTAGCAACTAGTCTTAAACCACCAAGGTCCAAAGTCACTGCAATTTAATAGCTTTTTTCATTTAAATTTAAAATTTACTTTGACTTTTAATTTAAAATAGAAAAATATATATTTAAAACCAAAATATATTATATAGATAGAACCAAAAGTTTTAAGTTCTGTTTGTGGCATAGTGGGATTCAATTTTGAACTATTATATAAAGAAATCAAAATAATTCAAAAAAAAGTTGCATGATCCAAGTCTATAAAACAGAAACTTTAGTCAAAAACTTCTACTACTATGTATCATTTCCTTTATTTAAGACAAAAATATATTTGACTTTTGAATTTGCCTAGGTTTTGATGCTTATAAAAATTTTGTTTTTGCACCTTTAGCTTGTAAAATGGTACTCAACTATTAATTTAAAAAACCATGATTTCATGGCTAGTCAAACAGCTTTGCATGGAGAATGAAGCAACGGCAGCAACTGTGCCAGTACAGTCTGCTCTGACCAGTGACTGCTCTAGAGACAAAAGCAGCAGCAGTAGCAGTACCAGCAGCATCATCAACAGTGGCATTACCATGCCATTGGTACATGCATTGGCTGACAAGCAATCAGATGTCGACCTGCTAGGCAAGGAGGAGCGCTGTATGCAGTGGTCCTATGCTGAACGATTACGCTGGATGTGGTGCCTGTTCGCTGGCCAGGCTGCTCTTTTTATCGCCCGCACTGTGACTCCTGTGTGCGCCGTGTCCATCAGCATGGAGCTGTCCTGGAATAAGAAGGAGACTGGGGCCGCTCTTGGCGTCTTCTTCTGGGGCTACATGGCCACGCAGTTTCTTGGCGGCTATCTGGCTGATACTAAGGTGAAATTTGAAAATGATGTATTTTTTAAGATAGGTAAACGGCCCGAATAGCTATGACTATTTAGATGCCAAAGTGCCTCGTCATCTAAACTGCTACTTTAATTAAACAAATTGGGTAAACGGTCCGAGTAACTATGACTCCGTTTCGATGCTAAAGTGCCTCGTCATCTAAACTGCTACTTTAATTAGACAAATTGGGTAAACAATCCGAGTAACTATGACCCCGTTTCGATGCTAAAGTGCCTCGTCACCTTAAAAGTTACGAGTAAAAATTTTGCTACAGGATTTTGAATAAAGAAAATTTTGCTTACTCACCGACAGGGTGGCGAGCGTGTCGTGGTGGCGGCCGCCTACGGCTGGGCCGGCGTCACCCTGTTTATCCCGTTCCTGCCGGCCCTGACTGAGAATCATCGCACCCTGCTGACAGCCATCTTGGCTGCCCGAGTTGTCCAAGGCGCTTGCCAGGGCTTTCACAATCCGGCCGTTGGCAGTCTGATGTCGCACCGGGTCGGCTTAAAGGATCGCGGCACTACGTTTGCATTTCAAGCGGCCGGAGCCCACGTTGGGTGAGTGATTGATCTTGGCTAAGAGCCAAGTAAACCCAAGTATTTTAAGTATATAGTTCTGTACGCTACGAGCTTTCAAATTCATTAATCTTAACTAGATATTGTATTTATGGCAGTTCTATCTAGACTAACTAAATCGGTATTAGGCTGGGTGATAATTATTATCTATAATTGATTACCACACTACATATCGGGACTGAACCTATAGATACGTTTGTTTAATTAAACTCAATTTAAATTTGCGCCAATATAGAGCTAAAATTGCTAAGCAGCCTTTAAACACTGTAAAAGTACCTTTGCGCTTCCTAAACTACATTGTTCAGCTCGGAAATGTATTTCCTATGATTTAAATTGTTGTTTAAACAGTGGGTAATCCCCCATTTTGGCGCAAATTTAAATTGAATTTAAGTAAAATTGATGGAGCAGTTAATTGATGGGCACTGAGAATGCACATGTCTGACACAATGACCACTGTAGTATAACAGGACGTAAAGCTCAAAGGTCGTGTGATTTTTGGAGGCCAATTTCCTGGAAAAATACACAGCGGAGATCGAAAAAAATCTTTTTTTTATCCCAAAATCAATGACTGCAAATGACCTGGGGCAGTGAAGATTACCGTTCTATTAATTTATCCTGCGCAGCATGCTACTATGCTATATTTTATATTTTTATATTGGGGATGTAGCCTAGTGGTTAGAGCGTCGGACTCACGACTTGAAGGTCGGGGGTTCGATTTCCAAAACCACTGAAACAGTTGTGTCCTTGAGCAAGACACTTAACTCTGCATTGCTTCAGTTCACCCAGCTGTAAAATGGGTGCCAGCATTAGCTGGGGTAATTGAGGGTGTGTGGCGACCCCCCAGTCCTTGGACTGAACAGCCGTACGCAGCCTTCAGATGCGCCGCGCAATAGCTGCGGCTGAGCTGTCGGTTGCACAATGCCATTGGTGAGTATTTATAACTTTGGGCTTATGATTTATACAGAAAATAATATGAAAATGAAACCTTGCCTACACAGCTGTATAAAATACGATAAAGTAACGTGCTGTGCATGCTAAATTAAAGGAATGGTAATCTTTGCTGTTTATTTACGATTTCGTATGATCAAAATGCAATAATTGATTGTGATGAAAAAAATGATTTTTTCCTATCTACGTAGTGTATTTTTTCAGGAAATTGGCCCAAAAAAATTGCACAATTAACTAACACATTGTCAATAAAATACAAAATCGAATTCACCGGATTCAACAAATATCTTAATTTGGCTTTTCTGATTTAATGTAAACACGATATATTTTAGTTTATAATTATTAGTACACGCTAATGTCCCATTAGTTTTATAGAACTGTTAGATCGTAGATTAGTACAATAACAAAACATAGTTACAGTTATGTATTTTATCGCACCGAATTTCAGCTGAGTTTAACAGACACACTTTATTTACGTAAGGAAGATTAGCGTATTGTTTAATTTGTTTGGTTACGGTGAAATTTCGTTATTAATTAACTTGTCTTGCTACCTGGTTGCGGCTGCGTTTGCTTGAAAAGTAAATTTTATTGCCTGACTTTAATGTGCTTTTCTTTAAGGTCACAGATACTAGAATATACTAGCAATCAGTGCCCCCCGTTGAGGACCCAACAAAGAATGAAATACAAATTTTTGAATAAGCTACTTTTAGTTTCTCCTTGCATGCAGTAACCTCAGCCATTCTCCTTGTAAGCCTTTACATCTAAGCAATTCCCCCATAAGCCTTGCCATCTAAGAAATTCCTCTCTCCTTACTGCTCTCTCATTGGCTGAGCTAGATCCCGCCTGGATAAGTGGTCCGGCAGTTTGTCCGTATACACGTCCGGGTGTCATCCGGGGTTGTAATGTATTTTTCCCATTTGATTCGTCCGGAAAAAACCGGAGGAAAAGTTTAAAATCGGACCAAAATGTCTGGAAAAAAACCGATTGGTCCGGTTGAAATCCGGACTGTCATCCGAAAACTTGTCCGGAAGTTCATCCAGAATTAACCGGACCACATGGCGGGTAATTTTCCGGACAAAACCGGACGACTGCATCAGACGCGTAAACCGGATGACTACCCGGATCAAAAAGCGGACGAAAACCGGGCAAAGAGAGATTCACGTGATCCGGACGAAAATCCGGGAGAACATCCGGATGGAAAGCGGAAGTACATACTTAGTACACTGATGAAAGTCAAGCTGACTTTAATTCATGGCGAGGCCTTTAAATGCAGACTCGAAATCCAACGAGATTTGTGTTGAAATGTTTTAAATAAAAAAGAAGCTTTACAAAGACATATTCACGACTGGTTTCCAGTAACATTTTTTGTTTCCAAGTGGCACAGCTGAAGCTGCTTGTAGTTATGCTGCACGAACACCCAAAGCAGGGGCTTAAACCGGCAAGAACACTTTGTATTTTACGAACATTCATCATCGTCACATCATCTCACAAAATGCTAATATAGTAGGTGCAAAAAGTCACACTGACCACAATCACCTCTCAAATCACGAAATACAAAAAGTTGGTGCATAAAGTCACACTGGCCACAATCCCCTTACCCCAATCCTCAAAGGGCCAGAACCACCCTGCTCCAATATTCTCAAATGGCCAGAACCACCCTGCTCCAATATCCTCAGATGGCCACAATCCCTTTCCCCCAGTCCTCTCTCCGTCTATCTCGAGATCTGTCCATGTCTGTGATCTGTCCCCGTCAGTCAGCTCTATCGATCACCAGCAATTCACGACCCTGTTCGTCCCTGATCATCAATCGTTCAGCATCTCCAGCAACAAGTCACTTGGACGACTGTCGCCGTCCAATTCGCCTGCGCTGAGAAACTGCGTCCCAGTGTTATGAGACTCCTCAGTCTGTTCGGTAATTATGCGCAGAACATGTTCTGCAGAGGTGGTAGCCTTCGAGCGAGATGACTGGCCAGGTGTGCGGGCCGCAGTCGAACGCTTGGGTCGGCTGCGCTTCGGCAGTCCCAGCTGCAATCTCGCCGTCTCGCCGCACCGAGTGAATGCGCGATGCAGTTCGTTGCGGTAAATTGGCACCTCGGCGTTCTGCAGCCACTGCCTCGCGACAGCAACTTTGGCCGGGTTCGCCGGCGCCGAAACGTACCCAGCAATTCTTCGGCCTGACAGGGATGAGTTCGCCAATTCTTGCGACGTAAAGACAGCCCTAAAGACAGCACGCAGTAGCGCCAAGCGCGTAAAGCGCCGCATGGCAACTGCGTCTAGGTCGACCGCCTGCTGATCTTCCATCGCCTTCTTATATTCTTTGTGTCGGTCTTCAAGTTCAGACCGGAGTCGCAAAGGTACAGAAAAAAACTTCTGGCTGTCGGAAAGGGCGACCAGTCCGCCGGTAGCAGAGCTAGTGGCGGTCCCTTGCTCCGCGTCACATGCGCGGATTAACGCGCGCGTTTCGGCAACAGACAGGTTGCGATCAGCGGAGAAGGTTGCCTGGTCGCCAAATGCGTCATCGTCAGCAGACTCGTCCGCGGAGGAGTGCGCGCTAGAAACAGCATCACCAAAGGTATCATCGGGGCGCACATGTGATGCAGCTGCAGCAGCACCTGAAGTGGTTGCACTTGCGGCCGGCAAAAGGCAATTTGACGCCCTGGCGAGCAGCGCGTTGGCGGTGTCGACATTACGCAGTAGGCAATTGTTGCGCGCTTCGGCCTGCTCGACCTGCATGACCAGCTTCCGCTCCATTTTGGCCTGCACACTCGTCTTGTGCAGGAGCGTGCGGTTCTGTGCCAGCAGGTTGGTCTCAGAAGTACGGAGGAGCTTAAGTTCGCCACCTGCGTATGTATTTGAATTGGAAGGATTGACAGGTGAATCAGCTAACTTATGGTTTGCTTCTGCTTATATATGTGGACGGAATGCGTCAGTTGATGAATCTAGATGCATGCAGAATACGACAATGCAGATCGATCTGATGACCCCATGAGTAACTTAATCAGAAACTTACGCAGGGATTCGGTCAAGGCCTTCTCCCTTTGGAGCTCAAGCACGAGACCGCGACAGGAGCTGCAGGACCGCGGCAGCTCGGCGGGTGCCGCGTGGACGTTAGTCAAGCTGGCAGCACCAGCAGCCTCCCTTTTCTTGTCGAATGGGCCCTTTATTAGTGTGCCCAGATAGCGCCGGGCCGTGCTACGCTTGCTCCGAGCTGTCACGACAGCGACTACGGCGCCGGTGTTTAGAGGCAGCTGCACATCCGACCGACGCGAAATGATGGCACTGGTGGACATCAGGCTGGAGTCTGTTGACACTACCTCTGTTCGCTGGTGGAAGTCGGTATACTGAAATACAAAAAACCGGGCCTTGGCTTCGGCTTTAAACGGCACCATTTCAGGTTCGTTATCTTCTTCGGCGGCGAGTCGATTCCGCGGAATCGGAACTTCTTCCGAATGAGCAGTGCTATCGATGGCAGTCGGATTAGCGACGCTTAATCCACCTGGCGGATTTAAATCCGCATCTGCCACAGCTGCGGCGGCGGCGGCGGCGGCTCCAGTCGGGACGTTGGCACCCGAATCGGTTGCCGTAGCCCGAGCCGACACCTTGGCGACACTGAATGGTACTCCTATTTTCTTAGAAACACCAGACGGCTTCTTTATTGTTGCATGCGTTTTTTTTGCCTCTTTACGTCTTTCTTTCTCCGAAGCGTCGCGACACGTGCGGCCCATGATGGCAGTTCTCGTGCACGCTGGAAAAGATATGACATGAGGTTTGCATTTCCGCGAGATCTGTACAGGAGTCATCGTCTCTGATCCTCGAGCACTATAGGTGACTGAGTACTTGGTTATGTACAACGGGTTCGTAAGGAGTTAGCAGCGGGACGGAATGAAATAACAAACAAGACTGACGGATATCACAAAGCCAAAAAAGCGCCGGTCCTTTTATATGTGTTTGCACTACAGCAACCTCGACACCATTGCACTTCAGCAACCTCGACACCATTGCACTTCAGCAACCTCGACACCATTCAACTAAAAAGTTTAAACTAAAACTAAATACTAAAAATTCAACTAAAACAGAAATCGTCAACACAAGTAGAAAAAGTGTGGAAGGATGAAACAGCATATGAACAAGAGTTGCGCAGCAGTTCTTCTAATATAAAAAACGATTTCACCTGTCCCCACATGTGGGGAAATATTTCTATCCCTATCCCTATGATATCCCTATCCCCATCCCTATTTCAACTAGTCCCCATGGCGCGACCATGGTGGGGAACCAAAGCAATTCAATCCTTCTTTGCAGACTTTGGTTTCGGCGCATCATAGGGAGCAAGGCCGCGAAGGGGCCGCATACGGCGCCTGCCTACTCTCATCAGCTCCACCGGAAGTGGTGGCGGACTGGGGGGCATGTCGATGGAAAAAAAGTTTGGCGCCTGGATAATCGGACGATGCCGATGGCGCCCATGGCGCTGCTGGCGCTGGTCGCGAACTTCGGCGGGCAGGTTGGCGTACCAGGCTTCACAGTCTGGGCAAGTTTGCGCAGGAAGGCGCTGCCTGTCATACCGCCGGCGTGAGTCGAACGTCGGCGGCGGCTCGTCCGGAAGCCTATTGTAGTCAGCAGCGTACTGCTTGCGTACTTGCGTACTTGCGTCAACTTGCGTACTGCTAGCGACTGGCGTCGGACGGCGGAGCTCTGAGGGCGACAGGACTAATTCCTGGATCTCCTCCTGCGCAACTGCATCTTCGGACTCCACGGCTTGTGGAGACGAGTCCCAGGCCTGACTGTCCAACTGCTGGACATGGGCGACCGGTGAGCCTAGAGTAGTATGTGTGTCGTCCGACTCGACATCCGAATCTACCTGGGCGGCGGGTGAGCCTAGAGTAGTATGTGTGTCGTCCGACTCGACCTCCGAATCTACGGAATCTCCTAGTAGCTCATCAACCCCTTCGCCGATAAGTCCGTCCAAAATCAAGGACCAGTCTGGAGTCCGGATAATTGACCCGTGCGCCGGGACATGTAGCTGAAGTGTAAGGCGGTGGAACCCTTTGTACTCATACGTGCTAAGCAATTACTTGAACAACCGTTTGCAACCCGTTAGTGCATGTACAAGAGGGCTGCAGAAAAGAGGAAAAACGTATACATAGTTACAGTGCAGCGGCAAATACAACTGTATTTCTAATTAATCAGTTATACACATACGTATACGTAAGTAAACCAAACATTCAGTAATATGGAAACCGGTAAGGTATGAAATAGTACTGCACCATTCGTGCAGACGTATCAATAATAATTTAAGTGATTATGAAATTATACTGCCTCATGTGTAATGTTTGCGAAACGAAATATTTATTATGATAATGAGATAATTAGTAGAACAATTTCAGTGCAGCTGACGTCTTCAATTATATACTCGAGTATTGGGGGATCACAAGCTGAGAGGAAACAAATTCCAAATTTGCCTCTAAATTAGCTAAAGAGTTGAGAGCGCGACACAAGAATCATCGATGAAACAAAATCGTCCGACATGCAAAAAAGCGACAGTCGCCACAATATTATAAAGGGAATTATGTGCTTGAAATGAAAATTTTACACTACTTTCATGGACCGCTATTTTCAATTCCATTGATATTATACTTATACTATTGAGGCGGTGATGATTAAACAGAAGCAACAGCTAATTAATACTGGAAGCTACTGGAAGCCGATCTGCGGGTGTGGCAAAACGCATATTTTTGTGTCCGAAACGACGCACGACCCAACGATGGCAGTGGCGTGAACTCGAACGGTGCGCTCATGTGGTAACGGACCGAATGGATTGACTAAGAGGCCTCGGATGTGCGCAAATCTGGCACCTCGGTTCTCCGAGTTGGCATGTACGGCACACAAGGCCTCCAGTGGGTCCACGACAGCGTCCTGTACGGGTAGGATGTGAAGGTTGACATACACCTCATCGTTGTCGCACTCGATTGCTAGAACGCGGCCGAACTGAAAGCTCGTCGGCTGGCATCCGGCAATGGCTACAAAGGCAGATGACGCCCGCGTCTCAATCTCCGGTAGATACTCCTCGAAATACAACCCTGACGGGAGAGACGCCGAACGCCAGCCGTGGGCCATGTTGTTAGGACGCCGTAGTAGAATGCCAGACGCCGCGCGCATGCATGTCGTTCTGTGCCGCGCGCGTGGCTGCTGGTCGTTGTCGCGGAGAAGCTCCTCAGCCTGCATGACTGCCAGCTCGCGCTCAACGGCTCCGACAATCTCCACATCCGTGCGGCGGGACCCGTGAATCTGGCGACGCAGTCTGGTATGCATCGATTCAAACAGCCCGGCGGATTGACGGTTCAGAGGACCTGCCAGTATGGCATACGGCAGCATGTGGCAGCAGACTTGATGGGCGTTGTATGACAGAAATCGCAGCGAATAAAGGCGCGACAAGTTCGCGTGAAAGTGTCTCAGCCCGATTTCAACGTGGCGCAATTCTGCACGCGGCGCACCTTCTAAGGACATCCAGAAGATGCACGTGGAGAGGATTAAAATGTGCCAGTAGTGTTCCTCTGGCAGGAAGTCATCAAGGACGAAAGGCGCGAACGCCAACAACCACATTGCGTATTCGTGGCCGCGCATGTGTCTGATGTCCTTGAGAAGCCTGACAGTGTGACGCTGAACAGTGCGAGGAACGCGAATGCGCCGAAGACGCTGGTCGATGTGGCTCAGCCGCGCGTGCAGGTCCGGACAATTTGTGGCGCCTCGATCCGGTTTTTCATGACGCACGAGGAACAGCTGGTACAAAATATTGCGTACCAGGCCGGAGCACAACTGGTGCAGGAAACACGGTGGACAGCCGCGGACAAAGTCAAACCCGTGCAGTCGAGACAGCGGTGACAGGCCACGGACACCGAGGACGTCAGTCCGAATGTCGCCACCCTGCTGTGCGTGCTGCTCAGCGAGAGTGTGAGTGTCGCTGGTCGACCGCACTACAGTCTGAACGCATCCTAGACGTCTGGCCTGATTAAGCATCGCGTCAGTAACCCCGACGCCGTAGACTCGTCCATGGCCTGATGGATGCAATGATGTCCGGATGTAACACTTCTCGCATCCGTAGATAGCCGAGAAACGCTTCATGCACAGAGCGTCCGCTCTCGCTGGAGCGTCGAACAGCGCCATTAGCGGATGCAGATGCAATCGACGCTGAACCCCGAGGCTGTCGATATACTGTACACCATCGAAGCGCAGAGTATTCAGTGCATTTACGACGATTGGCAGAAAGGCGGCGGCATGGGCCTTTTTCTTGCCGGCCCACACGCCACACTTCATCACGAATCGGAGCTTCAGCCGCTCGTGCACTTCGTTAATACTCAGATAGACGGGGCACACCTCGACATTGCTAGTGCAGAAAAGAGGAAATCCGTCTGCACAGATGGTGTATGTAAGGTCGCTCCGAGTCTCGGATTCGATGTTCTCGAGAAACGACTTGTACAGTTCGCTGTTGGCAAAGTGCAGCTTCTCTTCGTCCAGTGCAAGCCGTTCAATCGGAAATGTTACGCTCTGTAGAAGACCGCGAGATTCAACGAATGTTCGGATCTGCGCAGGTATGTCGAATAACCAGAAGTTGGCCACATTTTCCGACGTACAGTGCGCACAATTAGAGTTTCCTGGATCGCAGCGCTGCTCGGAATGTAGATAACAGTCGTTGCAGACAGTGTAACATGTTGACGACCCCGAGATTGTTCCCCTCTTCTTCAAAGTTTCACGCAATGTTCGTCCGTGCTGAGGAAGGCGGTTGTCGGGTACTAGCCTGTGCAGTAGTGAAAGCAGCCTTGTCGTCCCGCTAACTGTCAGGTTCAGTTCCCTCGCGCAGGAGCTGACCTCACAAATCGCCTCTCCGAGCGAAACGGGCAGAGCGTCGTGCCAATTGACTCCTGGAAACCCCGGGACGTCCTCGTCGTTGTCGGAGTCTGTGCTCTGGCCGTCATCAGACTGCGAACCTGGGAGGAATATATTGTGTGTGGTGAGCGTAGTGCGCATGTGTTCGGTGGACAGTGTGAGTGCAACGTGCAGGTAACACAAAAGTATCAAACATGAGCCATTGGGATGGATCCACAATCCACGATAAGCCAACTCTCTGACTGGGACTCACCACTAGAGGAAGAATCCCCGTCCGAAGTGCTGTCAGAGCTCGACACCGGGTCCCCATTGCGGCCATCGGCCTGTGCGCCACCGTCGTCGGACTCTGGATTGTCTATAGGCAGGTATACAGACTGCTCATCTCGAGATCGAGATACTGTAGATGTAGAGGCGGATCCGCTTGCAGCTGCGACGACTGCAGCAGTCCCACTGGTGCCTGCGCCCCGGACTGGACTTCGCCGGAGTCGACATCTGCAGAAGTTCCTGCGGTTGGACGCAGAGGTGATCGCGAACCTTCTTGTCGACTATTTGAATTGGCCAACGCACGCTGCCGCATGTACTCTCGCATGTACTGCCTCCGCTGTAACCGCGGCGGTAAATCTGAATTGTCCATGCAGTTTGCGAGTCGTGCAGTACTGAAAGAGATTGGGTTGGTTTATGATGTCTAGATGCGCATATTCACTGTAGCACTATCTGCTGTGTGACCTATTCATCTATCCACGTATAGAATGGACGACATGTTTCTGAATTTCTGCATTTCAGTAACAACTCGGACGAGACCAATTTTGTCCAACAATACCCGCTGTTTCCAAGACCTCTATGATCCCTATCTAACATAGTGTACTATCTAATGTGTTGCACACATGCAAAAGATGCGAAGGCATCGAACAACATCGAAGTCTCCCATCAAAATCAGAACGTGGGAAATGTCATACGGAGAAGTATATTTTTCTGTAGAACTTGGAGCATAAGAAATAGAACACGTTGTGCTGCTGTTTCTGGAACATGTGTTACAAACTGTGGGCATACAAGTAGGAGAAAGGTGCCATTTTCCACTATTCAATTCCACGTACTCCACTATCACCCGGAAACATATCCGCTCTTCGTCCGGTTGTTAGGCGGGCGACAGCCCGGATTAAAATGCGGATGACTTTCCGGACGACAGTGACAATTCATCCGGCTAGTCATCCGTAAAGTCATCCGACGCTTCATCCGGTTTTCGTCCGGGTAAACAAGCGGATATAATTCCGGACTAAAATGGACCAATTAAGTAAAAAAATCACCACTTTGTCCGGCTCTGATCCGGAAACTGGCCCGCTACTTTGTCCGGCAGCTTAAACCGGATGAATACCGGACGAAAAGCTGCATTTGTCCGGAATCGACCACCAAACGCGGACCAATGCGGACGACGGCCGGACGACAACCGGATCGGCTATCCAGGCGGGATTGGGCCTGCCCCCCTAAGCTGAGTTTCGTCCGTCTGACTTTGAACTCTCCCCTTACTGCTCTCTCATTGGCTGAGCTAGATTGAGCCTGCCCCCTAAGCTGAGTTTCGTCCGTCTGACTTTAAACTCTCCCCTTACTGCTCTCTCATTGGCTGAGCTAGATTAAGCCTGCCCCCTAAGCTGAGTTTCGTCCGTCTGACTTTAAACTCTCCCCTTACTGCTCTCTCATTGGCTGAGCTAGATTGGGCCTACCCCCTAAGCTGAGTTTCGTCCGTCTGACTTTAAACTCTCCCCTTACTGCTCTCTCATTGGCTGAGCTAGGTCCAGATTGGACCTGTCCCATTTTCGCCCTTACAAAGAGAGTAGGCACTACGTGTTTAACAACTATAATTTCCAGTGAATATCTAGTTATTCTAGTATCTGTGGTTTAGATCTTGAATTCTGAACTCCTAAAGTGGCATGATTTTCATCCAGGTTAAAAATTTGACATCGATTGCACACGATAATTGCAAGTGATTCATTGTCTTTTATCCAAATGTGTTTAGCATTGAGTCATGATAGCTACCATAATTTAGGGGGAGTGTTTTTACTGCTTTTGGAAATATTTTATTTGCAATTTTCCCGCTGATATGTGTTCAACTAGGCTATTACGATCTTAATCATATTTTATATTACTGACAGTAATAGATAAAGTGTATTATTAAGGTTAAGGCATGATTTATTCTCTAATACTTTAAATGGACTGCGGCTTTGCATCCCCCACAAGATAAGCATGTTGTGCTCATTTCATAATCTATGCATACTACTATTAGTATTACACTACTTCCACCTTTAATAAACTTTCCGCAGCACTTTACTGTGCGGAAGTCTTGGCAGCATAATTCTGGATTTGTACGGCTGGCGAATCCCGTTTATCTTGAGTGGTAAGAGATTTTTTATTTGAATTTGTTAGAGCTGCATTCCTGTAACTGAAATTTACTAATGGGAATAGGAGTAACCGACTAGTGGGTGTGAGGATCAGCACTGTTAAGATGGGGATCAGCACTGTTGGGATGGGGATCAGCACTGTTAGGATGGGGATCAGCACTGTTAGGATGGGGATCAGCACTGTTAAGATGGGGATCAGCACTGATGGGATGGGGATCAGCACTGATGGGATGGGGATCAGCACTGATGGGATGGGGATCAGCACTGTTAGGATGGGGATCAGCACTGTTGGGATGGGGATCAGCACTGTTAGGATGGGGATCAGCACTGATGGGATGGGAATCAGCACTGATGGGATGGGGATCAGCACTGTTAGGATGGAGATCAGCACTGTTAGGATGGGGATCAGCACTGTTAGGATGGGGATCAGCACTGATGGGATGGGAATCAGCACTGATGGGATGGGGATCAGCACTGTTAGGATGGAGATCAGCACTGTTAGGATGGGGATCAGCACTGTTAGGATGGGGATCAGCACTGTTAGGATGGGGATCAGCACTGTTAGGATGGGGATCAGCACTGATGGGATGGGGATCAGCACTGATGGGATGGGGATCAGCACTGATGGGATGGGGATCAGCACTGTTAGGATGGAGATCAGCACTGTTAGGATGGGGATCAGCACTGTTAGGATGGGGATCAGCACTGTTAGGATGGGGATCAGCACTGTTGAGTTGACAAAGCTAACGCACGCACTACTCTGTCTTGTCCGCAGGCTGCTTGACTCTCGTGTGGGCCCTGGCCACCCGCCAGCTCATGCTGATCGATTTGCCCAGTTCCGAGAAGCAGAAGTCGCCCCAGAAGCTGCACCACCACCACCTCCATCATCCGCCATCGTCACCCAGCTCGTCAGCAAAAGCGCCAGCGGCAGCCATCGCCGCAATGCGCGACGTGCCCTGGTCCCGGCTGTTCCGCGCACCGCCATTCTGGGCAATGCTAGTTGGCCACTACGCTCACGGGCACGCCTATTACATCCTGTTGTCCTGGTTGCCAACTTATTTTCACGACACATTCCCCACGGCCAGGTCGTGGGTGTTCAACCTGGTGCCCTGGCTGGTCACCGTGCCCTCCGCCCTGATGTCGGGCCTGACAGCCGATGCGTTGATTCGCCGCGGGATCAGCGTGACCGCTACTCGCAAAATTATCGTTAGCGTCACCCTGCTTGGCTGCGCCTTCTTCCTGCTGCTCATGCCCTACTGCAGCGGCTATGTGGCCTCCCTATCCTGCATGGCTGCCGCTGTCGCTTTCTCCGGCTTTCACAATAGCGGCGTCCAATTAAATCCGACAGATCTGGCGCCAGACTGCGGCGGCGCCGTGTTTGGCATTATGAATATGGCCGGCGCTCTGCCTGGCTTTCTTGGCGTCTACCTGGTTGGCTTCTTGCTGGAGTGGACCAAATCCTGGTCGGCTGTGTTCCAGCAGACCGCTGTGGTGTGCATTGTTGGCTGGCTGGTGTACCTGCTGTTCGGTTCGGGCAGGAGAATCATCTGATTTGCGATTCGTATCTTACTGGCTTTTACACACTGATTCTAGTTTACAGCTGCGGTGCATGCTTGAATTGGCCAAGCAAATATCTGCCGCCCGCCTTAATCTCCGCCCCATCTGAACAGCAGCCCGCCAGAATCTCTCCCCCCCCATCTAAACAGCAGCCCGCCAGAATCTCCCCCCCATCTAAACAGCAGCCCGCCAGAATCTCTCCCCCCATCTAAACAGCAGCCCGCCAGAATCTCCCCCCATCTAAACAGCAGCCCGCCATAATATCCCCCCATCTAAACAGCAGCCCGCCAGAATCTCCCCCCCATCTAAACAGCAGCCCGCCATAATCTCCCCCCATCTAAACAGCAGCCCCCCAGAATCTCCCCCCCATCTAAACAGCAGCCCGTCATAATCTCCCCCCATCTAAACAGCAGCCCGTCATAATCTCCCCCCCCATCTAAACAGCAGCCCGCCAGAATCTCCCCCCCATCTAAACAGCAGCCCGCCAGAATCTCCCCCCCCCATCTAAACAGCAGCCCGCCAGAATCTCCCCCCCATCTAAACAGCAGCCCGCCAGAATCTCTCCCCCCCCATCTAAACAGCAGCCCGTCATAATCTCCCCCCATCTAAACAGCAGCCCGTCATAATCTCCCCCCCATCTAAACAGCAGCCCGCCAGAATCTCCCCCCCCATCTAAACAGCAGCCCGCCAGAATCTCCCCCCCATCTAAACAGCAGCCCGCCATAATCTCCCCCCATCTAAACAGCAGCCCGCCAGAATCTCCCCCCCATCTAAACAGCAGCCCGTCATAATCTCCCCCCATCTAAACAGCAGCCCGTCATAATCTCCCCCCCCCATCTAAACAGCAGCCCGCCAGAATCTCCCCCCCCCATCTAAACAGCAGCCCGCCAGAATCTCCCCCCCCATCTAAACAGCAGCCCGCCAGAATCTCCCCCCATCTAAACAGCAGCCCGCCAGAATCTCCCCCCCCATCTAAACAGCAGCCCGTCATAATCTCCCCCCATCTAAACAGCAGCCCGTCATAATCTCCCCCCCATCTAAACAGCAGCCCGCCAGAATCTCCCCCCCCATCTAAACAGCAGCCCGTCATAATCTCCCCCCCATCTAAACAGCAGCCCGTCATAATCTCCCCCCCATCTAAACAGCAGCCCGCCAGAATCTCCCCCCCATCTAAACAGCAGCCCGCCAGAATCCCCCCATCTAAACAGCAGCCCGCCAGAATCTCCCCTCATCTAAACAGCAGCCCGCCATAATATCCCCCCATCTAAACAGCAGCCCGCCATAATATCCCCCCCCCATCTAAACAGCAGCCCGCCAGAATCCCCCCCATCTAAACAGCAGCCCGCCAGAATCTCCCCCCATCTAAACAGCAGCCCGTCATAATCTCCCCCCCATCTAAACAGCAGCCCGCCAGAATCCCCCCCATCTAAACAGCAGCCCGCCAGAATCTCCCCTCATCTAAACAGCAGCCCGCCATAATATCCCCCCCATCTAAACAGCAGCCCGCCATAATATCCCCCCATCTAAACAGCAGCCCGCCAGAATCTCCCCCCATCTAAACAGCAGCCCGCCAGAATCCCCCCCATCTAAACAGCAGCCCGCCATAATATCCCCCCCATCTAAACAGCAGCCCGCCATAATATCCCCCCCATCTAAACAGCAGCCCGCCAGAATCTCCCCTCATCTAAACAGCAGCCCGCCATAATATCCCCCCCATCTAAACAGCAGCCCGCCATAATATCCCCCCCATCTAAACAGCAGCCCGCCAGAATCTCCCCCCATCTAAACAGCAGCCCGCCAGAATCCCCCCATCTAAACAGCAGCCCGCCATAATATCCCCCCCATCTAAACAGCAGCCCGCCATAATATCCCCCCCATCTAAACAGCAGCCCGCCAGAATCTCCGTATTTCCTAGAACCGATTCTCCCAACAATTCAAGCCCAGCCGGCAATATTGATATTATGCCTATCTTATGCTTACTCTGCCTTTTTGTCTGCCCTCCGCTGCATTCCTACCGCGCTCTCCTTGAACTGTGCAAACGTACATCCCTGCCGTACAGTTTCATTTTTTAGTTCATCTTTTTAAATCAGTTCTTTTGTACTGTTCAATATTTGTTGTTTTATTTATTCATTGTTACTCCCGATCAGCTCAGTAGGTTCTATTGTATTTAGTCATTTTTTGTTTCTTGAAAAAACTATTGTCAGTTTTTTAAAGCCAGTCTCTGTTTTGTGAAAATCGTCTGTGTTTCTAATATTTATAACTTTGTACCTTGTGGCGCAGATTGAGAGATGAGCCAAGGTTTTGCTAAGTAAGACCGCTTAATTCCACAGGCTGCTGGTCAATGTACTTCTGTGATACGCCACATTCTAAATTGTCTCTATGATTTCTAGATTTTCTACAGATAAAGATGCTGCAATGTTTGCACGCGTGTCTGAGCGGAGCATCTTCGCTTTGTGTCATGCCAGCCATTAATTATTCCTTCGGCATTGAGATCAGTTAGTTCAACATCACATTAACATAAGCTCAACAATGCACCGAACTTCACCCAACCCACTGCACCCACCCCAATTGACCCAACCCACTGCACCCACCCCAATTGACCCAACCCACTGCACCCACCCCAATTGACCCAACCCACTGCACCCACCCAATTGACCCAACCCACTGCACCCACCCCAATTGACCCAACCCACTGCACCCACCCCATTTGACCCAACCCACTGCACCCACCCTAATTGACCCAACCCACTGCACCCACCCCAACTCAGCCAACCCACTGCACCGACCCCAATTGACCCAACCCACTCACCCACCCCAATTGACCCAACCCACTGCACCCACCCCAATTGACCCAACCCACTGCACCCACCCCAACTGACCCAACCCACTGCACCCACCCCAACTGACCCAACCCACTGCACCCACCCCAATTGACCCAACCCACTCACCCACCCAATTGACCCAACCCACTGCACCCACCCCAATTGACCCAACCCACTGCACCCACCCCAATTGACCCAACCCACTGCACCCACCCCAACTCAGCCAACCCACTGCACCCACCCCAATTGACCCAACCCACTCACCCACCCCAACTCAGCCAACCCACTGCACCGACCCCAATTGACCCAACCCACTGCACCCACCCCAACTCAGCCAACCCACTGCACCCACCCCAATTGACCCAACCCACTCACCCACCCCAATTGACCCAACCCACTGCATCCACCCCAATTCACTCAATCCACTACACCCACCCTAATTGACCCCACCCACTGCACCCATCCTAATTCTTTAATAGCCATTCTTCCAGCAGCGTACCGCTCTGGCGGATTTCCTTTCAACTTGAAGGCCCTTTCTTGCTGGTGCATTCTGTTCGGTTGTATCCCATGTCTATGCTATAAATCAAAGCAAACAATAAACAGAAGTTACTGATTCACCATAGACAAAAGGTATTCAAGCTATCGTGTTCGATGTACTCTTTTATCTGTATTTTTTGCTCTGTCGCTGTTGCCGCACTGCAGCTTTCCCTGTGCCTATTTGTTTGTTTGTTTTTCCTATCGAACTTCATTTCAGGATTTAAAAACAGATAAATATATATTATTGAGTCTGTGAAAATGACGCGAACACGCGTCGCTTTTTTCTATAATTTCTCGATGTCGATCGATGTCGATCTCGATGTTGAACAATATTAAAAAGTTTCGAATATGCTTCCGTTCCGTTATTAATTACAAATGAATAAAATTATACCAACAGGCAATAAATAATAAATAAGTAGTTCGAAAGAGTAAATAAAGACGGATTAACAGTGTATTTTTTGCAAAATTTTAATTAATAATTGACACGTGCGCAATTAAAATTGTGAGAAAAACTCTTCGATCGCTACTTACTAGAAAGCGTCGATCAACAGTAGTATGTTCATTATATAGCACCAGATATTGCGTGAGTGAAGAAAATAAACAGTATTTTTTTATGTATATATAAAAAAGCTTGAGGTGAGCACTGTGCATCCGTGGACAGGCGTTCAGACAGCCTATCTAAGCAAATTAGCTCAAGTAAAAAAGGCTGTTATGTTCCCGTCAGGTTGGCCGAAATTTCTCTTCTTTTAAAACGCAAAACAAAAGCGATCGCGGTAAAGGCGGCGACAGCAGCAGCAGGCAAAGCGAACAACAGCTCAGCAGTGACGCATCATGTCATTAGACACAATATATCAAATAGAAAAAACTGCTTTGAGATTATATTGATTAGTTTTAAATTAATTAACTGCATATAAACTGGGAAACTTTAAATTTATTTCCAATATATTACTAGTAGCATAGTTAGAATATTAACTTTAAAAAGCATTTGCTAGGTGCCCTTCAAGCGCTTGATCTGATTCAAAGCTTAAAAATTCAGCCAAAATTATAGCATTTTAACAAACCCAGATGTAACTTAACAATCTACAAGACACATGAACTGCAATTTTCTATTCTTATAGTAGTCCAGACAGAAGATTCGCCCGAAATTTCTAGCAGTCCCAGCAGTGCAGCCAGATTGTTTCTACAAAAAAGCCAATTACGAGTATTATTAAAAGCATCGTTGCGAGGACGAACTGATATGCTGTTTATTTTGTGCCATAAAATTCAAACCACTTTCAAATTCAATCAACCAATTCAAACCATAGATTTGGACAAAAGCGGAAAAACCGCGGAATTCCCTCGGAAAACGCATGCAATTTCTAGCCGAAGAATAAATGAAACAATAAAAGACAAGCGAAAGAAACAGCAGACCAGTCAGGAGAGAGCATGTAAACAAATAAAATTGTTTTATCACATAAAATCGAATAGTTGCGTGCAATAATTGAGATTTACAAATAAATAGGGGATTTAATAATAGTGAGTACAGATAAATATTGTAAGAATGACAACCAATATCTTAATAATACACTGGGTACATCTCAACCATTTCTAACCGCAGAAATACTTAAAGCAGCCATGGTACACTTTAACTAATAATGAATCAATGAACCTCTAGCTCCTTTTACACATTGAACAGCTTGCGCGATTATTTTCTGAAGCACAGGTTTCCAGTCAAGGTTGTGTAAACAAAGCCAATCATTAAAAGCTTGCAACCAATGCATCAAATCCTATGAGCTTCTTCAAAATCTTCAAACGGCTGGTTTTTGGAGATTGGTTTGTCTACCACCTCTGTTTGTCTGTCTGCCTATCTGTGTCCGTGTTTCTGTCTGTCTGCCTATCTGTGTCCGTGTCTGTCTGTCTGTTTGTCTTAGTGTCTGCCTGCCTGACTGCCTGTCTGTCTGTCTGTCTGTCTGTCTGTCTGTCTGTCTGTCTGTCTGTCTGTCTGTCTGTCTGTCTAAATGTCTGTCTGTCCGTCTGTCTGTCTGTCTGTCTGTCTGTCTGTCTGTCTGTCTGTCTGTCTGTCTGTCTGTCTGTCTAAATGTCTGTCTGTCCGTCTGTCTGTCTGTCTGTCTGTCTGTCTGTCTGTCTGTCTGTGTCCGTGTGTCTGTCTGTCTGCCTATCTGTGTCCGTGTCTGTCTGTCTGTTTGTCTTAGTGTCTGCCTGCCTGCCTGTCTGTCTGTCTGTCTGTCTGTCTAAATGCCTGTCTGTTTTAGTTTCTGTCTGTCTGTCTGCCTGTCTGTCTTAGTGTCTGTCTGTCTGTCTGTCTTAGTGTCTGTCTGTCTGTCTGTCTGCCTGCCTGTCTGTCTGTCTTGGTGTCTGTCTGTCTGTCTGTCTGTCTGCCTGTCTGTCTGTCTTGGTGTCTGTCTGTCTGTCTGTCTGCCTGCCTGTCTGTCTGTCTGTCTTAGTCTCTGCCTGTCTGTCTGCCTGTCCATCTGCAGTCCCAAGCAACCCCCAGAGCACACGCGGACACTACTAGGAGACAGCAGCAATCGGGCAGTCAGGGCGGAGGCGGGGCCGGCTTGTTGCCGTACCGCAGCCGCTCGAATCCGGCGGGCAGGTCGGGCAGCCGGGCTCCGCCACCTCCGTGCCCGCCGAAGCCTCCGCCGTTGCCGTCCAATTCGGCATCGTCGGGCATGCGAGCTGGCGGCTTCTCCTCCGGCAGCACCAACGGCCCGCCGCCGCCGTCACCGTCAGCAGACACTCTGGAGGAGCCCGACGTCATCGCCGCCGTCCCTGACGCCGGTGGCCAGAGTCGGTTGTCGTCCAGCTCTTCAACAAATATCACCGGCACGTGTTTCTTCGTCACAAGGGTGTCGTGCAAATAGGGATCGTAATCCTCGTCGCCGGCCTCTCGACGCCTCTGGCGCCTGCTGCTGGAGCGCCTGTACAGACAGCAGACAATGACCAGGGCGGCGAATAGAAACAGCACGATAGCCAGCAGGGACAGCACCAGGGCCAGGAAGAAGTCCGCATTATCGGCTGCGGCCACGACGGCGGTCCCGGGTGCTGCGGACGAGCCGAGCGGGGTGGCGCCGCCACGGGCGATGGCCTCCTCGCTGGCCTCGGCAGGCATTGGGCAGCGCTGGACTCGAGTTAATTGCGGGCGGAGCGGAGCTGTAGCAGAGACCGGCCACTGGGCTGCGGGTGAATTATTGGGAGACAGGCTGTGAGAACCTGCAGCATCATCACTATGAAAGTCCGGATCCCCGATTCTTAATCTAAATCCTACATCCCAATCCTAGAACCGAAATCTTGAAAATATCCCAAAGTAGAGAGTCCCGATTCCATGGTTTTAGTTTCTCACTCCCATAGTCTGGATTAATTACCTTGATCTTTAATCCCACAACCTACATAGATTCTCAAACCATAGTCAAGAGCCTCAGTCCTACTAAGCAGATCCCCAGCCCGACAACCCAACCTAGATTCCTAATCCCACAGCCTAGATCCCTAATCCCACAGCCTAGATTCCTAATCCCACAACCTAGATTCCTAATCCCACAACCTAGATTCCTAATCCCACAACCTAGATTCCTAATCCGACAGCCTAGATTCCTAATCCCACAGCCTAGATCCCTAATCCCACAACCTAGATTCCTAATCCCACAGCCTAGATCCCTAATCCCACGCCCACAACCTAGATTCCTAATCCCACAACCTAGATTCTTAATCCCACAACCTAGATTCCTAGTTTCACAGCCTAGATTCCTAATCTTACAACCTAGATTCCTAGTTTCACAGCCTAGATCCCTAATCCCACAACCTAGATTCCTAATCCCACAACCTAGATTCCTAGTTTCACAGCCTAGATTCCTAATCTTACAACCTAGATTCCTAATCCCATAATCTAGATTCCTAATCCCACAACCTAGATTCCTAATCCCACAGCCTAGATTCCTAATCCCACAGCCTAGATTCCTAATCCCACAGCCTAGATTCCTAATCCCACAGCCTAGATTCCTAATCCCACAGCCTAGATTCCTAATCCCACAGCCTAGATTCCTAATCCCACAACCTAGATTCCTTATACCACAGCCCAGATTCCTAAACCCACAACCTAGATCCTTACCAAAAATCCAATTACTACTCTAAAGGTAAAAATACTCACATTACACTACTCTGTGAAAAGACAAGAGCAACATAGCAAATTAATTGGGCATAATGCTGTCAGATTATACTGCTAATACCAGGTGTTATTTTCCAATAAAAATCGCAGTACACCATAATAAACGGTGAGAGTAGTAGATAACCATAACTACAATAAATGATATTTCTGAATTGGCTGGAAACGGTTTTGTTAGGAAACAAAGTACGGAAAAAATTGATTAAAACTAAACAAAAATGCTTGCAGAAGGACTGAAAATTGAATTTTACAATTATTTATGCAAAAGTATGATTTGGCAATGCTGTATTATCAATGATATGATAAATGCTGACAATTTTTTGTAGAAACTTAGACCCCTGAACTTTAAATCTTATAAGAAGCACCGCAGGTGTGACTTAATCTTGTGAATTAGAATTTATTCTTAATACAAGCTAGAAACCGCAATACCTGTACCTAATGAATATTAAGCATTGACTATGAAAATCTGGGTCAGTGACAACACAACTGCAACTGGTACACGTTTAGGCTGGCAAACAGGTCTGGAATTCGTTAAGCAAACGTACAGTTTTAATCCAAAAATTTCTATAACATTTTATTCATCATCTGGACAGGCGTTTTTTTCCTCAGCATCCGCCGGCTCTTCATCATTGACCTGTTTGTCGGCGTCAGTAATAGGCGCGGAGTCTTTGCCGACCTCCTCATGGCTCAGCTGCCAGTAGACAAACGTGATACACTTGGTGTCGAAGCAGGCCTTCAGGCACAGATCCGGGACGGCCTTGCGGTCCACGCAGTGGTGCCACTGGCTCAGGTCTGAGTTGCAGTCCGCACCGTCTGGCGGCGGCCGCACCTGCGCGACAGGGGTCAAATAAAGGTGAAAGAGACAGACAGACAGACAGACAGACAGACAGACAGACAGACAGACAGACAGACAAACAGACAGACAGACAGACATACAGACAGAGAGACAGACAGACACTAAGACAGACAGACAGACAGACAGACAGACAGACAGACAGACAGACAGACAGACAGACAGACAGAGAGACAGACAGACAGACAGACAGACAGACAAACAGACAGACAGACAGACACACAGACAGACAGAGAGACAGACAGACACAAGACAGACAGACAGACAGACAGACAGACAGACAGACAGACAGACAGACAGACAGACAGAGAGACAGAGAGACAGACAGACAGACAGACAGACAGACAGACGGACAGACAGACAGACAGACAGACAGACAGACAGACAGACAGACAGACAGAGACACAGGCAGACACAGACAGACAGACAGACAGAGAGACAGACAGACAGACAGACAGACAGACAGAGAGACACAGGCAGACAGACACAGACACAGACAGACAGACATAGACAGACAGACACAGACAGACAGACACAGACAGACAGACATAGACAGACAGACAGAGAGACACAGGCAGACACAGACACAGACAGACAGACATAGACAGACAGACAGACAGACAGACAGGCAGACAGACACACAGAAAGACAGGCAGACACAGACAGGCAGACACAGACAGACAGACACAGGCAGACAGACGCTCACCTGAATGCCATTAACGCAGCGACGGCACTTGAACTTGTCATGCGTCTCGCTCAGCGTATCCTGCTTCAATCCGAACAGCTCGCGCAGCTCGCCAATCGAGAAATGCCGTTCAACATCGTCCTCTTGGTCAACAACGCAGCTGCTCAGCGCTTTCTTATGCGCCTGGCGTTGCAAAATCTTCTCCTCAATAGTGCCCGTGGCGATAAACCGATAGGTATAGCAGGCCTTGGCCTGGCCATCGCGCCAGGACCTGGCCATGGCCTGGTCATCGTTGGCTGGGTTCCAGTCGGGGTCGAACATCACCAGCCGATTGGCGCCGATAAGATTCAAGCCGCAGCCGCCAGCTTTGGAGCTGAGCATGAAAACGAACTCGGGCGAGGCTGGGTTGTTGAACTGAGCGACTAGTTTGGCTCGCTTCTTGATTGACAGGCTGCCGTCGAGGCGAACGTACAGATAGCCGCGGTGCCGGCACAGCCGTTCGAACAGGTCCAGCGTCTGGGTGTAGTTGGACACCAGCACCACCTTGTCCGAGGTGGTTGCTTTCATGGTAGCTAAAAGTACGTCGAGTACTCGAAATTTACCAGACAGTTCCGGATTGAACGGCACAGACTCGTCAGCTAAACTGGGATGATTGCACAGCTTCTTCAGCGTGCCAATCGCTTGCAGTGCGCTGGCGCTGATGCCGCTCTTGCCCGACTGAAGACAGTCGGCCGATTTCCGGCGAATGAAATCGGTGTACAGGTCGGCCTGGGTCTGGGTGAGGCGGCAGCTCACGACTAGCTCGGTTTTCACTGGCAGGTACCTGTTTTGTTGCGATGCGAATGCGAAATAGTTGAGAAATTGATTTCGATTTGAGAATAGGAAGTGACTTTGGACAACTCGATTGACCAAAGGCGTCCACTGGCGTCTACTTATAGTAGAGTAGGCATGAAAATAATAAAAACATGGCGGCCTTGAAAAGGGCGGTTCTAAGTAATACCGGAAAGAGTCGCGAATGTGAATAAAAATAAAATCAATAAACACTCAGTCGGGGGATAGGCAAACTTTTTTGCCCCAAGGGCCAGATGGCCAGATGGCGAGCCAGAGGAGGGAGAGAAAAGGGAGAGGAGAGGAGGGAGAGGAGAGGAGGGAGACTGGGACAGGGCATTAGAAAAGACAGCTGAGCAGCGAGACAAACCTTGAGCGGGCTCGGGTTGCTATTGTGAAGTTTCAAAAGGACCGGGGGGCCGGATAGAGAGGCTGGACAAAGTTATTCATAGCACTGGGAACAATAGTCGAATAATTTAAAATGCAAAGCTTTCTTCCGATTTCCAATCGTTAAAAATAAAAATAAAAACTTGTAAACCAACCGCGCAAGTTTATACGAAAAATGCTAAACAGACGCCCTAAACAGTAGTCTAATTCAGCCGAATAAAAGCAACGGTGCAATTAAACTCACTTAGTCAACAGAGCCTGAGTCCGGCGAATAATGCACTTAGTAACTACTTCCAGTAGAGCTTTGAGTCGTTCTTCTCCGCGCGCCTTTTCGGCGTCGGTGGCGCCGGCGTCGCGGCCGCGCAAAATTGGCGCCTCGTAGTGGCGACGAAATTCGGCCGCGGTGCCAAGGATGCCACGGTTGACGAAGTGCACCAGGCTGAAGTACTCCAACAGGTCATTCTGAATCGGAGTGCCGGATAACAGGATCCGACGTTCGACGCGCATAGCGGCCAGCGCCTGCGAGATTCGAGAGATGAAGCAAATTAGAGATTAGTTTGGATTCATACTTCAAGCAGAACCCCAATTAACACTTCAGTGACCCTGACACTTATCTCTAGTGCCCCTGACACTAATCTCTAGTGCCCCTGACACTAATCTCTAGTGCCTCTGACACTAATCTCTAGTGCCCCTGACACTAATCTCTAGTGCCCCTGACACTAATCTCTAGTGCCCCTGACAATTATCTCTAGTGCCCCTGACACTAATCTCTAGTGCCCCTGACAATTATCTCTAGTGCCCCTGACACTAATCTCTAGTGCCCCTGACAATTATCTCTAGTGCCCCTGACAATTATCTCTAGTGCCCCTGACACTAATTTCTAGTGCCCCTGACACTAATCTCTAGTGCTCCTGATAATTATTTCTAGTGCCCCTGACACTAATCTCTAGTGCCCCTGACACTAATCTCTAGTGCCCCTGACAATTATCTCTAGTGCCCCTGACACTAATCTCTAGTGCCCCTGACAATTATCTCTAGTGCCCCTGACAATTATCTCTAGTGACCCTGACACCCGCACAGTGACTTTGACACCCTCTCGTAGCGACACTGGCACCCCCGACATAGTTAAGATCAAACGCACCTGATAAGTGAGATTCTCAGAATTCTTTAACCGATGACCTTCGTCGCAGATAATTAAGCCGACTGAGCCGCGGTGCAGCACGGCGGCGTGCAGCCGGAAGGTCTCGTAGGAGATGATCAGCACTGGGTGGGCTACCCGGCGACCAACCGACTGCATGAAAGCTGCCAGATCCCGATCGATATCGTCCTTGCCACCGTTGTCAACGGCCAGAGTTCGGACGCGCTGGCCGAGCCATTTGGCAAATTCATTGGCCCAATTGCGGACCAGACTGCTCGGACACACGATCACGGCTTTGTCAACTGTGGGCCGACAGTCCGGACTCTGTTTGAGCAGCGTCCACACCAGGGTGACGCACTGCAGAGTCTTGCCCAGGCCCATTTCGTCCGCCATGATGCAGCCGTATGAGCCGGGAATCTGCACTCCGGTGACGCAATCGTACATAAATTTAACTCCCTCGCGCTGGTGCGGTCGCAGCACACGGGTTAGCACCGGGTCAACAACAACGTGCACCGGCACCTTCTCCGGATCGGCGCGCAGCTGCTCGTGCGCGCTTAACTCCGGCGGCGAGTACAGAACTAAGGCGCCTTCCGCCTGCGGATCGTGCAACGGAGCGCGACCAGCCTGACGCCGGATGCCCAGAGCCCGGCCGAGGCCGCAGCCGCCCTGATAGTTCGGGATAGGCACTTTGAACGGCCGCGACAGGATCGATTTGATGAGCGCCTCCTGTGGGAAGAATAGCGGCAGATTAATGCTGTAGCACAGGATGTGGGCCGCCGGCCCGGCACTTTAGGCCCGATGAAAACGGCACCAAGGCCAAGAAGAGTCAGTTGCGTCGTTACAGGTAAAAAAGGAAATAAGTGACTCTTAAACGACTCTGGGGCGGTAGACTCCTATCTGAGGCGTGCCAGAGTCGCTGTACAATCCACGAGTTGCGTCTAAAGCGCATCTGCGTCAATTTATGAATTAGAATCGCATTTCGCATTTTTAACAACTCTATTTAGTCTACTTGAGTTAGTAGAAAGTCAAGCGCTAACACAGCGACTCTTGGACGACTTTTTCCTAGACTCTTGCTACAATTCTACAACTCGCGTGATGCGCTCGTGACGCAACAGTCACCTATCCGTCGGATTACAGTCGCTTGAGTCGTTAAAAAGTCACAAGAGTCGCCTCAGAGTCGCTAGAGTCACTAGTGAGCTGTTTGCAATCACACTAGCGATCCTGGTCACGTTTCGTTTTTAACGGGAGGCATACATGCAGACGCACTTCTAAGATGTGTCAGTCGTTATATTAGTTCTCTTCACCAAGCTTCCTCTCAGCGTAACAGCTACCTCGAAGCATGATTACTGCTTGGAAGCTTCCCTAGCTACTATGGAGCTTTCTAAGTTACTATGGAGCTTTCTAAGTTACTATGGAGCTTTCTAAGTTACTATGGAGCTTTCTAAGTTACTATGGAGCTTTCTAAGTTACTATGGAGCTTTCTAAGTTACTATGGAACTTTCTAAGTTACTATGGAGCTTTCTAAGTTACTATGGAGCTTTCTAAGTTACTATGGAGCTTTTTAAGTTACTGTGGAGCTTCCTAACTTACTATGGAGCTTTCTAAGTTACTATGGAGCTTTCTAAGTTACTATCGAGCTTTCTAAGTTACTATAGAGCTTTCTAAGTTACTGTGGAGCTTTCTAAGTTACTATGGAGCTTTCTAAATTACTATCGAGCTTTCTAAGTTACTATGGAGCTTCCTAAGTTACTATGGAGCTTTCTAAGTTACTATGGAGCTTTCTAAGTTACTATGGAGCTTTCTAAGTTACTATGAAGCTTTCTAAGTTACTATGGAGCTTCCTAAACTGTTTAAAATGCAAACGAACCAAACTCTACCACGAGCCAATACGGTAGAAGCTGCACTAACTGTAAATATGCAAAAAGCTGTCGTTCATGCAATTAGTTAGGACTGCACTAAAGGCACTTTCATAGTTGATCTCGTGCGCGCGCGTGTGTGTGTGCAGATAGTGGCATATATTAATCTATCTATGCTTTACTTAAGGCCGCGGTCAACATTGAATATAGTTGAAGCGACGGGCAAGCGGTTAATGAAGCTGATTAACCAGCAGGACCCATCGGGAGCGAGTAGCCGCCAGTATTTATAGCACGCAACCTCGCGCCATCCATCTAATATAATGCGATTAAGCATGAAAAATATAATCGAGCAGCACTGGAATCCTGCTTAGCTATGCCATACAATCTGATTTGATTGCGAGAGGATTTTATCTTCTCAATTTTCAGCTCCTAAAGAAGGACATCAAAAGATGGTCTGAGTTATTGAAATGATTTTTGGTAATTTATTCTGTTTAAATGTCAGTGGTTATTAGGAATACTGCAAGTTTAGCAATACTGTCGAAGAATAATGCTAATGGAATGCTATTGAATTACTCGCCTTTGAAAGCAAGTACAAGTGCATTAGATGCCGTTCACATTTTCATAAATACGCAGTGAGCACTACTGCAACTACTCCAACTGCTACTACTACTATTAGTATTCCTACTGCTACTATTACTACCATTGCTACTACTACTACTGCTACTACAACAAATACTACTACAATTACTACTACTAATACTACTACTACTACAATTACTACTACTACTACTACTACTACTACAATTACTACTACTACTACTATTGCTACTGCTGTTACTACTACAACTACTACATTGCTACTACTACTACTACCATCCCCCTGCTACTACTACTACCATCCCCCCTGCTACTACTACTACCATCCCCCCTGCTACTACTACTACCATCCCCCTGCTACTACTACTACCATCCCCCTGCTACTACTACTACCATCCCCCTGCTACTACTACTACCATCCCCCCTGCTACTACTACTACCATCCCCCCTGCTACTACTACTACCATCCCCCCTGCTACTACTACTACCATCCCCCCTGCTACTAATACTACTGACGCAGGCTCAAAATCAGGCTGGCAAGCAGAATAGCAACTTACATGCTCACTCTTGGGCAGACAATCGCCAGACAATGACGGAGACTGGGCGGCTACCAGTGGCCGACGAAATGGCGACGCGTATTCAAGGCCGTCAACTGCTGTTGCGCTAGTTTTCTTCTTAGCAACCGCGCCAGCTTTGCGAGACCTCTTGCCCGACGGCTCCTGTTATGGAATAGGGGAAAATATGATGCGACAGGATTAGGCCCGGGAGAAAGAAACAAAGAGGCAGAGCCAATAAAAATTAGCGTCAAAAATTCTTCAACCAGCCGCAGTACGATGCGAAGCCAAAATATAGTTATGATAGAATCCCGGAATAGCGGACTGGACACCGGAGCCACACTCATGCATTTATGCAAGCCCGCAAAGAGGTTGAGAGAAAAAGGCAGGCTAAAGTGAGAACTGCGCGCCGCTGGTTGGACAAGGGTGAGACTGTGACCAACTCGCCGAATCAAGGACTACTAACGAAATGGACTGCTAGATCTACAGCATGGAGTGAAATAGATAGCGTTGAAGCTATACCCAGCTACTGTAGATCTTCTCCAGCTACTGTAGATCTTCTCCAGCTACTGTAGATCTTCTACAGCTTCTGTAGATCTTCTACAGCTACTGTAGATCTTCTCCAGCCACTGCAAATCTTCTACAGCTACTGCAAATCTTCTACAGCTACTGTAGATCTTCTAAAGCTACTGTAGATCTTCTACAGCTACTGTAGATCTTCTACAGCTACTGTAGATCTTCTACAGCTACTGTAGATCCTCTTCAGCTACTGCAAATCTTCTACAGCTACTGTAGATCTTCTCCAGCTACTGCAAATCTTCTCCAGCTACTGTAGATCTTCTCCAGCTACTGTAGATCTTCTCCAGCTACTGTAGATCTTCTCCAGCTACTGTAGATCTTCTACAGCTACTGTAGATCTTCTCCAGCTACTGTAGATCTTCTCCAGCTACTGCAAATCTTCTACAGCTACTGTAGATCTTCTAAAGCTACTGCAAATCTTCTACAGCTACTGTAGATCTTCTAAAGCTACTGTAGATCTTCTAAAGCTACTGTAAATCTTCTACAGCTACTGTAGATCTTCTCCAGCTACTGTCCTTGGTTATTATGAAGACTTCCTAAGTAGCGAATCAACTTTTTCTTTGACACCCAGGACTGCAGATAACCTGTCAACTGCATTTCAATCGAAAACAAAAGTGCAGGATTTAATAACTAGCAACTTGTACAGTATGCCCTGTATATCGTAGATACTTAGCAATATAAAGTATGTAAATGCATGTATGTGTAAACTATATGTCGACTGTGTAATACGTGTAAAATATAACGACTACTGTCTTGGACTCTGAAATATGGATCTATAACTCCCGTGCCTGATGACAGATAGTCGAGAAGACGGAGAGATGAGACAGAAGCTGGTTGGATTCAATAGTCTCTACCCTCTCTTTCCATAGTTGCAAAAATTCGTTGCAGATTGCGGGATGACAAGGCACAAACAGGAAGAGAACCCTGAATAAGACCTAAAACCATCAGATAGATTGAGAGGGGAGAGAGGCGAAGAGAAATAGGAGCTGCTAGACCAGGCCTGCGATAATTCTAATCACAGTCAGAGCAGTCGATCTAAGCTTAAATATAAGTACACGTGCTCTTTGAGATATGAAGGACTTTATAAAGTTCACAGAGTTTTTCGTGATATAAGTATAAGGTATCACCCCCATGGACTGATTTATCTGGCCCACAGTCAAGACTGAGGATTGCGTTGATTGGCCGAGGCGAAGCATTGTTTATAGAAATGCTTGACTCAAACGCAAAGCTATAGAGTTCTACTATAGACAGCACGGCCACGGAGACCAAGGACAACTTAATCACTCCTTAAGGACAACGAGACTTTTTTCGCCATGATTTTCGAGTTTACCGTCCTGGGTGATTAAGTTGTCCTTGGCGAAGACATTTAGTCTATTTTTAGTCTCCAGACTCTTGTCTATGGTCCAAATGTAGGAGCCCTGATTATTCAAGATTTCGGCTTCAGCTTTAATCTTATTAGCGGCGCTTCTCTGTTGGAGGAGATAATTTACTGAAGTGAAATCCAAATAATCGATGCGGTTTCAGGTCTAATACATTGGCGCTGCTTCACACAGGATAGCATGTCACGCCCGAAACCTTCCTGACGACGACAACTTGATTTACCTACTTGATGTACTTATATCCTTAAGGATGAGACCAAAATACGAGTAAGTTAGGTAAGCTTGCACTAGAATCTACAATAACAAAACGTTAACGTTTTAAACCTTACTGTTAGAGTTACAATTGGTATAGTAGTTTTTGAGATGCAAAAAAATAAATGGTGCCGTCATATTTGCGTCAGCTACAGCATATCTACGAGTATATTATACTCGTAGATTTAAAATGAGATTCAAATTTTCGTCTTTTAAAGGACAATCTGAGTTATAGCTTTGTTTTTAAGTCAATGCTACTAGGGCAAGAATTGTTTTTTTGCTTCGATATCCAGATGCCTTTTAAAAAGAAGTTATCAAATTGGCGAAAAAGTCTGCCAGTTTTATGCAAGTTCTTGACAAGTGAGTCTTGAGCTGCCGTAGAAAGAAGTGGACCTTAGCTCGTAATTTCATAGAGATGGCAAAAACAATACAAAGTGTGGCCAGAAAATAACAACAAAAAAAACAATTTTACTATGATCTGGTTGTGCACAAAAAATGAATATTTCAAGTGAGCTGCAGCCCTAAAAGTATTCCCCGCTCTCAATGGTGCCAGCTCCAGATGCACTCCTGGAAGCCCTCCGTTTAGATGCCTCGCAAGACGCTTGTCATGTTGCTCTTCATGTTTTCCAGATCTTCAAATCGTGATCTTTTGAGAGCTTGCTTCACCTTGGGGAAGAGCCAGAAATAGCACGGGACAGTGTCTGGCGAATAAGGTGTATGGCTCAGCTTGCGACTCGTTTTTCAGTCAAAAAAACTGTTGCACTGAAGGTGCTTTGTGCGCTGGTGCGTTGTCGCGATGCAGCAGCCAGGCTTTGTTCTCCCACTGTTCATGTCAAACCCGCCGCATGCTCAGCATCAACCTCTCGGGACTTCACGATAAAATTGCTAATTCACAGTCTGTCCCTGTGGCAAAATAACTCGCGATGGATGAGGCCCTGCGAATACGATTGATTCTCGTTACTTTCTGGCCACACCTTGTATACCAAAGGACCACAAAGCGTTAACATCAAAGGTCCCTACTGGCAAGGAGGAAAAACAGAATGCAAAAATCGATGAATAGTCGCAGAGAAAAATTATTCCCGATTCTATAATCTAGTCTTGCATCCTTGCATCTAGTCTGTTTATACGTCACCGAGCAACACATCTCTGCAACTAGGACCAAGGACACCTTGGATAAGAGTCTGGAGTAGAAACTCTGCCTTTAAACCATCACTTTTTCAGACATTATATAAAATCAATAGCAGTCTGGTTAATTATTCCAACTTGCTATTTCATGATATAGTGATCAATTATTCATAATGGCATGTTTTTTATTTTTTAGTGAACACGGCCAGTTTATTCAGCTTTTGAATGAGAGCCATGGTCAGCAGAAGTAGAGGGGATCGGAACGCTACACTCGATTTTCTTGGAAATGAGCTGGAGGACGGTAAAGGGAATTGCCGTGCATTTTTATTTACTCAATTTCTCTATGGCAAAACCTCATTCAGTGCTGTGTTCTCCACCGTAAGCACGCTAAATGCACTAGCAATGCCAAAAATGTTCCTTCCTTCCTTTGAAGAGAGAGAGAGAGAGAGAGAGAGAGAGAGAGAGAGTTAATAATCAAAATTCTCGTCCAAGATCTCCTTGACCTTGGCTATGCCAGAAAAATTGATTCGGTGACTGTACCACCTCCGATGCCCTGAGTTGAAGACAAACACAAAGAGACCAAAGCGCCCAGTTAATTAATCCAATCCGTTCGATTTCTCTCTAGCTCACCAATCCAAGCGAATAAGGAATAAATTATAATTATTAATAAACGCTACTGAATTTTTTCAAGAAATAATAAAAATCAACAGCGCCGACACGTCTCACTTACTCTGCAGAGTAAGGAGAGAGAGAGAGAGAGAGAAGGAGGATCGCAATTTCTCGACAAGAACTGATTAAAAAAACGCCGGGGCGGAACGCGGTAGCGGGCGAGAGGTTGAAAGTCAACGCGTAGCGAAGGAGCCAGTCAAGTCAGACTTAATTACTGGAGCAGTCTTATCAGCCGCGTGACAGAGACGCATGCGGAGCAGCCCAGTACCGTTCTTACTCGCTTTCACTCTCTTATTCTCTCTCTCATCCCAGCCTCCCGGAGCACTGCTCTATCTGCTCACTTGCTTAGACCTCTGTATTACTTACTCCATTAGTAGGATTCCATGAGATCGATGCGGACAAAATCGCTATAACTAGGTTTTCCCATTATCTTAGCTTGGCATTGCATCTCGTTCCACTTCCCGGTTCTCTGGCTCGCAGACCAATAGCTCACAATGCAAAGATAACGTTTTTTGTCGAACGTTATAGACAAGAGAAGATGGGGTTTTAGAAAATATTATAATTAAACAATACAATGCTACTATAAGTAGGCCAGCTCAATGAACTCTTCTATAGTTAATAGTCTAATTGGCTTTATTAGAAGATTTTTCTATTTCACTTCTATGCAATTCTTTTCATTTTTTATATCTTTGGGGCGACAGTAATAGGGGAAATTCTATATAGCTACAGTATAGGGGAAATTCTAGATAGCTACAGTATAGGGAAAATTTTATATAGCTACAGTATAGGGGAAATTCTATATAGCTACAGTATAGGGGAAATTCTAGATAGCTAGAGTGTAGGGACGGCACAGGGGCAGTTTCAGTCTGTTTACCTCGTCAGATTCGCTCTCAGAGTCGGCCTCCCGATAGCATGGCCGCCCGCCTGTGGAGACTTGTGTGGCGGCCTCTCCGCCCACAACGGAACGGCTGGGCGCGAGACTTCGCCGCTGCAAAAGTGCAAACCGGTCGGGCTTAAGCACTAAACAGGCCGGGCTAATCCTGAAGGCCTGAACACCTACGCTTGCTGAGTCTCATTGTGCTAGACAAATTTATGTATCAAAATCTCACCCTAATTATGACAGAACTACTCCGAAATCCCCTCCACCGAATATAGGACTGTCCCGAAATCCCACCCCGAATATAGGACTGTCCCGAAATCCCACCCCGAATATAGGACTGCCCTAAAACCCCACCCTGAATATAGGACTGTACCGAAATCTCACCTCGAATATAGGACTGTACCGAAATCTCACCTCGAATATAGGACTGTACCGAAATCTCACCTCGAATATAGGACTGTACCGAAATCTCACCTCGAATATAGGACTGTACCGAAATCTCACCTCGAATATAGGACCGCACGGAATCTCACCCCGAATATATTAGAACTGTTCCGAAACGGAACTCAGGTGATTAAGACTGGATCAAAATCTCATAAATTAAATGGATTAACTCGCCTCTTTCATTATTAATCATCGTCAACTTTTTAATCCAGACTAATGGGTCTGCGCTGCAGTATAGGCACTAGTGCAAGAAAAACAATACAAACTTTTAAGATAAAAAAGACTAAATTTATTACCTGAGTCTGAATAACTAGGTTGTTCAGCAGCTTATTCTCGTCTATAAATTTATGAGCACTTCATTTCTCAAATCGAGTTCTATTCAGTTAAGTGATAATTATATATAAGAATCAAATAAAACGTGAAAGAAACTGATACTACTTGAAGTAGTTAACCATAGATTGCAAATATTAATAGAATATTTAAATTTACAGTTATATTTTAATTTCAACCGCATTTTTTAATTTTTGCATAAAACCAGCTTCGGCAGGAAAAAAAAATTGACAGAGCCCACAAATTAACTATCAAAATACAGATTAGGTCGAAAATTACAAGCGCATCAATATACGCAGTAGTTACAAAAGTAAGTTCGCACAGACAATTCACTTGGCTTCACTGAGCCTTAGGCGTGCCCAAACCGTACTTGGCTTTGATTCTGTCAATCTCCTCTCGCTTGGTCTCTACGCTGACCTTCTTCTGCACCTTTGTTGGCTGATAATAAAGCACAACCAGGTAGCGATTGCACACATTGAAGCCAGACAGGTGATCGCACGCGTTCTTAGCGTCGAATATGTCCTCGTAAACAACAAAAGCAGTGCCCCGAGTCTCTGGCGTGTTGCCAACCCGAATCTGCCTGATCGCGCCGTACTTGCCAAAGATGTCGTACATCTCCTCGGCGCTGATGCTGAATGGCAGATTTTTTATTAGCAGAATGCGGTTCACCTCCGGGGGCAGGCGGACGTTGAGTCGCTTGGACAGGGCCATGCTGGGCTGCTTGCTTGAACAGGGGCAACAGCGATGAGGATAACAAGCAGCAGGATAGAATTTTGGCATATTATATTATTTTCATTCCTTACTAATAACATCGATCTAAAAGACAAACTGGAATATCAATTATTAGCTCATACTATCCATGATTCCATATCTTATATCTATCCATGTCTCATACCTCAAGACAATTTCAAGATACCTTTAACTTTGCTTCCACAAGTCATCTTTAGGACATCACATTAAAGACTAGAAATTTACATAAAATATTGCTCCTACTGCCAGTAGAAATTTGCACATACAAATTTACCCAGGCATCAAATTGAAGCAAAAAGAAAAAGCTGCAACTTTTTTTGACACATTTCCCTTAATTTTGCTGTATTATATTCTGTGTTCTTTTTTCTTTTTTTAATTCTTTTTATGATCTTCTACGCATTCTGGTCCTAAGACCTTTCCTAAGAATTTTAAAAGCACAAAGCTTTTTATATAAGCAAAAAGAATCAAACAAAATATGAAAAAATACTAAAATATCTTTCAAAGTCTCATCAGTCCAAAGTCTTTATCATAAGATTGTAATAATTTATAGATTAATTAATAGACTATAATATTTACTAAATCTATCTCTTTAGCCACCAATGAATTTTATTAGTGTTCAGGCCAACCTAGGCATTGAAACTTCCTAGGTTGAGCCAATCCCAATTACTTGGCTTGCAAGCAATTAATCAACAGCATATTTCCCATCAAATGATAGACAATAAGACAACTCTAACAGTATTGCATTAATCAAGTTACTGTCACTGCTGATTGGATTGGATACCCTGTAATTATGAAGTCTAGCATTTTCTAGTTGCATGAAAATGCAAAGAAAAAGTGCCTAGATTATATAAAAAAATCTATTTGACATAGACAAAAATCTTGATATAGAATATATACTATCTTGCAAGCAGAAGTGTTATCTAAATAAATTTATTTATATAACTTTCCTAGAATCAAATACAAATAAGCTACAGCATAAGAATAGTCACCCTTTCAATAGTAAAGAGAGCAATAGCTTTGACTTTGATAGAGATAATGGGATCAATGATAGTGACCACCACCTTTTATCTCTAAGCATACCATTTATTGCTCCTCAATCTGGCAAGCCAATACCCATAATTCCTATTAGAGCCAGATCATGACTATAATCAAATTTGATTGAGTCTAAGAAAAAGCAATATTTCATTTCAATATATATAATATTTCAAACAATATATCATTCTTAATGCCTAGTGCAATCTAAGAGCCATTACTTAGCAGCTTCTACGTGTTATAAAACTTGAATTTCTTAGACCAAAAGACAACTAAAATGCTTTTTGTAGTAAGTATAGCATCAACAATAGCAAGTCTTCTAGGTTCTAGTTAAACTTTTAGTCAGCAGTATTCTAGAGTTTCAAGAACTAAACTCATTCTTAAAACTTACTTTTCTACTAGCCTAGGTCTATATTTCATGCATTTTCATTCTTTAAACATGCTCAATATTCATTATAGCTATAATGCCATAAAGATATTTTAAAATTTACCAATTGGTGGCTAAATAGACAGCAATAGACCTAAAATAATTTGGGTTTTATATGGGATGCCCCAGTCTATACTTTTATGAAAAGTGTGATTGATCATGGCAAATAGCTACCATATGAATTCTATATACTACTGAGGCTGACTATTTTAATGATGATATCAAATATAGATATCTATCATTTATATATATAGTAATGCTTATTTCTGCTTTATTAAAATCCCACCCTTTGTCACAAAGTTTTTAATGGTGCTAAATGTTTTGACTATGAAACTTCTACAGATGCCACCAAGTTGTTATAGGTCTTGTACTACTTCTGTTTCTATAATCTCACAATTGGCATAAATCTATTCGACATATTTTTGTTCTATATTGCAAAATGCTACCAAGTTGATATAGGCCTAGTTCTAATTATTCTTGCCTAAGAAATTTTATTGTTAATACTTATTTCTACTTGACTTTCTTAGAAAGTCCACAGTAGTGGTTAGTACCTAAGTAGTAAGACACTATGTTCTAATTTGAGTCCTAAAAGTAGTGGCATTTCCCAGGGACCAAGGGTGTCTAGCTGTAGGTTTCTAGTTAGTTCATACTTCCTTTTTACTTTTGTGCCTATTACCTAGGCCTAATTCTATTTGAGCTTATACAGCTTCTTAATATTTCTATTCCTAGACCTTTATGACCTTGGTAATTCCCTATTCCAAATTCATATTCTGGGCCTTAACAACCTTGGTAACTCCCTATTACCTAAAATAAATAAAATTCTAAAGCTTGAATTTTAAAAATCAATTGACTGCCTAACTAGCAGGGTTGGGAATAGTTATAATTTGAGCTCTTCTAGTTAGTTACTTAGTTAATGACAGCTAAACAATAAAAAATAACCTTACAACAAATATAATAAATACTTTATAAAACATTTTATCTTTCTAATATCTATTTTGTTAATTAGGCCCTAGGCATATATCCTTAATTTTGAAAAATCAATTTAATTTAATTGCTGTATAGAGATGCCCTACATAAGAATTTTGTCTATGGATTGCTCTAGACAATGAGTCATCAGTTTCATAGGACTTTTTGTGTTACATTGGATGTTTGTTGTCATGTAGGACATCTCTGAAAACAATCAAAGCATTTCAATGAAGATTTCAAGAAATTGGGCTACTTTTCCATAGACAAACTTCACTTATTTTCTTACTTAAATTTACCATAGGCTTAGTATAGATACTTTCTTTTCTTACCGTGAATAAAGCAAACTTTTTTCTAATCAGGCTATATTTGCACTGACAAATTTCACTTACTTAGATGAATTTGAAGTCACATTCTCTAAAAATTTATTATAGGCCTACCTAGACACTCATTCTCTTCCCTTTGAATGCTATATAGTTTTGCATATGCTGGCAAATGAATTTGAACTCACTTTTGATGAATCCAAAGTTAAAAAGGTATATTAACTACAGTATAATACATATTAATATACATTTTCAAATGCAACAATTGGTAAGATCAGACATAGTAGATATTTCAACCATAGGCCTAGAGTACACTTTTATATTTATGAATATTTGCTTGGTTTTTAATAAAGATAAGGCCAACAAAACTATAGATGATAATAAAATGCCTGTGGCTAGGGTCAGATAAAATTTTGATTGATAATTTGTCATCAAGATCTTGGCCATTTTCTCAATCTCGAACTTGGTTTTGAAATCTAAAGAAACAAGTCAAGATTTCTAACTATAATCTATGTAACTATTTGTGACTATGATTATTATATTTATGTTTGATATTTATCAAGTTATTAACAAGGTCAATATTAGGCCTAAATAATCACTGCACATTTCCTTTCATCATCATTGGCATTGTACACATATAACAAATAACATTATTATTTATTATCATTGAATTGAAAGCAGATAGAGTAGGCCCCTGTTCTGTTGCAGGCCTGTCGGGGAAGTCGAGGAAATCCCACACATTTAAGCCACAGTTGGGGTCGGACAATTTTCAAGATTGTCAAGACTCGATAGATATCTATTACTGTCAAGTGGGCCTATATATTTACAACGTATTCATTTCAACCGATTGACATTCAGATTCACATTCAAATTTTAACAAGATTACTTAGATTATTTCTCAACGGATATTTTTTTTTCAAACAGATAATTAAAACAAAAATGAATTCATGTTTCAGGAATAGAATCATAAGGCATTCTCTACCCTGACGCCATATTCAGCTTTAAAATAATATAAGTGGAAATTTTTTGTCCTAAAGAAAATACATTGGCACGAATACAAATTGTGTGTTTAAAGAGATGAATTTTAGTAGTAGTAAATTTGGCTCACCCGCTTAAAAAATTCAAGCCGATTCCTGGTTAAATTCCAAGTTAAACTGTGAATATTCAAGGTTTATCTAGGAATGAGAGTTAAGATCGCTTCCAAGTTAAACTGACGTTTGAATTCATTGCACTTTAACAAAGTACGGATCAAAAAAGTTGAAAAAATGACTGTTAAACTTAGCTAACTGTAAATAAATTTCAAAGTTTAAAGTTAAAATATTAGGCTGAACTTCTGTACACACATAAATGAAACGCAGCATGAGAAGTAATAGATTTGAATGTTATCGCGCGCTGCAGCTCCTTGAGATACATTTTTATTTTACAAGCGTGCGCATTCACTTGTACATAAATGAACTATCGAATTATCGCGCGCAATCTTTTGGGACATAACTTTCAGACCATAATCTATAAGATTTTACTACAGCCGCATCTGGGGCATGAGTTTAAAATTTTGACGCGGCTGAGACACGGCTAGCAACATGGAAGTGCGCATTCTCAGTTTTTGCCTCAATCTCGAAATTGCTTTCTTTTGTTCATTTCTACTATTTAAAGGGTATTAATAACCAAAATAATTAAAGATCTAAGCGATAGGTGTGCAACTATACTACTAGTTACTGTTTAGTCCTTGGTTTGTGTCTTGCTATTTATAAAGAATAGATATTTTTATATAATAAATATCTTTTAAATTCTGTCTTGAAACTTTCATAGTAAAAGACACATTGAACACGAATTATGTTTTACAGTTATACTAATATATATTTTAGCAAAATATTAATTGCATTGTACTAATAAAAAATAAAGTTAGAAATCTCTATAAAGAAGCATAACTTTTTGTTCTTCTATCCTCAATTTTAGCAGCTAAAACATGTAGTTTTTTAAATGTAAGAACTATCTCAGCTTTTAGGTAGCTTTATTTTAAAGAGATAATTTTTGTATATATTTGAAATAAACAACTAAAATGGTTACCAGTTTTATAGTCACTCAAAATCCTGCTTATCAATGAAAATACCTTTTAAGGCATTTAGAATTTAGTATTGAATCACATTATAAATCAATAAATAACTTTAAACCATTAAATCACAAAAATAACATTTTTGCATGCACTTGCATTTGCACTTTGAGCTCCCATCATTTGATTTTTATCCTCAGTAGTATTTTGTCCTTGTTATTTTTCATAAAATATTTTTTAATTGTGATTACTGACCTCTAGCTTTATCATGTCAGATAAAAAGCAATGTATAAGCTGTTGGGCATGTAGAAGCCGTCAGAGCAAAATATTCTTGAATAATATAGGTATATTTGTCTGGAATAAGTAGAAAGTTTAAAAAGTACTACTGTAAAGTTGTAAAACTGCCAAAGTTGGTAGAAGAAACACAAAAGTTAATAAAAAATGTGCTTCACAAAAATAGTGCAGTACCATCGAAAAATATGACTAATTTTATTTTCACTGTCCTTGCAGTTATTTCAGGTTGCACATGGAGCATCAATTAAACAAATGGTTCGTAGTTCGCTTTGCTCAGAATGCGATGCAAGGATGCAAGGATCAATGAACAGGACTTGTGCGTCATTACTGCAGCGAGCAAAGAAGAGGCTCCTCTACGTCTATGCTACGGGAGGAAAGTACATGTAGCCGCAGCTGGACGCTCCTCGAGCAGTTTACAACCCGGGACTCTGATGGGCCCTGCTTTGCCTACCTTTGCGCTGATCAGGAACTGCCTCCTAATCATGGGAATAGAGACGGTGAGAATGATATGCTGGACAGCGCCTGGCACTTATTTGTTACAGTAGGTGGCTAGCTTGCAAAACTATAGATGAGAAAATGTGGTATTAGCTTACAGTATATTTGTGTTATGTTTTGTTTTATGAATTTCCCTAACTTTTTAGGGGCGCCGACAATCGGCAACCGTGCGACTGGAGCAGAAAAACAAAAAGCTCGATAAGTTGATCGAATTGTGCAGCGCCCAGAGTCACGGTGGTAGGACGGTTGGACAGGCTACACAAGAAAACACGCCTGAGGCTGAACCACAGGACAGGTTGATGGAGGAGCAAAATGGCATCGCGACTGGACAGGACGGCGATGAGGCGGCATGTACATGTAATCTGGATGATGAGCTCCCGGCTGTAACAATAAACAAACAGCGACTCGACATCGCCATTCAGGCTAATGCTGCTGCGCTCGATGCTACGGCAGCCACCAAGCTTTGTTACTAAGGAGCTGCTAATCGAACTAATAGGTATGAAGGCTTTTCAAACTTAATTTACAATGTCTGTCACTTCCTTGCAAATATAAAGAAGTGATTATCCTGATTTGAAGTTTTAGGTTTTGCAATTTTATAATAATAAAAGCGCACTAAAGGTTCGCCATTTATAAAAGTTAAAGTTCAACGGCACATTTATATTTCCTGTTTATTATCATATTTCAGGTCGTGATGCTCTTACATGCGACTCCGGCTCCTATATGCAAGGACTACTTAAGTAGAAGGACGGAAGACTCAGAATTGGTGAAAATTTCATTGGAGGCCGATTTTTCAATGTATCTCCTGTGTACGCTATTGATCGACAATCCTCTGCGAGTACTGAGGCCCAGCTTGAAATGGCGAAGACGCTAACTGTCCGCGGCGACTTACTCGACGAGCTGCTCGCCCCCTAGAAGCTAAGTGTGTCAGCTAACTGCATTCATTTACAAAAAAATCTTATAACATAAAAAAATTGGATATAAATGCGTTTCCCAAAACACACTGCTTTTTATTTCTTATTTTATTCAGTTTCTACTTATAGAAATATTGTGAATACATTCACGCATTCGCTCTTTCCCACGCGCATCTCCAACTGATAACTGTTCATTTTTCTTGCATTATGGTTAAAATTAAATAAAGAAATAATCGAGATTGGAGACCGTGTAAAAATTAAGAAAAAGTTCTACGTTTTCGTCATTAAACAGACTCGTATCCGTGATAAGAGTTATGTACTTTTGTTAAATTTAATAGTGTGAGAGTTAGCGTTGCTACGGCGGGAAAAAAACGGCTGAGATTTGGCGTCAAAGCTTCTAAATATGAAATTCCAAATTTACTACTACTGCAAAAAACTTTGCGCACTACTAACCGCAGTAGATCAATTCGGACATAACTCCTAAATTTCCGCGACGCTCATTAAATTAAACAATTCTTCCGTCTTCCTACTTTAACTAGGAACGTCTTCCGACTTACCTGATTGGCTGGCTAACATGGAAGAATAGAGTGATTTTAAACCATGAATATGGCTTTTATTTTCTATGCGGGCAGGCTTAAGGAGCCTGTTATGCCAGTATGATCCGATTTATTTATTCAAAAGGTTAAATTTTACACGGTCGCTGAAAACGAGTACTACACGATATTTGTATTAAGTAAGGTATTTGAAAGGGCGTCAAGAATTTTTTACGGCTTTTTTAGCCGATTAACGACTAAAGACGGAAGCAGCAAGAATCTAAGCAGGGAAAAATAGAAAATCGATGTTGTATATATATGACCTTAATGCAAAACGATTCTTCTAAAATGCGATTCAGAAAAGGTAGTTAAATATTATTTTGTCAATATAACAAATATCTAGTATAATTGAGGAATATAATTGAGGGGAAAAAAGAATTTTAGTGAATTTAGAAGTATTTGTTTCACAGAATAATATTTAACTACTCTTTTTGAATCACATTATAGAATAATCGCTTTGCATCGATCAAAGTCATACGGTATCGGTTTTTTATAATTTCCTACTTAAAATCTTGTTGTTCTGTTGTTAGTCGTTAGTCGTTCGAAAATACCGTAAAAATTCCAGACGCTCTTTCAAATACCTTACTTATACAGATCATTTTTAGAAAGCTCTTGAGGTTTACATTGCAGATAATCAGCGTGATAAATAGTTCAATTTTTACTTTACATCAGCGGCCTGGCTAAACGAAAGAATCATTTTGTCAATCATAAAAGACTCGTCATGTAAACCATAAAATGAATTGTCATATGTCAGCTAGCCATAAAAGACTTTCTAAAGATGCCAATTAAGGTTAATAGGAGGGAATTGCTGAGTTGCCAACGCTCATGGGGAAATCGCTAAAATTCTGTGGCTAAATGCTCATGAAGAATCGCTGAGATGTCAACGGCTTTCGGAGGAGGTTTGGTGCAATGTACGTTGCACATGGCTTTTGATTATGAGATGTCAAGGTTCATTTGGGAAAGGAAGAATTTGTTTCAGAATAACCTACACTTGTGGGTTTTGAACAATTTTACAGCCACTACTGTTAGTAATTAAGGAAAATAATGTTGAAAGCAAAAAAGCATCCTAAGCTCCTATAGCAAATCACCCTTTGAGCTTTGGCTGAGCATCTGAGCAACCTCTCCAAGAGCCACAGCGTTTTAGGAATCCCCCATGCACGAGACTTTTACATTTCAGAAATCCCCTTCGAGACTTTTCCCAAACAAAAATGTGACAACGCAAAACTGCCGTCAAAAAGAAACGCACCAGCTCAGCTACTGTGTAATTACAAAGCGTGCATCACACACCGTAATCAACAGCCTCTCACACTACGACGCCTGATATTCTGACGTAAGGAGCCTTGAAGGAAGATGCGCCTCAGAAGCCTACATCAGCAGGAGATTTCCGCGCTATGTCGATGCACAACGATCGAGGGTCAAGTAAGAGCTAACAAGAGAGTGACCCTAAGTGACCCAGTCGATGTTCACCTAGTGGGAGGGAACTGAAGTCTCAGTCGTTCTCAAGCGAGTCCACCAACAGTCCGACAGGTTCTGCGGGGTGAGGGCTCAGTGGGCTGACTTATAGAAGGCTGCGTGCCAACACCGCACTCCACAAACTCAGCAAAGCCTCAAGGAGCGGGAAAACAGACGGACGCCCGCCCGCTCGCCGCGACAGATGGCTCGCTCACAGACAACACACCAGATGGCTCGCTCACAGAAACAACACACCAGATGGCTCGCTCACAGACAACACACTAGATGGCTCGCTCACAGACAACACACTAGATGGCTCGCTCACAGACAACACACTAGATGGCTCGCTCACAGACGACACACTAGATGGCTCGCTCACAGACAACACACTAGATTGCTCGCTCACAGACACAACACACTAGATGGCTCGCTCACAGACAACACACCAGATGGCTCGCTCACAGACAACACACTAGATGGCTCGCTCAACAGACAAGACACCAGATGGCTCGCTCACAGACAATACACTAGATGGCTCGCTCACACACAACACACCAGATGGCTCGCTCACAGACACAACACACTAGATGGCTCGCTCACAGACACAACACACTAGATGGCTCGCTCACACACAACACACCAGATGGCTCGCTCACAGACACAACACACTAGATGGCTCGCTCACAGACACAACACACCAGATGGCTCGCTCACAGACAACACACTAGATGGCTCGCTCACAGACGACACACTAGATGGCTCGCTCACAGACAACACACTAGATTGCTCGCTCACAGACAACACACTAGATGGCTCGCTCACAGACAACACACTAGATGGCTCGCTCACAGACAACACACTAGATGGCTCGCTCACAGACAACACACCAGATGGCTCGCTCACAGACAACACACTAGATGGCTCGCTCACAGACAACACACCACATGGCTCGCTCACAGACAACACACTAGATGGCTCGCTCACAGAAACAACACACCAGATGGCTCGCTCACAGACAACACACCAGATGGCTCGCTCACAGACAACACACTAGATGGCTCGCTCAACAGACAAGACACCAGATGGCTCGCTCACAGACAACACACTAGATGGCTCGCTCACACACAACACACCAGATGGCTCGCTCACAGACACAACACACTAGATGGCTCGCTCACAGACACAACACACTAGATGGCTCGCTCGCAGACACAACACACCAGATGGCTCGCTCACAGACACAACACACTAGATGGCTCGCTCACAGACACAACACACTAGATGGCTCGCTCACAGAAACAACACAACAGATGGCTCGCTCACAGAAACAACACACCAGATGGCTCGCTCACAGACACAACACACTAGATGGCTCGCTCACAGACACAACACACTAGATGGCTCGCTCACAGACACAACACACTAGATGGCTCGCTCACAGACACAACACAACAGATGGCTGTCAAGTGTTGTCAAGTCGCTGAAGAATCCCAGAATTTATGACTTTATGTGCTCAGCTCCAATTTTGTTGCCCAGCACAGAAAACACTTATAAACTTCCAGTAATTTACAGGCCAGTAATCTCAGTTGTAGGTATGCAGATATTTCTCTTCCCGACACAGCCGATCAATAGTGCTACCTTCATAAAGCGAAGTTAATTACGTGAAAATACCCACAGGGAAGTCAAGTCATAAGCTAACATTGGAGCGAAATTCATTGCTTTCACAGATTGATTCAATTCAGGGAGTGGCGACAATAAACGGTTCCCAGCCTTCTTGCATTGCCATTCAGTTGAGATGTATAGCAGGCAATTAAAAAATTGCAAGGCTGGTCTGCTCCCAGATTTCTGCTTAGATCCTATATGCTAAAACTGGTTTGTTTATTCCTGGAAATGTTTCATTTGGCACCGTATATGAAAATGTAGATTTACGTGCAACCGATAAAAGATTTAATTTTAATTCAATCAAATTTCAGTCGCTTTCCAATCTTTTTTCCCATCCTTTTCCCGTCTTTTTCATCCTTTCCCCAAATTTTTCCCAGCCTTTTCCCATTCTTTCCCCATCTTATTACCATTCGAATGACTCTAATTTTATTTTACTAATTTTAGCGTTTGCATTAAGCTCTGCCGGCTTCTTAAGATTTCATTATAAATATAATTCTTTCAAACAACTCATTCGGCGAAAAGCAATAGTCTATGGCCAACAAATTTATGATCATCAATAAACCCGTTGGGATATCGAAGATGAAAATTATTCAGCATTTGAGCACCCAAATCGTTTCGACAAAAATTTGTCGAATCCTGTTGCGTTAACGCCTAAAAACAAATCGTGAGCTCGGTTAAATAATTGTCCAAGTCAACAGTACCGACTCAAAATGGCGTCGGCAAGCACCTGCGGCAGGCAGCATGCTCCAATGGGCACGCCAACCAGCGATGGATTCGAACCCAAGCAGCCTGACTTAGAGAAGAAAAAGGTTGTCATCGATTACTCACCTGGTCCGGATTCCATTAGCAAAGTGATGCGGAAGCGAACCCTGTCGATGATGGAACTCCTAGGTGACAATTTTGACGGCAAAGAAGCTCGGTCTACGGATTTTCCTAAGTTTTCTGCATCCAGCAGAGGATTTTCAATTGAAAAGCACTCATGCAAACCGCCTGTAGCATCGAAACCTGATATTAACTGTGAGGCTAAGCAGGTGGAAGATCGCAAAAGTGCAAAAAGATCGCAGTGCGGCATGCGCCAGGAAGATGACGTCCAACCGGATCAGCAGTTTTCCATGCAACAGTCCGACCACCGATGCCGCAGAGTGGCACCCGGACAAGAATGCAAGCCTAAGCCAAAGACGAAGCCTTGCACATTTCCGCAACTATCGTTAGCACTGTTCCCAATGCCTATGCCTATGGACGATATGCAACAAGTTCGACAACCAAAAAGTGGTAAGCGAGCAGATCAAACCACCAGACACAGTGCTTCCACACGGTTCCCACAATTTGAGGATAGCAAAGGTAAGAAGAAACTTCGGGTTTCCTTCGCTCAAGAAGCTGAAGAAGACATCACAGCAATGTACACGCGATGTGATCCGAAATGGCAGGAGAGACTAGCCAACGAAACAGCCAAAAAGGGGCGAAAAACAGCTGCAAAAGAAAACCAAAGCCGAGAACAGATCAATCCAGACATTGGTAAGATGCCAAACTACACTGAGCAGTCGGGGAAACACCAGACGGTGCAACAAAAGCAGCCGAGTGTCAAAATTCAGCAGGAAACAAAGCGTAACATCACGGAAACGCAACTGAATGAGCTCCAAAGGTGCGTAGGCATGTATGATGATGGCAACTATCCTCAGGAAACAAACGCTGAACCAGAACTACCGGAAGCACCCCAGTATAGAACTCCAAAAAAATACCGCGGTTCATGCTGGGACATGTACCAGCAAGAAAGTCCGGGAGGCAGCAAGGAAAGTGAGCAAATGGAGCAGCTGCAGTGTACAGAAAGTTCTCTGGGCGATGAGAAGCAGCAAAGTGGAAGCGAGACGCTTCAGGATGCTGAACGACTGCATCAGTGTAACGGCAAAATTTACAGCGAATATAATCGTGTAGAATTTGAGGCAAATAGGGATGAAGAAGACGAAGACGACACCGAGTCCAGAAAGCCTATAGGGAACGAAAATTTCGAAAAACAAGCAACCGATAAACAAAGACCTGGCTCAAGTGTTCTAGCAGAACTTGAAGTTAGTCGAATGGAACCAATCCCTATCCAGCAAACAAAGCGCGTTAGTCAGGACTACACGCTTCAAATTGGTGTAAGAAATTCCACTACAGGAGAGAGTTTTGCAGAAAACCAGCAAAGCACGACAAGAGACCAAGCTGTCGACAAGACACGTATTCAAGCCAGTCCAGAAGACCAACAGCAGCGAGTTCGGAGATGTAATTCTCAACATAGACCACAAGCACTGGCAAATCAAAAGTCAGTTCAACGACAGAGTCGCGCTGAAAAGCCACCTTGCATTGGCTTCCAACGGACTGGAGGAGTAAATCAGCATCGGCGCAGCGAGAGCGAACCGAGTATGCAGCGAGACCGTCGGATTTCTCCGTCCGGTCAGCGGCCTGAACGAAGTGACGCACTCAGACAAAATACCTGGAAACGTGACGACAACAAAGTCGACCCGCCGCCTCAAACAGTAACCAAGTGCTTGGAGCAAACGGTGCAGCAACGACCAAAAGAATCGACAGATATTTTAGATGCATGCAATGAAGCTCTTCGACAAGACTCCGAGCGCAAAAGAAGGCGAGAGCAAGCGGAAAGAGCCCAGGAGATCGCTTTACTAGAAGCTCTAAAGCCGAAGCGCAAAGCTGCCCCGGAGCAAAACCAGCCAGCAACGACCTGCCCCAAGGTTGAATGCCATTGCTCGCTGCACTCGGAGCAGACCTGTAAAGGACCAGCTAAGAAGCGGCCAGTGGCCAAGCCAATAGCAGATTCTGACTGCAATAAACAAACAAAAGAGAGCACTAGCGACAGAATCAATCCGGAATCCGCCTGCTCAGAGGACGCAGGCAAAGTGGAATGGGTTCGAGAGGGCCACCTCCTCGTGAAGCTCAACAACGGCAAGCCGAGCGGTGCAAAGGTTGTGAGCAAAGGTGGCCTCTCCGACGACATATACAGTAGCGGCGATCAGCCGGTAAAGGCGGAGTCCAGTGAGGCAACGACGCCGGAACAGAAAACGCTAGAAGAAGAGACAATGGAAGATTCATCAATGGTGGAGACTGTTCCTCAGCCTCCTCGAAACGATTTGCTGTGGGGCGCCGGCGAGGGCGAAAATACATTAGAGACCACTGATGATGACCCAGTCGCGGGATCTAAAAAGAAGTGCTGCTGCTGATTTACTGCTCACAGTTTTTGTTTCTTATTCGGGCAAAATGCATATAAGCCTTGCAAATTTAATTTCTCAACAGCGTTAAAACCTTTTTCCCCCGACATGGTGTCAAACTGCTACTGAAATGCAATTTATCTCCTGTGACATTTAATGCTTGCGAAGCATTTGGTCACGATAGAAATTTTCTTTTTGCAAAAAAGTCTATTGATTTTGTTTTTTTCTCTGGGAAACAAGAAATTGTTTTAAGTGTTGCACTTATTAAAAGGAGCCGCGAAATCACGCCAGACTTTCGTGATTAGTCCAGATGGGACCATATAATCAATCTAGTCACGAGATAAAAGATCGCAACTCATTAATCTTTCCCTTTTCATAGGGCGAGGGCTTAGGAGTAGTTGGGTGGAAAAATCTAGGTTCGGTCAAAACTCGCGACTTGAAAGCGTGATCCGGCCTGAAGGCAGGAGGGAAAGAAGCAATCATTTTTTCATGAATTTCGTAAATCAGTCAGGCCCTGCTAAGGCTTTTCCCGAGAGCAGAAAATTGCAGGCATGTTTGCGTTAGCCGCTAATATTAGCAAGGAAAAGATAAATTACATGATGCGGGAAGCTGAGACCCTGCAGACCCGGGATGAGGAGCAATTACTTGCGCGGGCTACCCTGCAAAATGATTTGATAGAGGAGCCCCGGCAAAGCAGCGGGGATATGGATGCATATTCAAAGAGGTTGTAAATTAAAATTTTGTAAATGGTACGATTAAATCAACGATAATTTTTTGTTTTACTATACTGAATATAATTTTGAAAACATACTTTCTGGTCTGATGAAACCTGAACTGAAGGGCTGTATAAATTCGATGAAACGGAGAATCAACTTCCACAATCTACGAGCGTACCACTCAACGTTGCTGTGCTAGCTTGCCCGTTATTTTCGAATATTTGGCTTCTTCTACCAGTCATTAGTCATTTGCTGCCCCGCTGACCGAATCTCTCAATCTGACTATATCCGACGAATCTTCTCCTGCTCTCAAGGTTCCTTTCGCCAGGCAAAGAGAGTAGAGAAAGTGATCTATAAAAACAATTATATTCTTCTTTTATTAGCCGGCACAACTCTCCAGTTGCATTCCCCTTTCTCAGCGCATTCTCAAAACGGAGTATGAGAAAACCAATCGATCTGAAGTCTCTTGGTTCCAGTCACAGTGCTTGAGTGCAATTCCATTGTCTATTTCAGTGGTAAATTTAGAACAGTTTCACTAGGAGAGATGGCAGATTTAAAAAACCATTCATACATATTTGATACGGTGCTGAAAAGTACAAAACGGATGAAGCCGCTTCGCAGTGATTCGATTTTTCGGTGCATAGGTTGAGCCTATTGACAGACATCATACAGTCAAGCAGATACATTTATACATAGAATTAACCTACAGTTAGATATACCTTTAAATTATTGTATGCACTTATAATTGGCTAGTACAGTAACATTCAAAGCCCCACTCAATTATAGGTTTGTTTGCACCAAGGCAATGCAAATTGGTTTCATTGATTTAACATGCTTTGAAATAAAATGAAACACGTTTTGAGGGAAAGAAAAAGAAAAAATAACAAAAAGCCATCTACTATTAATTATGGAACACCTGCTGACCACTGCAAACAGGTAACACAAAGAAAGCAAGATAAATTGCATTGCCAGGTAGATATCGATTTTTGATTCAACGGGACGCAATTTTGGAGGGGCCATGACTGACAGAGGTGACGCTGGGCTTTCATGACAACCAGACGGGACGCTCCTTAGCTACAATTCTTGACTTGATTAGCCCAGTTATTGTCTCTTGACTGCCGTGAGAATCGCGGGCGCCGCCTCTTCCTCGTCGATGCTATCCTTAGCGGAGCACCGACTCAACTTCAATGGCGCGCGCTTCTGCTTCGGCTGCTGATGTCGAAGGCCACGCTCGCTCTCGTGCCCGCGCAGCAGTCCGCAGGCCGGTGGCTTCAGGAACTGGTTGAACAGGGCGCTACTTCTCTCGTCAATGCTGTAGTCGCGATGCAGCCGGTGGCGGCGGGCCTCAGACGAGGCTGCGGATCCGCTGCCGCCGCTACCAGATAGGGAGGCTGCTGACGCGGAGACTTGGGATCTGCAGGGTTTGAGATCCAGGCTAAACGATGAGGACGAGATTAGGGTATCCGTGGATGTTGTAGATTAAAGCATCAGTACTTTATGCTAGTAGCTTGAAAGGTCCGCACAACGGAATAGAGTTATCTAATGGAGCTATTAGCTTTGAACGCTGCTTGGAGGAACTATAAATGCTTCAGATGTGAAAAAATAAATCCAGATAACTTCGAGCAGAGTTATATTAGGATACATTTCTGTACAGTGTTAACAAGGGGAGGCTCCCACAATTAATCCAGATTCGATTCTGTTCGCAGACCCATCGATTTGCTACTGTGTTGTAATAATTAATATTACACGCTCGTAACAGGTAAATGGCGTGTGCGATTCACGCCAATGAGGACCAACGCCCAAGGCGCAGAGTGAGTACATGCCTGACGATGAGAAAATACATGCTGTTTGTTTGCCTGCTTACGTGTCCGCGTGCGTGCCTAAGGTGGGTCAGTGGACCAGCGAACTGCTTTCCACCTCTCTGGCAACCTGACAGTGCCCAAAACTGATAAACTAATACTAATATACATGCAGCTGCACCGTTAGCAAGTGGGTCTTCAAAATTTTGTTTGATGAAATCGACTGCTGCGTCCTGATACAACGATAGCTTCTCGGGAGTACCGTAGTTTTTGGGTTGTCTCCGTGCGAAATAGCTATTTAAACGTATGATGCTTTAGCGTAAAATTAATGGGTTGTCGTAAGTTAAGTTAACCAGACTCATAAGAGCATCTTTTTCGACGAGAGCTTCAACGCGCAGGGTCAGCTGCTGAAGATCGAGCTCAGGAGAGCGAATCATGATCAAGAAAAGTTTATCATGCTGTTGGGCAGCCATCATAGGTGAAGATTGAACATTTCCACGTGCATATAATAGTGGACACTTGTCACTATCATATACCATTATAGAGCATTACAAAAGTTTCTGTAAGGAATAAGGTAGTGGAAGTTTTTTAAAAAAACGCTTGAAACTTTTACCATTAACCGTAGTTCCCTAAGAAAATACCCCAAGTGGGTGACGTACAGTGGCAAAGCTGTAACACTGTAACCCTTTAATTAAATTTTACATCTCCTGTAAACTGTCTAAGCTGTTAACGAAACGCTCCGTACCTTATCTATTTTTACAAGTTTATTTCGCCTTATTTCGCCTGGCCTCGTTTAATCCAGGGCAAGTACGAGCTCGAAAAAGATTTGTTACGCACCTGAGAAACCTAGCAACCAGGGGATTCTCGTGGCAGCCGTAGAAGAAGCCACTGAAGCTTTCTTCCGGACCAAATGCTTCATCGCTTCCGTCGCCTTCGCAGGTTTCGTCCTCGAAGACGCCGTCGCCATCGGTCGCCGACGCTTGAAGACAGCTGCGACGCTCAACACTGCGGTAGCCGGAATCCCGCTGCAGCAGGCGGAGCTGGCCACGCTTTGCTGAAGAGACGCAGTCACTGACGTCCTCTGCTATCTCGATGCTGTCCTTACTGTCCTCGGCTTCATCCTCATCGTCGTCGAGCTCGTCCTCGAAGCTGGAGCGCAGTCGCCAGAGGTCGCGCGGCTCGACTATAGTCAGCCTCGCCTTGTCGGAGTTGTCGCTGGTGTTAATGACGATCTCAGTCAGTGAATTCGGTGTCGCTTTGTTGCCTTGTTGGGCTGTCACTTCCGGGGGAGTTTTTGGTCTTGCAGTTTCCGGTGTGGGTACGTGTGCTTCGTGTGAGGCCTGGGTTTGACCCCATCTGCGGAGGGCAGATTTTTATAAACTGTAATACGAGCTAAACGCTTGCAATTACAAAAAGTGGCAAGCAGAACAAGGCCATAAGATAAATTGTGCAGAACTCACTCACTTCTTTGTGAAATTAATTTTGTGCTGGCAGACGGGCGCTTGCGGTAAAGTTGATACAGTAATAACAGTGGAGGCTGAAATGGATGAAAAATTAATATGAATAGGTAGGTATGCTTTTGTCATGAAATTTTCTAGAGTTAGGCCTTACTTGGTTGAAAACTTAAAAAGATTGTAAAATTTGATTCAACACGTAATCAGCTGGCCCTTTTTGGTTAGTCGTATGGTTGGTTATGTAATAAAAATATCCTACAAAGGTCATATTCATAGGGAAAGGTTTGCGGTAATGACAATAAAACTTATTGGGTAGTAGAGGAAAGCAGAATTATTTTAGAATTCGCTGGAATCAGCTACAGACAGCAAGCATGAGTGGTAGTGCAAGCACATTTATTCGCCGCTGACTCAATTACATTCGACAGCTCGACTAGACTATATAACCAAGATAGATTATCCCGTGACGAGATCAGACGGCATATTCCATTCCCGCAGTCAGACAGCACCATAATTGCACCCGACAGCCGAAATGGTAAATCGCTATATTTTAGCAAGGGGAAAATTTCAAACTGCAAATACCGGTTCCGCACTAGCGATTTTTCGAACTACTATCGGATCCAGGAGACGAATTATTCAAATGATCTGGGACCGTATAAATCGAACTGAATTTTTCATCTGATTTCCGATTCCAGCCACCGTATAAGCTCTCTAATAAATGAAAATAGTCCTAAATACACCATAAAAATGAAATGTCATTAAAATTGAATCGGTTTCAAAATGTAGCTTTTTGTAGACGGCTCACTAAACACCCCCTGTGTAGATCAGGGGGTGATGTAACTATGGGCCGTATGCAGAAAGCTCTGTCTAGGGTAGTCCGGTCTTGAAAAGCTAGTCTAGACTTGGATTTGGTATGCAGAAACGCAAAGTTAGACCGGTCTTCTATAGCACAACTAGTGAATGAAGACGCTGTCGTCTTCAAAGGTGGGACGATGGTTTATATTGTGTCCATTATTGTTTATGGCTATGACATCTATTTATTTAACCTAAATTGAGAGCTAAAAAGCCCCCCACGCCCCTGGCATTAGTTAGTCTAGTGGTATAGTAGGGGGCTGGCCGCCCCCCACGCCCCTGGCATTAGTTAGTCTAGTGGTATAGTAGGGGGCTGGCCGCCCCCCACGCCCCTGGCATTTATTAGTCTAGTGGTATAGTGGGGGGCTGACCGCCCCCCACGCCCCTGGCATTTATTAGTCTAGTGGTATAGTGGGGGGCTGGCCGCCCCCCACGCCCCTGGCATTAGTTAGTCTAGTGGTATAGTGGTATAGTGGGGGCTGGCCGCCCCCCACGCCCCTGGCATTAGTTAGTCTAGTGGTATAGTGGGGGCTGGCCGCCCCCACGCCCCTGGCATTAGTTAGTCTAGTGGTATAGTGGGGGGCTGGCCGCCCCCCACGCCCCTGGCATTAGTTAGTCTAGTGGTATAGTGGGGGGGCTGGCCGCCCCCCACGCCCCTGGCATTAGTTAATCTAGTGGTATAGTGGGGGCTGGCCGCCCCCACGCCCCTGGCATTAGTTAGTCTAGTGGTATAGTGGTATAGTGGGGGGCTGGCCGCCCCCCACGCCCCTGGCATTAGTTAGTCTAGTGGTATAGTGGGGGGCTCGCCGCCCCCCACGCCCCTGGCATTAGTTAGTCTAGTGGTATAGTGGGGGGCTGGCCGCCCCCACGCCCCTGGCATTAGTTAGTCTAGTGGTATAGTGGGGGGCTGGCCGCCCCCACGCCCCTGGCATTAGTTAATCTAGTGGTATAGTGGGAGGCTGGCCGCCCCCCACGCCCCTGGCATTAGTTAGTCCAGTGGTATAGTGGTATAGTGGGGGGCTGGCCGCCCCCCACGCCCCTGGCATTAGTTAGTCTAGTGGTATAGTAGGGGGCTGGCCGCCCCCCACGCCCCTGGCATTAGTTAGTCTAGTGGTATAGTGGGGGGCTGGCCGCCCCCCGCCCCTGGCATTAGTTAGTCTAGTGGTATAGTGGTATAGTGGGGGGCTGGCCGCCCCCCACGCCCCTGGCATTAGTTAGTCTAGTGGTATAGTGGGGGGCTGGCCCCCCCCCACGCCCCTGGCATTAGTTAGTCTAGTGGTATAGTGGGGGCTGGCCGCCCCCCACGCCCCTGGCATTAGTTAGTCTAGTGGTATAGTGGGGGGCTGCATGGCCCCCCCCCCACGCCCCTGGCATTTATTAGTCTAGTGGTATAGTGGGGGGCTCGCCGCCCCCAGGCCCCTGGCATTAGTTAGTCTAGTGGTATAGTGGGGGCTCGCCGCCCCCACGCCCCTGGCATTAGTTAGTCTAGTGGTATAGTGGGGGCTGGCCGCCCCCACGCCCCTGGCATTAGTTAGTCTAGTGGTATAGTGGGGGGCTGGCCGCCCCCACGCCCCTGGCATTAGTTAGTCTAGTGGTATAGTGGTATAGTGGGGGCTGGCCGCCCCCACGCCCCTGGCATTAGTTAGTCTAGTGGTATAGTGGGGGGCTGGCCGCCCCCCACGCCCCTGGCATTAGTTAGTCTAGTGGTATAGTGGGGGGCTGGCCGCCCCCCACGCCCCTGGCATTAGTTAGTCTAGTGGTATAGTGGGGGGCTGCATGGCCCCCCCCCCACGCCCCTGGCATTTATTAGTCTAGTGGTATAGTGGGGGGCTCGCCGCCCCCAGGCCCCTGGCATTAGTTAGTCTAGTGGTATAGTGGGGGGCTCGCCGCCCCCACGCCCCTGGCATTAGTTAGTCTAGTGGTATAGTGGGGGCTGGCCGCCCCCACGCCCCTGGCATTAGTTAGTCTAGTGGTATAGTGGGGGCTGGCCGCCCCCACGCCCCTGGCATTAGTTAGTCTAGTGGTATAGTGGGGGGCTGGCCGCCCCCACGCCCCTGGCATTAGTTAGTCTAGTGGTAAAGGGGGGCTGGCTCCCCCACCGCTCCACCACCCCTCGAGAACTTTTCCCACATCTAAACACGTCTTTGTAATATGTTACAACTATATTCTAGCCTTCAAACGACCAGACATCAAATACTTGCTTGCCGACATGTATCGTAATATACTTTTTGCACTAACAATCATACGTGCCGCACTAAAAGATTCACTGTTACTTTTTAAATACGTATAAAAAGAAAAATAAATTTAAATAAATGTAATTTAATTGTATAAAAAACATAATAGTTAGAGAAATAAAAATACAAAAAATCTGGATTCTGTTTGCTCTAAAAGAACTTTAAACTAAAAAATTTTTCGGATCTCTTGGGAATCGAACCCTGCAGCACTCAATTGTATGGAAACTAACTCTGCCACTGAGCCACAATTTGCTTACTAAGTTGGCCTATAGTACACGTATTTTATATCGAATATCGCTAATAGCAGCCATTTCTACCATTTTTGCTGCTTTTTCATACATTTCTGCTCGTTGCATCGCAACGCTTCTACCTAAAAATACGAGTCGCATGTCGTTACAGAGATAACATCAAGGCGCATTCATCCAATGCATTTTCAAATTATGTCAACAAATTTTTCGGCTGCTAGGCGCCAAAATATTAATTTTCACCTGTTCTGACAGGTAATCAAACAGGTATTAAGACCTGTTAACCTAAGAATCAGTTTTCAAAACTGATTTAGCTGCATAATGCATCCATAGTGCTGTTTTTAGACACCAAACTTGAGTCTCTAGGTCTCGCCAATGCAGAGTTATTAGCAAAAGTATGCTCAAAATTTGCCCAAAAATGGCCTACTCAAAATTCGGAGCCAATTTTCTCAAAAATACGAATTTTCCAGCCATATTGGCGTATGACCGGTGTAACTTTAGCTATTCGACTAAACAATATTGAAAATGCAGAAAAATCGGTGCGCAAAAATTCTTATTTTTCGACTTCAAAGTTTGTACCCCAAATGGGCCGTTTTTCACTTAACAGGTAAAAAGTACCTGTTAACAGGGGTTTTTTCATGAGTGTCTTATGTCATTCAAAAGAGCATCCAATAGGCTACAATTTGACACTACACTCGAAAAAATTCGCCCCATTTTAAAAAATTTTCCTTAACAACGTCTGATTTTCTGCAGAGCCCCCGGCCTCTTTTTTCCCTGGTTTCCGGGTCACTGCTCAGCACAGGTAGGTCCAAATGCTTAGAAAATTCAAGAAAACAAATTTCCATATGTTTGACACGTTGTGTTAAAGTCTCAACACCGTAGCTTAAAACGCTTTCTTATTTTTTGGGACTACTTTTTAAAAACGTGACCCAGTTTTTCGAAAACGTCGTTTTTAGGCACTCTTTGGCACCTGGGCAAGTTATTAATGGCCCAATCGGCCCGATCTCAACATTTCCGAATAGAGGACATCCTGTTGAGTGATTTGGTATAGAAAAAGTAAAAAATAAACTTTTCCATCTCGACGAGATAGGCCTTTCAAAAGTGTTCTAAAAGTTTGTACTTTTAAAGTGCAGATAGGCAGCCATGTGAAAAGTACATTTTAGCCCAAAAAACTATAGCGCATCAAACAGCCCCAAGTGTTTTTAAGGCTAGGAGGCAGCTCAAAGGCCGCGCTATCGCGCGTCCTTTTCGCTGCGGTGAGGCAAAGTTGAAAAAAATGCCAAATTTTCGACCTCAAAAAACACGTTTTTTGTACTTTTAGCCTAGACGTTATAGTACAATCAAAAAATTCATTTCGGATCATTGTAGCGTTTAAATGCCCGCGTTTACTGAGCCCACTCGCTAAGCGCTGCCATATTTTCCTGCCTCTGTAATTGAGATCAAAGTTTTTGAAAAAGTTGAAAAAACGCAGTTTTTGGTTGCCATGGCAACCAAAACGCATTGCCATGGCAACCAACTATTGTGCATCCGATAGCGCTAGGTCTTTGACACATTCTGGCAAAAACTGTTTGTAAATCGGTCGTACCGTTTTTTATTGGCAGCGTTTCAAAGTTGAAAAACGTCATTTTTAGTGTGTCACATCTGTTGCACATCTTATCAGGGACGATTTCGCAAAAGTAAGCAGTATAGAAAAAAATTCTCGCTTCGCTCGCATTTTTTTCTATACTACTTACTGGCTCATCGTCCCACAACTAGTGAATGAAGACGCTGTCGTCTTCAAAGGTGGGACGATGGTTTATATATTGTTTGTAACTTTTATGGCCTAATTTTAAATTTAAAAAAAACTAAGAAGCTTAGTTGATTATAATTTAATTTAAACAAAGTTTAAGCATAACTGTTTAAAAAATTAATAAAAATACTTATGATGGTTTATTATGTACATTATTGTTTATGGCTTAATATAAATTTTAAAAAAAACTAAGAAGCTTAGTTGATTATAATTTAATTTAAACAAAGTTTAAGCATAACTATTTAAAAAAAATTAATAAAAACACTTATGATGGTTTATTATGTCCATTATTGTTTATGGCTATGACCTATTTATTTAACCCAAATTAAGAACTAATTAAAACGCTATATCGTGTTTTTATATTTTACGGCTATGACGTATGAAGAACTAAATAGCTTAATGGGCTACATTTTCAATTTGATTTAAACAAAGTGTATACATAACTGTGGAAATATAATAATAAAAAATATTTTATTAGATTACAAGAATATCCACTCTGCTGTTGTGTAGAAAGGGTTGTTAAGGCGGTTGTTGTTGTTTGTTGGTTGTAAAAGGGGTTGTTGTTGTTGGGGTTTTTGTTGTTGTTGGGGTTGTTGTTGTTGTTGTTGGGGGGGGGTGGTTGTTGTTGGGGGGTTTGCGTAACGTGGGGGCTGCCGCCCCCACACCCCGCTCCCCACCCCTCCCGCGCGTTGTTGTTGGGGAGGGTGGTTGTTGTTGTGGGGTTTGCGTAACGTGGGGGCTGCCGCCCCCACACCCCCGCTCCCCACCCCTCCCGCGTTGTTGTTGGGGAGGGTGGTTGTTGTTGTGGGGTTTGCGTAACGTGGGGGCTGCCGCCCCCACACCCCCGCTCCCCCACCCCTCCCGCGCGTTGTTGTTGGGGAGGGTGGTTGTTGTTGTGGGGTTTGCGTAACGTGGGGGCTGCCGCCCCCACACCCCGCTCCCCACCCCTCCCGCGCGTTGTTGTTGGGGAGGGTGGTTGTTGTTGGGGGTTTGCGTATTGTGGGGGCTGCCGCCCCCACACCCCCGCTCCCCCACCTAACCCCTCCGCAAAATTTCCCACCTCTAACACATCTTTTTAGCACGCTAAAACTGCTTGTAAGCCTTCTTGCGACCACGCAACACATACTTGCCGATATGTATCGTAATACTCTTTCTGCACTAACAAATCATCTGTGCCGCACTTTCAGCTTCACTCTTACTCTTTAATAAGGTATACAAGGAAAGGAAAATTAAACAATTAATATTAAATTATATTCAAGTGAAAGAGAATTGAAAATACTAATAAATCCGTTCCTGCTAAAAAAATTAAATATAAAAAAACCTGGCTCACTTGGGATTCGAACCCGGGTACATGCAGTTTACAAAGCAACTGCCTTCGGCCACGATCCATCTCTCGCTTAAGCAAAGCTCTACAGTGCACGCGCTTTATATCGAATATTCCGTATGTATGGTAGCCACTTATACGATTTTTGCTGCTTTTTCATACATTTCTGCTCGCTGCATCGCAACGCCTTAACCTAAAAATACGAGTCGCATGTCGTTACAGAGATAACATCAAGGCGCATTCATCCAATGCATTTTCAAACTATGTCAACAAATTTTTTCGGCTGCTAGGCGCCAAATTATGAATTTTTACCTGTTCTGACAGGTATTCAAACAGGTATTAAGACCTGTTAACCTAAGAATCAGTTTTCAAAACTTATTTAGTTGCATAGTGCATCCATAATGCTGTTTTTAGACACCAAACTTGAGTCTCTAGGTCTCGCCAATGCAGAGTTATTAGCAAAAGTATGCTCAAAATTTGCCCAAAAATGGCCTACTCAAAATTCGGAGCCAATTTTCTCAAAAATACGAATTTTCCAGCCATATTGGCGTATGACCGGTGAAACTTCAGCTATTCGACTAAACAATATTGAAAATGCAGAAAAATCGGTGCGCAAAATTTCTTATTTTTCGACTTCAAAGTTTGTACCCCAAATGGGCCGTTTTTCACTTAACAGGTAAAAAGTACCTGTTAACAGGTATTTTTTCCAGAGTGTCTTGCGCTATTCGAACGGGCATCCGATGGGCTACAATTTGACACTACACTCGAAAAAATTCGCCCAGTAATAAAAATTTTTCTTTAACAACATATGTTTTTTTGGTCGAGTCCCCCGGCCTCTTTTTTCCCCGGTTTCCGGGTCACTGCTCCGCACCGGTAGGTCCAAATGCTTAGAAAATTTAGGAAAACGAATTTCCATATGTTTGACACGTTGTGTTAAAGTCTCAACACCGTAGCTTAAAACACTTTCTTATTTTTGGAGACTACTTTTTGAAAACGTGACCCAAATTTTCAAAAACACTGTTTTTGACCCTTGTAGCCATATAGAGCAGCAATGAATGGCCCAATCAAGCAGATCTCAGCATTTCCGAATAAAAGACATCCATTTGAGTGATTTGGGTTGAAAAATTGAAAAAATCAAGATTTGCATCTGTATAGGATAAGCCTCTTTAAAGTGCACAAACGGTTTGTACTTTTAAAGTGCAGATAGGCAGCCATGTCAAAAGTACATTTTAGCCCAAAAAATTATAGCGCATCTAAAAGCCCCAGGTGTTGTTGACATTAGGCAGCAGCTCAAAAGCCGCGCTATTGCGCGTCCTTTTCGCTGCAGTACGGGCAAGGTTGAAAAACATGTACAAAAAATTGGCCGAAAAATTGCATTTTTAAAAATCAGATGCAGTTTGCTCAAAAATACGAATTTTCCAGCCATATTGGCGTATGACCGGTGAAACTTTAGCTATTCGACTAAACAATATTGAAAATGCAGAAAAATCGGTGCGCAAAATTTCTTATTTTTCGACTTCAAAGTTTGTACCCCCAAATGGGCCGTTTTTCACTTAACAGGTAAAAAGTACCTGTTAACAGGGGTTTTTTCCAGAGTGTCTTATGTCATTCAAAAGGGCATCCGATGGGCTACAATTTGACACTACACTCGAAAAAATTCGCCCCATTTTAAAAAAATTTCCTTAACAACGTTTGATTTTCTGCAGAGCCCCCGGCCTCTTTTTTCCCTGGTTTCCGGGTCACTGCTCAGCACAGGTAGGTCCAAATGCTTAGAAAATTTGGGAAAACAAATTTCCAAATGTTTGACACGTTGTGTTAAAGTCTCAACACCGTAGCATAAAACACTTTCTTATTTTTTGGGACTACTTTTTAAAAACGTGACCCAATTTTTCGAAAATGTCGTTTTTAGGCACTCTTTGGCACCTGGGCAGGTTATTGATGGCCCAATCGGCCAAATCTCAATGTTTCCGAATAGAAGACATCCATTTGAGTAATTTGGTGTAGAAATATTAAAAAAAAAGTTTTCCATCTCGACGCCATAGGCCTCTAAAAAGTGCACTAAAAATTTGTACTTTTAAAGTGCAGATAGGCAGCCATGTGAAAAGTACATTTTAGCCAAAAAAACTACAGCGCATCAGACAGCCTTAAGTGTTTTTAAGGCTAGGAGGCAGCTCAAAGGCCGCGCGAAAGCGCGTCCTTTTCGCTGCGGTGAGGCAAAGTTGAAAAAAATGCCAATTTTTCGACCTCAAAAAACACGTTTTTTGTACTTTTACCTGTGAAGTGAAAGTACAATCAAAAAATCCATTTCGGATCATTTTAGCGTTCGAATGCCCGCGTCTGCTGAGCCCACTCGCTAAGCGCTGCCATATTCTCAATCCTTATTTTTTGAGATCAAATTTTTTGAGAATGTCGAAAAAACGCAGTTTTTGGTTGCCATGGCAACCAAAACGCGTCGCCATGACAACCAAACACTGCGGATCTGTTAGCCCTAGGTCTTTGACGCATTTTGGCAAAAACCGTTTGTAAATCGGTCGTACCGTTTTTTATGCGCAGCGTTTCAAAGTTGAAAAACGTCATTTTCCTATGTGACACCGTTACCCAATCTTATCAGGGACGATTTCGCAAAAGTAAGCACCATAGAAAAAAATTCTCGCTTCGCTCGCCTTTTTTTCTATGCCACTTACTGGCTCATCGTCCCACAACTAGTGAATGAAGACGCTGTCGTCTTCAAAGGTGGGACGATGGTTTATATATTGTTCGTAACTTTTATGGCCTAATTTTAAATTTAAAAAAAAACTAAGAAGCTTAGTTGATTATAATTTAATTTAAACAAAGTTTAAGCATAACTATTTAAAAAAATTAATAAAAATACTTATGATGGTTTATTATGTCCATTATTGTTTATGGCTATGACCTATTTATTTAACCCAAATTAAGAACTAATTAAAACGCTATATCGTGTTTTTATATTTTACGGCTATACTGCATTTTCAATTTGATTTAAACAAAGTTTATACATAACTGTGGAAATATAATAATAAAAAATATTTTATTAGATTACAAGAATATCCACTCTGCTGTTGTGTAGAAAGGGTTGTTAAGGCGGTTGTTGTTGTTTGTTGGTTGTAAAAGGGGTTGTTGTTGTTGGGGTTTTTGTTGTTGTTGGGGTTGTTGTTGTTTTTGTTGGGGGTGGTTGTTGTTGGGGGTTTGCGTAACGTGGGGGCTGCCGCCCCCACACCCCCGCTCCCCCACCCCTCCCGCGCGTTGTTGTTGGGGAGGGTGGTTGTTGTTGGGGGTTTGCGTAACGTGGGGGCTGCCGCCCCCACACCCCCGCTCCCCCACCCCTCCCGCGCGTTGTTGTTGGGGAGGGTGGTTGTTGTTGGGGGTTTGCGTATTGTGGGGGCTGCCGCCCCCACACCCCCGCTCCCCCACCTAACCCCTCCGCAAATTTTCCACCTCTAACACATCTTTTTAGCACGCTAAAACTGCTTGTAAGCCTTCTGGCGACCACGCAACACATACTTGCCGATATGTATCGTAATACTCTTTCTGCACTAACAAATCATCTGTGCCGCACTTTCAGCTTCACTCTTACTCTTTAATAAGGTATACAAGGAAAGGAAAATTAAACAATTAATATTAAATTATATTCAAGTGAAAGAGAATTGAAAATACTAATAAATCCGTTCCTGCTAAAAAAATTAAATATAAAAAAACCTGGCCCACTTGGGATTCGAACCCGTGTTTAGGCCATTTACAAAGCAACTGCCTTCGGCCCCATCCATCTCTCGCTTAGCGAAGCTCTACAGTGCACGCGCTTTATATCGAATATTCCGTATGTATGGTAGCCACTTATACGATTTTTGCTGCTTTTTCATACATTTCTGCTCGCTGCATCGCAACGCCTTAACCTAAAAATACGAGTCGCATGTCGTTACAGAGATAACATCAAGGCGCATTCATCCAATGCATTTTCAAACTATGTCAACAAATTTTTTCGGCTGCTAGGCGCCAAATTATGAATTTTTACCTGTTCTGACAGGTATTCAAACAGGTATTTAGACCTGTTAACCTAAGAATCAGTTTTCAAAACTTATTTAGTTGCATAGTGCATCCATAATGCTGTTTTTAGACACCAAACTTGAGTCTCTAGGTCTCGCCAATGCAGAGTTATTAGCAAAAGTATGCTCAAAATTTGCCCAAAAATGGCCTACTCAAAATTCGGAGCCAATTTTCTCAAAAATACGAATTTTCCAGCCATATTGGCGTATGACCGGTGAAACTTCAGCTATTCGACTAAACAATATTGAAAATGCAGAAAAATCGGTGCGCAAAATTTCTTATTTTTCGACTTCAAAGTTTGTACCCCAAATGGGCCGTTTTTCACTTAACAGGTAAAAAGTACCTGTTAACAGGTATTTTTTCCAGAGTGTCTTGCGCCATTCGAACGGGCATCCGATGGGCTACAATTTGACACCACACTCGAAAAAATTCGCCCAGTAATAAAAATTTTTCTTTAACAACATATGTTTTTTGGTCGAGTCCCCCGGCCTCTTTTTTCCCCGGTTTCCGGGTCACTGCTCCGCACGGTAGGTCCAAATGCTTAGAAAATTTAGGAAAACAAATTTCCATATGTTTGACACGTTTTGTTAAAATCTCAACACCGTAGCTTAAAACACTTTCTTATTTTTGGAGACTACTTTTTGAAAACGTGACCCAAATTTTCAAAAACACTGTTTTTGACCCTTGTAGCCATATAGAGCAGCAATGAATGGCCCAATCAAGCAGATCTCAGCATTTCCGAATAAAAGACATCCATTTGAGTGATTTGGGTTGAAAAATTGAAAAAATCAAGATTTGCATCTGTATAGGATAAGCCTCTTTAAAGTGCACAAACGGTTTGTACTTTTAAAGTGCAGATAGGCAGCCATGTCAAAAGTACATTTTAGCCCAAAAAATTATAGCGCATCTAAAAGCCCCAGGTGTTGTTGACATTAGGCAGCAGCTCAAAAGCCGCGCTATTGCGCGTCCTTTTCGCTGCAGTACGGGCAAGGTTGAAAAACATGTACAAAAAATTGGCCGAAAAATTGCATTTTTAAAAATCAGATGCAGTTTGCTCAAAAATACGAATTTTCCAGCCATATTGGCGTATGACCGGTGAAACTTTAGCTATTCGACTAAACAATATTGAAAATGCAGAAAAATCGGTGCGCAAAATTTCTTATTTTTCGACTTCAAAGTTTGTACCCCAAATGGGCCGTTTTTCACTTAACAGGTAAAAAGTACCTGTTAACAGGGGTTTTTTCCAGAGTGTCTTATGTCATTCAAAAGGGCATCCGATGGGCTACAATTTGACACTACACTCGAAAAAATTCGCCCATTTTAAAAAAATTTCCTTAACAACGTTTGATTTTCTGCAGAGCCCCCGGCCTCTTTTTTCCCTGGTTTCCGGGTCACTGCTCAGCACAGGTAGGTCCAAATGCTTAGAAAATTTAGGAAAACAAATTTCCAAATGTTTGACACGTTGTGTTAAAGTCTCAACACCGTAGCATAAAACACTTTCTTATTTTTTGGGACTACTTTTTAAAAACGTGACCCAATTTTTCGAAAATGTCGTTTTTAGGCACTCTTTGGCACCTGGGCAGGTTATTGATGGCCCAATCGGCCAAATCTCAATGTTTCCGAATAGAAGACATCCATTTGAGTAATTTGGTGTAGAAATATTAAAAAATAAAGTTTTCCATCTCGACGCCATAGGCCTCAAAAAGTGCACTAAAAATTTGTACTTTTAAAGTGCAGATAGGCAGCCATGTGAAAAGTACATTTTAGCCGAAAAAAATTTAGCGCATCAAACAGCCTTAAGTGTTTTTAAGGCTAGGAGGCAGCTCAAAGGCCGCGCGAAAGCGCGTCCTTTTCGCTGCGGTGAGGCAAAGTTGAAAAAAATGCCAATTTTTCGACCTCAAAAAACACGTTTTTTGTACTTTTACCTGTAAAGTGAAATTACAATCAAAAAATCCATTTCGGATCATTTTAGCGTTCGAATGCCCGCGTCTGCTGAGCCCACTCGCTAAGCGCTGCCATATTCTCAATCCTTATTTTTTGAGATCAAATTTTTTGACAATGTCGAAAAAACGCAGTTTTTGGTTGCCATGGCAACCAAAACGCGTCGCCATGACAACCAAACACTGCGGATCTGTTAGCCCTAGGTCTTTGACGCATTTTGGCAAAAACCGTTTGTAAATCGGTCGTACCGTTTTTTATGCGCAGCGTTTCAAAGTTGAAAAACGTCATTTTCCTATGTGACACCGTTGCTACATCTTATCAGGGACGATTTCGCAAAAGTAAGCACCATAGAAAAAAATTCTCGCTTCGCTCGCCTTTTTTTCTATACTACTTACTGGCTCATCGTCCCACAACTAGTGAATGAAGACGCTGTCGTCTTCAAAGGTGGGACGATGGTTTATATTGTGTCCATTATTGTTTATGGCTATGACATCTATTTATTTAACCTAAATTGAGAGCTAAAAAGCCCCCCACGCCCCTGGCATTAGTTAGTCTAGTGGTATAGTAGGGGGCTGGCCGCCCCCCACGCCCCTGGCATTAGTTAGTCTAGTGGTATAGTAGGGGGCTGGCCGCCCCCACGCCCCTGGCATTTATTAGTCTAGTGGTATAGTGGGGGGCTGACCGCCCCCACGCCCCTGGCATTTATTAGTCTAGTGGTATAGTGGGGGCTGGCCGCCCCCACGCCCCTGGCATTAGTTAGTCTAGTGGTATAGTGGTATAGTGGGGGGCTGGCCGCCCCCCACGCCCCTGGCATTAGTTAGTCTAGTGGTATAGTGGGGGCTGGCCGCCCCCACGCCCCTGGCATTAGTTAGTCTAGTGGTATAGTAGGGGGCTGGCCGCCCCCCACGCCCCTGGCATTAGTTAGTCTAGTGGTATAGTGGGGGCTGGCCGCCCCCCACGCCCCTGGCATTAGTTAATCTAGTGGTATAGTGGGGGCTGGCCGCCCCCACGCCCCTGGCATTAGTTAGTCTAGTGGTATAGTGGTATAGTGGGGGCTGGCCGCCCCCCACGCCCCTGGCATTAGTTAGTCTAGTGGTATAGTGGGGGGCTCGCCGCCCCCCACGCCCCTGGCATTAGTTAGTCTAGTGGTATAGTGGGGGGCTGGCCGCCCCCCACGCCCCTGGCATTAGTTAGTCTAGTGGTATAGTGGGGGGCTGGCCGCCCCCCACGCCCCTGGCATTAGTTAATCTAGTGGTATAGTGGGGGCTGGCCGCCCCCCACGCCCCTGGCATTAGTTAGTCCAGTGGTATAGTGGTATAGTGGGGGCTGGCCGCCCCCACGCCCCTGGCATTAGTTAGTCTAGTGGTATAGTAGGGGGCTGGCCGCCCCCCACGCCCCTGGCATTAGTTAGTCTAGTGGTATAGTGGGGGCTGGCCGCCCCCACGCCCCTGGCATTAGTTAGTCTAGTGGTATAGTGGTATAGTGGGGGCTGGCCGCCCCCACGCCCCTGGCATTAGTTAGTCTAGTGGTATAGTGGGGGGCTGGCCGCCCCCCACGCCCCTGGCATTAGTTAGTCTAGTGGTATAGTGGGGGGCTGGCCGCCCCCCACGCCCCTGGCATTAGTTAGTCTAGTGGTATAGTGGGGGGCTGCATGGCCCCCCCCCACGCCCCTGGCATTTATTAGTCTAGTGGTATAGTGGGGGGCTCGCCGCCCCCAGGCCCCTGGCATTAGTTAGTCTAGTGGTATAGTGGGGGGCTCGCCGCCCCCCACGCCCCTGGCATTAGTTAGTCTAGTGGTATAGTGGGGGCTGGCCGCCCCCCACGCCCCTGGCATTAGTTAGTCTAGTGGTATAGTGGGGGGCTGGCCGCCCCCCACGCCCCTGGCATTAGTTAGTCTAGTGGTATAGTGGGGGGCTGGCCGCCCCCCACGCCCCTGGCATTAGTTAGTCTAGTGGTAAAGGGGGGCTGGCTCCCCCACCGCTCCACCACCCCTCGAGAACTTTTCCCACATCTAAACACGTCTTTGTAATATGTTACAACTATATTCTAGCCTTCAAACGACCAGACATCAAATACTTGCTTGCCGACATGTATCGTAATATACTTTTTGCACTAACAATCATACGTGCCGCACTAAAAGATTCACTGTTACTTTTTAAATACGTATAAAAAGAAAAATAAATTTAAATAAATGTAATTTAATTGTATAAAAAACATAATAGTTAGAGAAATAAAAATACAAAAAATCTGGATTCTGTTTGCTCTAAAAGAACTTTAAACTAAAAAATTTTTCGGATCTCTTGGGAATCGAACCCTGCAGCACTCAATTGTATGGAAACTAACTCTGCCACTGAGCCACAATTTGCTTACTAAGTTGGCCTATAGTACACGTATTTTATATCGAATATCGCTAATAGCAGCCATTTCTACCATTTTTGCTGCTTTTTCATACATTTCTGCTCGTTGCATCGCAACGCTTCTACCTAAAAATACGAGTCGCATGTCGTTACAGAGATAACATCAAGGCGCATTCATCCAATGCATTTTCAAATTATGTCAACAAATTTTTCGGCTGCTAGGCGCCAAAATATTAATTTTCACCTGTTCTGACAGGTAATCAAACAGGTATTAAGACCTGTTAACCTAAGAATCAGTTTTCAAAACTGATTTAGCTGCATAATGCATCCATAGTGCTGTTTTTAGACACCAAACTTGAGTCTCTAGGTCTCGCCAATGCAGAGTTATTAGCAAAAGTATGCTCAAAATTTGCCCAAAAATGGCCTACTCAAAATTCGGAGCCAATTTTCTCAAAAATACGAATTTTCCAGCCATATTGGCGTATGACCGGTGTAACTTTAGCTATTCGACTAAACAATATTGAAAATGCAGAAAAATCGGTGCGCAAAAATTCTTATTTTTCGACTTCAAAGTTTGTACCCCCAAATGGGCCGTTTTTCACTTAACAGGTAAAAAGTACCTGTTAACAGGGGTTTTTTCATGAGTGTCTTATGTCATTCAAAAGAGCATCCAATAGGCTACAATTTGACACTACACTCGAAAAAATTCGCCCCATTTTAAAAAATTTTCCTTAACAACGTCTGATTTTCTGCAGAGCCCCCGGCCTCTTTTTTCCCTGGTTTCCGGGTCACTGCTCAGCACAGGTAGGTCCAAATGCTTAGAAAATTCAAGAAAACAAATTTCCATATGTTTGACACGTTGTGTTAAAGTCTCAACACCGTAGCTTAAAACGCTTTCTTATTTTTTGGGACTACTTTTTAAAAACGTGACCCAGTTTTTCGAAAACGTCGTTTTTAGGCACTCTTTGGCACCTGGGCAAGTTATTAATGGCCCAATCGGCCAGATCTCAATGTTTCCGAATAGAAGACATCCATTTGAGTGATTTGGTGTAGAAATATTAAAAAATAAAGTTTTCCATCTCGACGCCATAGGCCTCACAAAAGTGCACTAAAAATTTGTACTTTTAAAGTGCAGATAGGCAGCCATGTGAAAAGTACATTTTAGCCCTAAAAACTATAGCGCATCAAACAGCCCCAGGTGTTATTGACGCTATGAGGCAGCTCAAAGGCCGCGCTATCGCGCGTCCTTTTCGCTGCGGTGAGGCAAAGTTGAAAAAAATGCCGATTTTTCGACCTCAAAAAACACGTTTTTTGTACTTTTAGCCTAGACGTTAAAGTACAATAAAAAAATCCATTTCTGATCATTGTAGCGTTCGAATGCCCGCGTTTACTGAGCCAGCCCGCTAAGCGCTGCCATATTCTCAATCCTTATTTTTTGAGATCAAATTTTTTGACAATGTAGAAAAAACGCAGTTTTTGGTTGCCATGGCAACCAAAACGCGTTGCCATGGCAACCAACTATTGTGCATCCGATAGCGCTAGGTCTTTGACACATTTTGGCAAAAACTGTTTGTAAATCAGTCGTACCGTTTTTTATTGGCAGCGTTTAAAAGTTGAAAAACGTCATTTTCCTATGTGACACCGTTGCTACATCTTATCAGGGACGATTTCGCAAAAGTAAGCACCATAGAAAAAAATTCTCGCTTCGCTCGCCTTTTTTTCTATACTACTTACTGGCTCATCGTCCCACAACTAGATAGGCCACTCAGGCATATATACTTAGCGAAACAGCTTTCTACTTTCAGTTCAGTAGCAAAGAAAAAAACATAAGCTGTTTAAAAAAATAACGGTTGCTGAAATGGCTTTGATAAGTTTAGAAGCCCACAAGCTTGCAGGCGTAAACAGCTTGCTAATTGGTTCAGCAATAATGTACATTAGCCAGTCCACTGAAATGTACATGGCAAATTAGGCTGCTGAAATTCCAAGAAAGGCAATAAAAATTGGGGAGGGGTGGTGTGGAAAGGCGCGGTTGGAGAGTTTAAACTGGGGGGGGGGGTAAGAGCCAATCAATGAGCCTTGGCTTTTTCAATACATTAAAATGCTTCAGTTTAACTTACTACTGAACTGAAAGTAGCTTACACGCAAATGTGCTGAGTGACCCATCAGCTATTCTAGTATCTGTGGATAGATAAAAAATTATCGTACACACTACTTAGCTAGTAGTATGCTGCACGCGCAAAAATAGTGTTTATCTGCATTGCACTTTTTCCCGTCAAAAGAAATTGAAAAACGAAATGGGTGAATTGCTGCGGTTTTCTATTGAAAATTTGAATTTCATATCGACATTCATATGCCATTTTAAATATTGATACAATCGTCTGTACACGTGTCAGAATATATATTTACGCAAATTGAGTTTCTTCAAGAAGGCACAATTGCCCGACTTTTGCTACTCTGTCTTGGCTAGGGCGGCGGGAACTGATAGCGATAGTAGTGCCTGCCACTGCTACCAGAAGCTGCTGCCGCTGCCGCTGCCGCCGCTGCCGCCGCCGCAGCTGCCGCAGAAAAGCTTTCAGAGCGATTTGGCTGATGCTGATGCTGGTACTGTTGGTGATAGTGGTGCGGGTGCTGTTGGCTGGACTGGTGCTGGTGCTGGTAGTAGTGCTGGTGTCGCGAGCTGGCGCTATAGGCCGAGGCTGGCAACACTGGCGGGCCACCACCGCCGCCGCCGCCGCTGACGCCGCTGACGCCGCCCAGCTTATGCAGGTAGCCTGCGGCGGCCGCTGCAGCTGCGGCTGCTGCGGCGCCTTCAAAGTCAGCAGCCGCCGCAGCCGCCGCCGCCACTGCCGCTGCCGCAGCCGCTGCCGCCGAGGTCGGCGCCGACGTAGGGCAAGCTGACGACGCTTGAAGTCGGTTAGCCTTGCCGCCGTCTGGCCTCAGCTGGAACTGCGGCGGCTGCGTCGCGGACAGCTTCCGATTGCGGGTCTGAATGCCGTCCTTCTTCATCGACACGGGCCGATTCACCTGCGAGTTCCATGTGCGTGTTTGATAAGTACGGCTTATCCTGCGGTTTATCTGACACTGCATCCTTGATCCTCAGTGCCTGTCACTGCATCCTTGATCCTCAGTGCCTGTCACTGCATCCTTGATCCTCAGTCCCTGTCACTGAACCCTTGATCCTCAGTGCCTGTCACTGCACCCTTGATCCTCAGTGCCTGTCACTGCACCCTTGATCCTCAGTGCCTGTCACTGCACCCTTGATCCTCAGTGCCTGTCACTGCACCCTTGATCCTCAGTGCCTGTCACTGCACCCTTGATCCTCAGTGCCTGTCACTGCACCCTTGATCCTCAGTGCCTGTCACTGCACCCTTGATCCTCAGTGCCTGTCACTGCACCCTTGATCCTCAGTGCCTGTCACTGCACCCTTGATCCTCAGTGCCTGTCACTGCACCCTTGATCCTCAGTGCCTGTCACTGCACCCTTGATCCTCAGTGCCTGTCACTGCACCCTTGATCCTCAGTGCCTGTCACTGCACCCTTGATCCTCAGTGCCTGTCACTGCACCCTTGATCCTCAGTGCCTGTCACTGCACCCTTGATCCTCAGTGCCTGTCACTGCACCCTTGATCCTCAGTGCCTGTCACTGCACCCTTGATCCTCAGTGCCTGTCACTGCACCCTTGATCCTCAGTGCCTTTCAGCCTTTCACTGCATCCTTGATCCTCAGTGCCCGTCACTGCACCCTTGATCCTCAGTGCCTGTCACTGCACCCTTGATCCTCAGTGCCTGTCACTGCACCCAGAGTCACTCACGTTGTGCAGTTTATAGTAGAGTCCGCAGGCGTTGCACACAGGCTGGCCGGTGCCACTTCTCCGCCACAGGGTGGTGGCGGCGGTGCCGCAGTTCGAGCATTGAATGCCAACTCGCTTGGTAGTTGACTGTCGGTTTGGAATGGAGGCAATGTTGGTGGCAGTTTAGTTGTCGCGAGCTTCATTATAGCCGCTCAATGTTAGACTGAGACTCACCAGTCGTCTCTTAGGTCGAACCAGCGGCCTGGAGCAGCCGTTTATCTTCAAGTAAAGGCCGCAAGCGTTGCACAGATAGCGGCCGTAACCGTCCCTGCGCCACAGCGGCGTGTTGCTGGCGCCGCAGTTGACGCACTGGCGTCCAGCCGATCTGCTTTCGCGGCTGCCAACGACTGCGGCAGCGCGCGGACTCGGCGGCTTCTTCGACGCCGGAGCGGCGCTGGATTGAGAATAAACTGGCCGCGGCGGCGGAGGCGGCGGATGAGGCTGCTGCACCGGGGCCGTCGGGGACGCGTAGTAGGAGGCTGCGGCTGGCCAGGCGTCTCCGCTGCAGGCAGCTTCAGCTGTTCCAAACCATGGAAATCTGGGAGCTGCTCGGTACTGACCTGCTGGGGTGGCGGGCGATGAACTCAGAGAGGAGCATTGGTCTGCTTCGGCTGCTGCGGCATCTTCTGTTCTGTCCTTTCTTGTTCTTTCCTTCCTTCCTTCCTTTCCTGTCCTGTCCTGTCCTGTCCTGTCCTGTCTCCTGTCCTGTCCTGTCCTGTCCTGCCCTGTCTCCTGTCCTGTCCTGCCCTGTCTCCTGTCCTGTCCTGTCCTGTCCTGTCTGCCCATGTTCTGTCCTTTCTTGTTCTTTCCTTCCTTACTGTCCTGTCCTGTCCTGTCCTGTCCTGTCCTGTCCTGTCTGCCCATGTTCTGTCCTGTCCTGTCCTGTCCTGTCCTGTCCTGTCCTGTCCTGTCCTGTCCTGTCTTGTTCTCTCCTGTCCTGTCCTGTCTGCCCATGTTCTGTCCTGTCCTGTCCTGTCCTGTCCTGTCCTGTCCTGTCCTGTCCTGTCCTGTCCTGTCCTGTCCTGTCCTGTCCTGTCCTGTCCTGTCCTGTCCTGTCCTATCCTGTCCTGTCCTGCCCTTTCCTGCCCTGTCCTGCCCTGCCCTGCCCCGTCCTGTTTTGTTTTGCTGTGCCCTGCCTTATTCTAAACACTACTTTCACAAACAGGAGAGTTCGAAAGAAAGTTTCAGTGGATAAAATGTCTCTCATTAGAAATTCTTTCATCCCATTCGATAAGGCAAATAACTAAAGAAATGCCAAAGCTACGAGTTCTTAGAAAGCCCTACAGTTTCACCACAGCCCTACTCAAGTGAGCAACTTTGCCTAGTAGCTCATAGCTACACAGCTTTCAGACGGCAGACAGCAAGCTTCATGCTGTGTAACTGTCTTCGGTAGACTTGGTTCAGACCCGGCGGCACCTGCAGCCGCCAGGAGCCGCCGCCAGCCATCGGGAGTCGCCGTCTGCGGAGGGGGCGCCAGGGCCGCCCACCGCCGCGACTGGCGGGGCAGCCTTTTGTAGCTTTTTTTGTTCGAAAAATGGAATACAATTGAAGGCAGGCCCAGACCGGTGCCACTTGGCTCTGCCCCTCTCCAGAGCCACTCGACAATTTGTGCTGCAGTTGACAAAGCAGACCGAAGCCCTCCCCTGCGTGTCCACCTGTTCTGGCGCCTGCGGCGACCGCCACCCCCACCGACTGCGCTGTGTCTTGAAGTGTTGCATTGTGTGCGTGTAGCTGCATTCTTGTTTAACAGGGACTTGGCAATGAATGGTGCAATCATGATGAGCAAAAAAGCCAGTTCATGGCGTCAGGCAGCTCATCGGCGGCGACGGCGGTGGCGGCAGCGACTGCCTCATGCCTCTGACCGCCACACACCTACCCCCTAATGTCTGGCTAAGGACATCTTATGTAGGAGAAATCTGGACTGTAGTTTTAAGCTCTTAGGTCTCTTTCTTGACAACTTAGCGTTGTGGGACTGTAAATTCTGGTGATTTGAAGTCTGCGTTTGTGAAGTTTGAGGATTGTGAAGTTTATGGTTGCTAAGTTGGGGTCGTGAGGTTTGGGGATTGTGAAGGTTAAGGTTGTTAAGTTTTGGGGTTGTGAAGTTTGTGGTTGTGAAGTTTGGGGTCGTGACCGTGAGGTTTGGGGATTGTGAAGATTGGGGTTGTAAAGTTTGGGGACTGTGAAGTTTGTGTTTGTTAAGTTTGGAGTTGTGAGGTTTAGGGATTGAGAAGTTTAAGGCTGACAAAGTGAAGGATTTTTGCCTACGCGTTGCACGATTTCTCGAAGAAGTCGTTGACTCGAGTCCAAATAACCAGCGTAAGAGCGTAAAATTAAAGCGAAAAACATTGACCGAAATGATTCATAATTTACCTTAGTCAAGTTACTCAAAAGAACCAATGTAAATACAAAACAGTGAAACTTTAGTTAGCAGACAATTCTGCAAATTCTTTCTTAACAGATGCATATTAAAAATTGCTTGGGCCAAGCGTTTGCGTGCCAGACTGCAATTATAAATGGACATTGGTGGGCTGCCTGTTTAGGCGCATAACTCCAACTAGATAAACTCTTTAATACGAGCTAAGTGAGGGGCGTATATCTGAGCTGGGACATGAGCATTCGCACACTGAAGTAACTATGATGTAATTGAGATTGACAGGTAGATAAGGCAGACAGACAGACAGACAGACAGACAGACAGACAGACAGACAGACAGACAGACAGACAGACAGACAGACAGACAGACAGACACACAGACAGACAGATAGACAGATAGACAGACAGACAGACACACAGACAGACAGACAGACAGACAGACAGACAGACAGACAGACAGACAGACAGACAGACAGACAGACAGACAGACAGACAGACAGACAGACAGACAGACAGACAGACAGACAGACAATGAATTGCTGCTCACTGTATTGCTGCTGATGATAGACCCCTGCTGCCAGGTGCTGATGGTATGATGTCGCTGTGGCTGCTGGATAGCCGTGTTGATGCTGCTGGTGCTGCTGGGCCTGCAGATGCTGCTGCTGAAGATGCTGCAGGTGGTAGGGATGATGATGCGGGTACTGCTGCAGGCGCGTGTGGTGATGCTGATAATAGCCACCGCAGTGATCCGAGGCTATTGGCCGGACATCCGGGATCATGGCCGCTTTTGCTCTGAAATTTATTGTAAATATTGAAACTAATTTTTTAAGTGGGCCATTTTCCAGGGTGCGCTATAAAGTGACCAAGAGTTTCACGGAGTGACATCACCAATTCTGACAGGGTGATGAAGGTGATGAAGGAGGGTGACTCCACATGGAGTTCCAGGTGTGACATGCACCGATGCTGACAGGGTGCCACAGGGAGTTCCAGGTGTGAGATGCACCGATGCTGACAGGGTGCCTCAGGGAGTTCCAGGTGTGACATGCACCGATGCTGACAGGGTGCCACAGGGAGTTCCAGGTGTGACATGCACCGATGCTGACAGGGTGCCTCAGGGAGTTCCAGGTGTGACATGCACCGATGCTGACAGGGTGCCTCAGGGAGTTCCAGGTGTGAGCTGCACCGATGCTGACAGGGTGCCTCAGGGAGTTCCAGGTGTGAGCTGCACCGATGCTGACAGGGTTTTTACTCACAGCTTTTTTTACTCCGGGCTTTCCAGTCTTCAGTAGCGCTTTCCCTTCACTTTCTGTAACAAAATTAGAGTTCCCACTTGGCATCTGAAGCTATTTAACTTATAACGATCTCACAGCACAGGTAACCGACCCAGTCTACTGAGTCCCCCCAGCCCAGCAACCAACCTGATTGGCTGCCGCTGCGGGCCGCCTCTGCAATCTGCAATTGGCTGCTTGCCAAATAAACTTGTAGGCATCTTTCTTTCTCGATGGAATGTGTCAAACATCTTGTAATTTATTGATTAGGATTTTGCTAAATACAAGCTCTTCAGTTTCTGTGTTGTGATTTCCTGAATTAATTTTCTAAACTGTAACGCAATATGTTTTACACGGCAGTTTCCTGGAACTCACGTTGAACTGTCATTGAACTGTCATTGAACTGTCATTGAACTGTCATGGAACTGTCATTGAACTGTCATGGAACTGTCATTGAACTGTCATTGAGCTGTCATTGAACTGTCATTGAACTGTCATAACTGTCATTGAACTGTCATTGAGCTGTCATTGAGCTGTCATTGAACTGCCATTGAACTGTCATTGAACTGTCATGGAACTGTCATGGGACTGTCATGGAACTGTCATTTAACTGTCATTGAACTGTCATTAGCTGTCATGGAACTGTCATTGAACTGTCATTGAACTGTCATTGAACTGTCATGGAACTGTCATTGAACTGTCATTGAACTGTCATTGAACTGTCATGGAACTGTCATTGAACTGTCATGGAACTGTCATAACTGTCATTGAACTGTCATAACTGTCTTTGAACTGTCATAACTGTTATTGAACTGTCATAACTGTCTTTGAACTGTCATAACTGTCATTGAACTGTCATAACTGTCATTGAACTGTCATAACTGTCATTGAACTGTCAATGAACTGTCATTGAACTGTCAATGAACTGTCATGGAACTGTCATTGAACTGTCATTGAACTGACATAACTGCCATTGAACTGTCATAACTGCCATGGAACTGTCATGGAACTGTCATTGAACTGTCATGGAACTGTCATTAAACTGTCATTAAACTGTCATGGAACTGTCATTGAACTGTCATTGAACTGTCATTGAACTGTCATGGAACTGTCGTTAAACTGTCATTCTAGAATATGACGATATGAAGGTTTGAATCAAAGCATTTAAAATAAATTCTTGTCTAAACACCACACAGATATAAGAGTTGTTAGTATACAGCAAAAGAAGAGCTCGTGGCTTGGGTTTTGGCGTCTTGTTACAGGTAAGATTCTTATCTAACTGCTTTAATGGGCCTTGACAACAGAAACTGCAGAGCAGTACAGAGGATATGCTTTAGACTGAATGCTATATAAATTTCTGTCTTGCTACCGTGCCTCATCTCTGTGATATATATTAATAACTCAATGACTGCTCACCCTGTCCGATGGGCAGCTCTGATAAGCAGGGCTTAATATGCCTGACTGACTCCAATGGGTTGTCTGTGCAAGTGCCGCCTGCAGTGAATCTGATTCCTTCACTTCGTGCATCATCCAAGGCATAGGTCATGCATTATCCAAGGCATAGGTCAAGCATCATCCAAGGCATAGGTCATGCATCATCCAAGGCATAGGTCATGCATTATCCAAGGCATAGGTCAAGCATCATCCAAGGCATAGGTCATGCATCATTCAAGGCATAGGTCATGCATCATTCATGGTATAGGTCATGCATCATCCAAGGTATAGGTCATGCATCATTCATGGCATAGGTCATGCATCATCCAAGGCATAGGTCATGCATCATCCAAGGCATAGGTCATGCATCATCCAAGGCATAGGTCATGCATCATCCAAGGCATAGGTCATGCATCATCCAAGGCATAGGTCATGCATTATCCAAGGCATAGGTCAAGCATCATCCAAGGCATAGGTCATGCATCATCCAAGGCATAGGTCATGCATTATCCAAGGCATAGGTCAAGCATCATCCAAGGCATAGGTCATGCATCATTCAAGGCATAGGTCATGCATCATTCATGGTATAGGTCATGCATCATCCAAGGTATAGGTCATGCATCATCCAAGGCATAGGTCATGCATTATCCAAGGCATAGGTCATGCATCATCCAAGGCATAGGTCATGCATCATCCAAGGCATAGGTCATGCATTATCCAAGGCATAGGTCAAGCATCATCCAAGGCATAGGTCATGCATCATTCAAGGCATAGGTCATGCATTATCCAAGGCATAGGTCATGCATTATCCAAGGCATAGGTCAAGCATCATCCAAGGCATAGGTCATGCATCATTCAAGGCATAGGTCATGCATCATTCATGGTATAGGTCATGCATCATCCAAGGTATAGGTCATGCATCATTCATGGCATAGGTCATGCATCATCCAAGGCATAGGTCATGCATCATCCAAGGCATAGGTCATGCATCATTCATGGCATAGGTCATGCATCATCCAAGGCATAGGTCATGCATCATCCAAGGCATAGGTCATGCATCATCCAAGGCATAGGTCATGCATCATCCAAGGCATAGGTCATGCATTATCCAAGGCATAGGTCAAGCATCATCCAAGGCATAGGTCATGCATCATCCAAGGCATAGGTCATGCATTATCCAAGGCATAGGTCAAGCATCATCCAAGGCATAGGTCATGCATCATTCAAGGCATAGGTCATGCATCATTCATGGTATAGGTCATGCATCATCCAAGGTATAGGTCATGCATCATTCATGGCATAGGTCATGCATCATCCAAGGCATAGGTCATGCATCATCCAAGGCATAGGTCATGCATCATCCAAGGCATAGGTCATGCATTATCCAAGGCATAGGTCAAGCATCATCCAAGGCATAGGTCATGCATCATTCAAGGCATAGGTCATGCATCATTCATGGTATAGGTCATGCATCATCCAAGGTATAGGTCATGCATCATTCATGGCATAGGTCATGCATCATCCAAGGCATAGGTCATGCATCATTCATGGTATAGGTCATGCATCATCCAAGGCATAGGTCATGCATCATTCATGGCATAGGTCATGCATCATTCATGGCATAGGTCATGCATCATTCATGGCATAGGTCATGCATCATCCAAGGCATAGGTCATGCATCATCCAAGGCATAGGTCATGCATTATCCAAGGCATAGGTCAAGCATCATCCAAGGCATAGGTCATGCATCATTCAAGGCATAGGTCATGCATCATTCATGGTATAGGTCATGCATCATCCAAGGTATAGGTCATGCATCATTCATGGCATAGGTCATGCATCATCCAAGGCATAGGTCATGCATCATTCATGGTATAGGTCATGCATCATCCAAGGCATAGGTCATGCATCATTCATGGCATAGGTCATGCATCATCCAAGGCATAGGTCATGCATCATTCATGGTATAGGTCATGCATCATCCAAGGCATAGGTCATGCATTATCCAAGGCCTAGGTCATGCATCATTCATGGCAGAGGTAATGCATCATTCATGGCATAGGTCATGCATCATTCATGGCATAGGTCATGCATCATTCGTGGTATAGGTCATGCATCATTCATGGCATAAGTCATGCATCATCCAAGGCATAGGTCATTCATCATTCATGGTATAGGTCATGCATCATCCAAGGCATAGGTCATGCATCATTCGTGGTATAGGTCATGCATCATCCAAGGCATAGGTCATGCATCATTCGTGGTATAGGTCATGCATCATCCAAGGCATAGGTCATGCATCATTCATGGTATAGGTCATGCATCATTCGTGGTATAGGTCATGCATCATTCATGGCATGGGTCATGCATCATTTAAGTTCTAAGATCTATCTATCCTCAAATGTAGCTCATAAATCAATATCATATTATAAAGTAGGTCATAGCTTCAAAGTTGGGTTCCATTTCCGGTCATATTTTCCAAAATCAGTCATGAGCCCAATGCAGTAGTTCATACACCTATTCCGCAAACGTTAAGCGGCTGTAGAGTGGGGTCAGAACCAAGCAAACCCAGAAGCAGTTGCAGTTGCATTTTAACTAAGAAAATCGCGTAAATTTCAAAGCAGAAGGTAAATGACTTGACGACATTTACAATTACCATTGAGTGGCACATATTAAATAGCTTAGCAGATTGCTTCTCTCGTTGTTTAGGGAAGCTAGTTTTACAGCAATTATCTTCTGCTTTTGCAGCTCTTTTTCTTCTTCTTTTTTTGGTAAGAGAAGCCTTACAAAACTAATTGACACGGGCGGGAAAAGGTCAACTGCCCTCTGCGCCCCGCAGTTTAGCGGCTTCTTTCGCAGCCCTCCCAAGGGGGGATCCTGCGTGAAGCTTCTGCTAGAGAGGGAGAGAGAGAGCGAGGTCCGCGCGCTGAGCTCGAATATTGGTGTTGTCAAGCGGTTTCCATGGTCGAAAAAGGAAGAAATGGAACTATTTAGTCATCACCAAGGGTTAAATGTAGACATGTCCCGCCAGCCTATTTGTCAAAGCGAATTACTCGTCTTGGCTGCTGACGGAGTCGCGCCAGATGCCTCAGTCCTGTGCCTACCGGTAACTGTTCAAGTGAGGCAGGGAGTGATGAAAGGCTGAAAAAGTGTGCAAAGGTAAGACATGCGACGCATAGGGCAGCTGTGGGAGCCGGTCGCCGATCTTAATTGTTTTTCGCATTGGAGAGCTCTTCAGGTTTAATGTGTGCATTCGCCTGATTTTTTGTATATCATCATGTTCTTTGAGTAATAGAGGGCCAGGGTATCAAATTGGACTGCCAGAATATTAACTGGAGTGCCAGAATATTTACTGGAGTGTCAGAATATTAACTGGAGTGTCAGAATAAATTGGCGTTCCAGAATATTAACTGGGGTGCCAGAATATTAACTGGGGTGCCAGAATATTAACTGGAGTGCCAGAATATTAACTGGAGGGCCAGAATATTAACTGGAGTGCCAGAATATTAACTGGAGGGCCAGAATATTAACTGGAGTGCCGGAATATTAACTGGAGTGCCAGAATATTAACTGGAGTGTCAGAATTTTAACTGGGGTGCCAGAATACCCGACCGAAATGCCAATACTAAGAGTGTCAAATTGGAGTGACATAATATCCAACCGGATTGACTGAATATCAAATTAGAGTGACTGAACCTCAAATTGGAGTGACTGAACATCAGACCGGAGTGGCTGAATATCAGACCGGAGTAACTAAATATCAGACCGGAGTAACTAAATATCAGACCGGAGTAACTGAATATAAGACCGGAGCGACTGAATATCAGACCGGAGTGACTGAATATCAGACCGAAGTGACTGAATATCAGACCGAAGTGACTGAATATCAGACCGGAGTGACTGAATTTCAAATTGGAGTACCAGAACGGAGTGACAGAGTATCAAATAACACCAAAGGGTCCGTGAACTGTCTTCTATTCTGTATGCAATTCTTACTTTCACGACTCTACACTAGTCTTCATACACTCCCATTAAAAGTTGATTAGCATAGTGTTAGCATTGGCTAACACACTTTCTGCACTACTGTTATCAGTAGTTTCAGTAGTTTGTATAGCGTTTGGCAATAATTTTTTTTCTAGACAATTCTGATGATTAGTTTTGATCGCATTTTTTTTGCAGAAAAAACAAAATGTAATCCGAAGCGCCTCAAAGAATTTTTTATAAAAAATTTCGCCAGCGCCAATAAAAAAAAGTGATTCGACTTTTGAAGAGGGCTGTCGACTTGCTCCGGCATTTCTCTGACCTGTCGCCTCGCTTTCTAGTAAAACATCTCCAATTTCTCATGGATTTCCCGCGTCCTTCCTTTTCGTGACGCGCCCTCCTTCCTCACTTCCCACTTCCCCTCTCGACTCGTCACTTTTCGTGTCAGGCCTTTGAGCTTTTGATGGTGTTTGCTGGGTAGGGTTTCAGTTTGATAAATCCTTGGACTTGGCTGCCTCCGCAGAGCTGGCATGAAATATGATTCAGCATTCGTGGCTGCGTTCGTATCGACTGGCATGCCTGCATGCTGCTTAGAGATTATAAGCTGCTGAAAATTGTTTGCAATGATCTGAATACAGCTGCGAGTTGTGAATCTGATCGATTGATTCGTCAATCAATCAATCAATCAATCTATCTATTTATCTATCAACCAACCAATCAGCTGACCAATCAATCAACAATCAGTCAATCAATCAACCAACCAATCAATCAATCAATCAATCAGTCAATCAATCAACCAACCAACGAATCAGCTGACCAATCAATCAATCAATCAGTCAATCAATCAACCAACCAATCAATCAATCAATCAATCAATCAATCAATCAGCCAATCAACCAACCAATCAGCTGACCAATCAATCAATCAATCAGTCAATCAATCAACCAACCAATCAATCAATCAATCAATCAATCAATCAGCCAATCAACCAACGAATCAGCTGACCAATCAATCAATCAATCAGTCAATCAATCAACCAACCAATCAATCAATCAATCAATCAATCAATCAATCAGCCAATCAACCAACCAATCAGCTGACCAATCAATCAACAATCAGTCAATCAATCAATGAATCACCAACCAATCAATCAATCAATCAATCAATCACTAACCAACCAATCAATCAATCAATCAATCAACCAATCAATCAATCAATCAATCACCAATCAATCAATCAATCAATCAATCACCAACCAACCAATCGATCAATAATCAATCCCAGTCAGTCAATTAATCAATCAATCAATCAACCAATCAATAAACCGGTCAATCGATAGATTAAGATGAGTTCAATCAACAGATGAATTAATCAAATAATCGATCAAGCAACAGAATTAAATTGATTGATAATCTATCCCATCTAACACAATGTATATTTATTTTCGCAGAGTTTGCACACAACAAAACGCAGTCACAAAACTGCGGGGCTGTACTTAGCGGCCGAAGCGAGGGAGGGAGTGGTGCAATTATTATAAATAGACGAGCTGGGTATGTTCATACAGATGGTTAGAATGCTGGCACTGCACGACAATGAACTTGCTATGTTTAGCATAAAAAATCAGACAATAAAAGTTCAAATACTCTGCGACCCACAAAGATATTTATATAAAAAAACATTTTTTACATTCGCAATACAATAAAAGAAATCAGTCAACGTGTGTTTTAAATAGCAACCAAAATATCTGTGATTACAAGTTGATGCGGGACAAAAGAATCGCACAAAGTGAAGCGCACAAAATCAACACACATAAAATTCTCAAAAAGAGTTTTCTTATGTCTGACAATATCTAACAATAGTTATGGCTTGTACTTTTCTAGATAAATATAATCAATTTTACGAAACAAGGAACTCCTTTTTCTGACGAAACAGGGCACTGGGTATAAGTTAGATTTTCTAGTTTACCTAATAGGGGGTGTAGTAGCCTAGCGGTAATCTTGTCTAACTTTCGCGCATTAGTTTGGATTTTTTATGCTGAAGTTGGCCTGTGGGTTGTCGTGCGATTCACAGCCCATGAGGGCCAACCCCCCGGGCACAGAGAGTGTACATGCCCGACGATTAGAAAGTCTGGATCGCTGTACACCCTGTGTGAGCGTGTGCGTGCTCAAGGTGTCGGCGCCGGCGGAATGGTCAATCGGCGACTGCCGCCTTGACTTCTGGCAGCGCCCAGCGTCCCCTGTGAATTTCTAATTATACTTATTTTAATCCAGATTTATTATCCAATTATACTCCAAAGAGTAGTAATGGTGTGTTATATATAGCTCGTATCGCAACTTTCTTAATCTTAGTCATCTATTGGTTCATCTGCACTTGTCTCTGTTTGCTCCGTTTTCTCTCCCTCTCTGTCCAGTTCAGTCTTGTTATTCTCATCTCTCTCCCTTGCTGCCTTCTGATTGGCTCTTCGATCTCGCCTGTTTACTTAGTCGCGCACTCCACCCCTTGTTTACTTACTTGCACTCAACCACCCCCCCCCTATTCTAATGTCATATAATTACACCCATTTAGGCCCTGCACCCTACTTGCTGTTTGCTCTGTTTTCTCTCCCTCTCTGTCCAGTTCAGTCTTGTTATTCTTATCTCTCTCCCTCGCTGCTTTCTGATTGGCTCTTCAATCTCGCCTGTTTACTTAGTCGCGCACTCCACCCCTTGTTTACTTACTTGCACTCAACCACCCCCCCCCCTATTCTAATGTCTTATAATTACACCCATGTAGGCCCTGCGTCCTACTTGCTGTTTGCGTTTGTTTTTTTGTTTTCAACTCCAATTAAATAGTTTACTTAATTTTCTTTACTTGTTATATATAGTTAGACTTTAATTAGTGAACTCACGCAGATCAATCTAACCCCTCTTAATAAAGTACATTTCAACATTGAACATCAGACAGGTGACAAAATGGTCACTGTGTTCAAAAGTTCGCTTAGAATGCTGTTTAAAAGTCCCTGGCTTGTCACTTGCCGTTAGGCATCGCAGCAGCAGCAGCAGCCTCAGCCGCTGTCGATTCCTTCTTGGACTTTTTGCCAGGACAGACAATGACAGCACAGCCGGCATTGTGTAGCAGGTGTTCACTGACGCTGCCAAGGAACGTTCGCCTGAGCTTGCCGAGGCCGCGGGAGCCAATGACAACGCATGAGATGCTGGACTCTTCCACGTAGCGAACTAGGGTGTCACCAGCCTTGCTGCCAACCAACTCCTGGGATGAGGAGATGAAGAGTGAAGGGATGTGGAAGCTTGTTGAGGTCATTTGGAGTTGGAGCTACTCAACTCGTAGCTGTCAGCTGTCAGAACCCGTAGCTGAGAGTGACAGAAGGGAAGGAGTCTCAGTTGAGAGGGAGAGTGACAGAAGGGAAGGAGTCTCAATTGAGAGGGAGAGTGACAGAAGGGAAGGAGTCTCAGTTGAGAGAGAGAGTGACAGAAGGGAAGGAGTCTCAATTGAGAGGGAGAGTGACAGAAGGGAAGGAGTCTCAATTTAGAGGGAGAGTGACAGAAGGGAAGGAGTCTCAATTTAGAGGGAGAGTGACAGAAGGGAAGGAGTCTCAGTTGAGAGAGAGAGTGACAGAAGGGAAGGAGTCTCAATTTAGAGGGAGAGTGACAGAAGGGAAGGAGTCTCAATTTAGAGGGAGAGTGACAGAAGGGAAGGAGTCTCAGTTGAGAGAGAGAGTGACAGAAGGGAATGAGTCTCAGTTGAGAGACAGTGACAGAAGGGAAGGAGTCTCAATTGAGAGGGAGAGTGACAGAAGGGAAGGAGTCTCAGTTGAGAGAGAGTGACAGAAGGGAAGGAGTCTCAGTTGAGAGAGAGTGACAGAAGGGAAGGAGTCTCAATTGAGAGGGAGAGTGACAGAATGGAAGGAGTCTCAATTGAGAGGGAGAGTGACAGAATGGAAGGAGTCTCAATTGAGAGGGAGAGTGACAGAAGGGAAGGAGTCTCAATTGAGAGGGAGAGTGACAGAATGGAAGGAGTCTTAGTTAAGAAGAGTGACACCTGGGAGGTGTAGTTGTTGGTAAGTTAACAATAGGTTAACTTTTATAAAGCCATCGGAAAAGTGCACGGCATTGGGTGCAACGCTAGCACTGCCGAGCACTCAACTTTTCTGTCATGATTTACAGCTTGAACTTTTAGTTCAAGCCTAGCCTAGCTGGGCGCTCTCAGCTCAGGATACCCTTACTCGAGTTCGAAGTCGGCTGCAAGAAAGATGGGAAAACTAATTATCCTACTGCTGCTGAATCCAGATTCTGCGTCACGGAATTCCCTAAGGCAATTCTAGCCACTTATTGCAGTTGCAGCTAGCGACAAGCAGAACCGAGAGTGATCAAGCACAATGAAGCATATCGATTTTTTTATTCCTAAGTGAAGAACTTCTTGAGCAAAATGTTCAAAAAGTTGGTAGCACAGAGTTATCGCATCGGTCTCTTGTTTAGCAGGACCCGGTTTTGATTCCGGCTGTTATTAGTTAGTTAGCTACCATGCTAATTTGTGGAGGCAGTCCTGGAGTCTGTCTTGCTCAACTAAAGCCTGCGATGAACAGCCCTCAAAGCATTTAAACATTTAACAAGCATGACGTCATGACTGCTGTGTATGGGCCTGCACCCAGGCTTACTCAGGAGACGACTTCATCCATCCCCGTCTCCATCCCTCCCGTCTCCATCCCTCCCGTCTCCATCCCCGTCTCCATCCCTCCCCGTCTCCATCCCGTCTCCCTCCCTCCCGTCTCCATCCCTCCCGTCTCCATCCCTCCCGTCTCCATCCCCGTCTCCATCCCGTCTCCATCCCCGTCTCCATCCCGTCTCCATCTCTGTCTCCATCCCCGTCTCCATCCCTCCCGTCTCCATCCCTCCCGTCTCCATCCCTCTCGTCTCCATCCCCGTCTCCATCCCCGTCTCCATCCCTCCCGTCTCCATCCCTCCCGTCTCCATCCCCGTCTCCATCCCTCCCCGTCTCCTTGCCCGTCTCCATCCCCGTCTCCATCTCTGTCTCCATCCCCGTCTCCATCTCTGTCTCCATCCCCGTCTCCATCCCCGTCTCCATCCCCGTCTCCTTGCCCGTCTCCATCCCCGTCTCCATCCCCGTCTCCATCCCCGTCTCCATCCCCGTCTCCATCCCCGTCTCCATCTCTGTCTCCATCCTCGTCTCCATCCCCGTCTCCATCCCCGTCTCCATCCCCGTCTCCATCCCTCCCGTCTCCATCCCCGTCTCCATCTCAGTCTCCATCCCTCCCCGTCTCCATCCCCGTCTCCATCCCCGTCTCCATCTCTGTCTCCATCCTCATCTCCTTGCCCGTCTCCATCCCCGTCTTCATCCCTCCCGTCTCCATCCCTCCCGTCTCCATCCCCGTCTCCATCTCTGTCTCCATCCCCGTCTCCATCCCCGTCTCCATCCCCGTCTCCATCCCCGTCTTCTTCTTCTCCGTTTATCGCCTTGCGGCGTGGAGTGAACAGCGTCAGGCTTCACCGCAAGTGCGTTTGTGTCGCGCCATGTTTGTCGCCGATAACGTTCTTCCGCACTTGTCGCATTCTGCTGTCTTCCTTCGGTATTTTCTTGCTCTTCTCTTGTTCTCCTCCATCTCCGGTGGATTGTGGTGTTGTTCTTTACATGTCTTTCTGTGCCTTGCTAGGTTCGATTTTACGATTGTGCTTCCACATTGCTGACATTTTACTCTTGACGCATCTATCTCCGTCTCGCCTTGGCACACCTTCTCATGGTTTGCCAGGGTCGCTTCCTGTCGGAACTCCTTGTCGCATTTGTGGCATCTGAATTTCACCGGCTCTTTAAACACGCGATGCATCCTCTTTTGGTGGATGGTTAGTCCGCCCTTGCTTTTACACACTTTGCCGCAGAGTTCGTATTCGCATTTGAAGCCATCTCCAACCTCTCTCGGGTTCGTTTTTACGTGGTACCGTTCTTGACTTCGTTCGATCAGGCTGTTGTTACTGTCCGTCTTGGCCTTTTTTCCTTGCACTCTCTCCCACTCTTGTAGGTGTACAGTCCGCTGGTGTACTACGTTCCGCCAGTGTTTCCTGTCTAGAACGTGGCGTTCGATGTCTTGCGGTTCCATACCGGCTTCCCGGATGAGGCGCTTCCAGTAGGATATGGTGTTGTTTTTCCGTTTTTTGCGCTTAGGGATCCTTTCCAGGCCTCTGTACCACCCTAATACGGCTTGCTTTATTTGTCTGTCGTCTTCCATCCGTAGGACGTGGCCAATCCTTTTTAGGTGACTTTTCTCAATCTTTGTTCTTAATGACACAACACCTAGTTCGTTGCGGATATCTTGCATATTTACTCCTAGGCTTTCCATTTCGCGCAGCGGTTCCATTCTCTTGTTGGACCAAATGTTGCGGTATGTTTTGTCGATGAACTGTTGCATTTTCTTGATTTCGCCGAGCAGGAACGGGCGGGTGTTCGCATGGAACAGGAGTACACTTTCCACGCACGCCTCGACCACTTTAGCTTGTGTGGTCTTTTTCAGGCGGCATCGATGGAACCTTTTCCTGATCGCATTCCACGCTTTGGCGGCTCTCTGGATTCTTTGCTGTGTGTCGTATCTCCTATCCATCCACGACCCTAGGATGCGAGTTTTACCTCCGACGGATGTTCCTAGGGCCATCTCCTCCTGTTTCTCGTCATTTGTCAGTTCTTCGAACTTCTTCATATTCTCTTTGGTCGTTGTTAGGCTTCTCGTCAGTTCTCTGCCATTGCCTAGGATGGTGGTGTCGTCTGCAAAGAGCGATGAGGTCCACTTGACCGTTCGCATCTCCGAGTTGTACTGGTTGATTCTCTGAGGTGGCAAGGAGTGTCCAGGTAAGTACGTCCATTCCACCCCGCAGCTTAATCCTCTGCTGGCCGCTTCTGTCTCCCGAGTTTCTTCCGCTTTCCTGATGCTCGCCTGGTGGTAGATGTTAAATAATATCGGGGAAGTTGGGCATCCCTCGCGTAAGCCTCGCTCGGGTAGCCATGTTTCGCTTGATTTCTCCTTGCCTTGCACTTTATACGCGGTATGTTCATGCAGGTCTTTCAGTTTTTCGATCGTCTCTTGCGGCATCTTGTACGCTTGGAGGATTCCCCACAGGATCGGCTTGCACACTCTCGGATATGCCTTACGGAGGTCTAGGAGGATAGCCGTTTCTGTGTCTTCGATGTTGCAGTCTCCTGATGCTCTTTTTGTTTCCAGGTACTCGGCAATGTCCTCGTGCATCCTGGTGAATATCTGTGCGTTGTCCGCCGTCGATCTTCCACTTCGGAAGCCGTTCTGGTTGTCATCTAGCGCTCCTATCACTTCTGCCCAATTCCGGATTCTGGTAGCCAGAATGCGGGCTAGTATTCTGCTGAGCATAGGTAATAGACAGATTCCTCTGTAGTTATTCATGTCTGCTCGGTCTCCCTTCTTGAATAATGGAATAATGAGTCCAATTTTCTCGTTGTCATTCCATTTGTGCGCTCGCTCTTCAAACAGAAAGCGGATCCTTGCATACAGTTCTTTACGTACTGCGTCTGGGGCGATTCTAATGTATCTGATACGAAGTTCGTCCTCCCCGGGACTTCGGTCTTTCATTTCTTTAATGGCTGCTTCTATTTCAAGGTCCGTTGGGACTGTCGTCAGTTGTGTTCTTGTCTTTTCCGTATCTTCCTGTTCCTTCATGGTTTTGATTGATCTGATCAGTTCGGCTGTTTCGGTTTCCGGGTTTTCCAATCTAGTCCCTTGGATTCTTTCCAAATGGTTCTTGAAGTCATCTTCGTCAAAGTTGGTGTCTGTTCCGCTGTTGTTCCACTTTCCTCGCTTGTCCAACATCCTTAATTTCTCATAGACCACTGCGATCTGGCCTCTATCCGCGGCATTTCTGCATTCCTCAGCGATTGCGTCCCACCAGTTTTCCTCCCATTCCGCGAGCTTCTTTTTTATCTTTTTTCGGATAGTTGTAGTCGCTAGGCGGGCTAGGGTCGTCGCCGCCGAGGTGGGGTCTTCTCTGACGCATGCGTTGCGATGGGCCAGCGTTTCTGCCAGCTCTCTTTGTTGTGCCTCGTGTTCGTCCAGGTGGGGGGCCATCCACGGGTTCGTTACTCGTGTCACCGTGCCGCATACGTGCCTTGCACTGTCGATGATTGAGTTTTGAACGTCTGTCCATTTCATGTCTGTGAGGTTCCTGTCCTGCTTCTCTCTTAGTTCTTCGAATCTTGTTAGTATTTCTTTTTTTAACTCAGATGCCTTGTTCTCGTCGTGGAGTTTCCTCCAGTCGATGTTCTTCCGCCTGCGTCTCGTCTGGTCCTTGACGTACTTGTTCCGTGTCCAGCCCCGAATTATGACGGTTTTGGGCAGGTGGTCCGACAAGTTGCACTTGTTGTGGTTCTTTATCGTTTTGACCAGGCGGTGTCTGTCCTGCGCGCGAGTTATGAAGCCGTCTATCTCATACCACGTGCCGGTGCTTGGATTTCTCCAGGTTCCCCGGTTTTTTGACTTGTGGAACGAGTTGATCCAGGCTAGATCATTTGTCACTAACCAGTTTGCGAGGTCTTCGCCCTGCTGGTTGGTCAGTGCTAAGCCAAACTTTCCTCGATGTTGCGCGTCTGTGCTTTCAAATTTGCCAATCTGTGCGTTCATGTCACCGCCAATGATGATTGGTTTGTTCTTTCTTTCATTATGAATGTAACGTTCCAGGGTGTTTCTGAGCTCTGCTAGTTCCGTTTCGTAGTCCGGAGTGCCTCTAACTGGGCAGTACACGCTGATCAATGTCGCGTCGTATATTTCTATCATGATCGCTCTGTTCGTAATCTTCTTTTTTGATCCGCTGTCCTTCCACGTCTGGTACAATTCCTGGTTTAGGATGATGCCTGTTTTCTTGCCGTGAATCAGGAATGAATTTTGTTTCGGTTGGTGGTAACTTCTTATTCCGTCTGACGGTGCCGATAACTCCGAGATGAGGGCTACCTCCCAATTCTCACTCATAATCTTTTTGCGATCTCTCCAAAACGCGTGCCGAACATGTTTGCCCGCTGGACATTCCATGTTGTTATTCTCAGCTCGTTGTTTAATGTTTCTCTGCGTTTGTTAATCTTCTTCGTTCTTCTTGTTCCACGGCGTCGGGTTCTTCTGATTAGTCTGCTTTTCTTCTCTTTTTGGGTTTTCGGTCGTTTTGTGCTTTTTCTTGGGTTTTCGGATTCTTTCTTTGGTCTTTCCTTCCTGTTTGGTCCTGGGTTCTTCTCTACTGTCGTCAGCTGTGCTTTCACTTCCGCCGACCTTTGTTTCCGGCTTGGTCTTGTGCGGCTCTGCTGTTCCTCTAGCTCTCTACCTTTGTGCTGTCCACTGGTTTTTGCCTGGTTAATCTCGGTACCCAGGTCGGCTACTTCTGGGTACCACGAGTGAAAAGGGCCGGTGTCGTCGTACTGGCTTCCGCCAGTGGCTTCGATCCATGGTCCCTTCCGTTTGCTCCCTTCTTTGCCAAGACTTTTTCGGGTCTTGTCCACTGGCCACCTCGTGAAGGTGGGGGAACAATCGGCCAGGCCAGATCCATCCCCGTCTCCATCTCTGTCTCCATCCTCGTCTCCTTGCCCGTCTCCATCCCCGTCTTCATCCCTCCCGTCTCCATCCCTCCCGTCTCCATCCCCGTCTCCATCCCCGTCTCCATCCCTCCCCGTCTCCATCCCCGTCTCCATCCCTCCCCGTCTCCATCCCCGTCTCCATCCCCGTCTCCATCTCTGTCTCCATCCCCGTCTCCATCTCTGTCTCCATCCCCGTCTCCATCCCGTCTCCATCCCCGTCTCCATCCCCGTCTCCATCTCTGTCTCCATCCTCGTCTCCTTGCCCGTCTCCATCCCCGTCTCCATCCCCGTCTCTATCCCCGTCTCTATCCCCGTTTGTATCCCCGTCTCCACCCTCGTCTTTATCCCCGTCTCCATCCCGCACCCGGCTACCAGACAGCGTCCAGTTCCCACAGCCCACCTGAAAGTGCAGCTGAGCTTCGGGCACCCCCGCCTCGCGACAGGCCTGATAAAACTTCGCCTTCAGCCTGGCCGCCTCTTTTAAGCCTTCGCTGTAGGCCCGGTTGCCTTCCTGCACGAAGTCGTCTCCAACGCTGCTCAAATGCGGCTCAGTCGGAGCTCGATGCGGCGGCTCCAGCACGAAGGCCAACACGGCGAAGTCTCCTGGCCGGTACAGGTTGGCCAGGAACCAGGACACTGCGCGGTCGCTGTGCTTCGAGCCGTCCACGGGCAGCAGGATCCGGCGGCTGGCGGGCGGTTCAGCTAGCTGCTGCGACGACGAAGCCACAGACGACATCGAGGAGGTCGACGAAGACATGACTATGGATGATTGAGATTTCGGCCAGTTTGGTTTAACTGTTGGGGCAATGATGGGGGGTGCACGTGGCAGGTGTGCCGGTATGCTTTAAACAGCGATACGTACTGAGTGTCTAGCCTGCTCCATTGTGTCTGAAATGTCTTAATCCCTAGCGTCTCGAAAGTCTAACACCATAACCATTTGTATCCTAAATGTATAACCTCTCTTGGGAAGACACTGAACCATTGTGTCTTGAATATATAACCTTCCTTGGGAAGACACACCGTTTGTGTCCTAAAAGTCTAACCTCTTGAGAAGACACTGACTGCTTGTTTTCTAAAAGTCTAACTTCTTGGAAAGACACTGACCCATTGTGTCTTGAATAGATAACCTCTCTTGGGAAGACACTGACCGCTTGTGTCCTAAAAGTCTAACCTCTTGGGAAGACACTGACCGCTTGTTTTCTAAAAGTCTAACCTCTTGGAAAGACACTGACCCATTGTGTCTTGAATAGATAACCTCTCTTGGGAAGACACTGACCGCTTGTGTCCTAAAAGTTTAACCTCTTGGGAAGACACTGACCGCTTGTGTCCTAAAAGTCTAACCTCTTGGGAAGACACTGACCGCTTGTGTCCTAAAAGTCTAACCTCTTGGGAAGACACCAACTGTTTGTGTACTTTGACACAGACGATAGAGTACTCGTACATCTTTTCTACAAAATCTGTTTCATCAGCCTGACAGTGGGTGGACGCAAGTCCTGTCATGAGATATGAGAAGGGCATCGGTAGGGCAACATCCTCCAAGATGCTCACTGGATCCATCTAGTCGCCTATCTTATTTATAATTCACAGTCACGTATTGCAATTACTTTAATTTGAAAGTTTTGCGTCTATTGAGGTTGCAGGGGTGGGGAATTGCTCCTCTCCGACACAACTAATCTCGCTGAAAGTTTGAAAGTGCCGTCATGCCCATTACGCTGACCCATGAGAACACGATCGCGCTCACACGGGGTGTACAACCGCCCTGACTTTCTCATTATCAGAAATGTACATTCTCTGTACCTTGGTTTTAGCTAGCGTGAGTCGCGAAGACCTCTTCAATTGGCAATGTCATTGGGAATTGGGAGGTGGCTTAGTCCTGGAGCCGACCGATCCTAGGTCAACTCAACGCTGCGAAATTCGAATAAAGAACGCCACTGTGCTCAAACACAGCAGGTCAGACTCCCGCGAAATTCACCGAAAGCGAAGCTAAGGCCTGAAAATCAGCCGAGGGACTGCAGCTTTACTGAATAAAATTGCCGAGCTAATCTCTAATTTACATTGCGAATGACGGACAGGCCAACGTACAAAAAGCCGTCCCTCGCCTCGGGAATAGACGGGGCTGAGCCAGGCTCCTCTTGACCCTGATAGGCTGCGACAGGTCCTCTACTAGCCATTCATTGAGCCACGGCTGGTTCGCTCATCCGGGAAATACTAATCCTCCGTGCCCGGCTTTCATCGGCGGCATGTACAGTACTTGGGGAAGCCAAGTGAGAAAAAGGATTAGATTCGCAATCCATTATCAAAGGAAATTGCTGCGCGAGAATCAGATGCAGAGGATGCAAAGAAGGCAGAATGTATAAGGCGAGAATTTACCAGTCCAGTCTGTTGGATTCTCAATCTAAGAAAAAACGAACTGGCCAAAGGAAAGGCGAGTTTCCTTGCGCCTGCAATCAGCTGAGGCAGCCGAGCTCGTCAGAATGAAATAATTAAAGGCAACTTCAGAGGAGAACAGGCGAGAGAAGGAGAGGAGAGAGTAGAGCAGGTGGCCATGAGGGGCCCGCGTTGCATTCATAAATATTTTCGCGGGCGAGGCAATTTTTGGACAATCCCTCTGTCTGCCTGCAGGCGCATGATGCGATCCGGGATGACCGAAGCAAGGACCTCCATAGACATCTGGATTTGAAACGCAAACGCATCCGTCCAATCAAAAATCTGTGATTGTCAGCTGATTGAAAACTATCTAGCAGCGCAGGCAGCAGGCAGGCTGTGTGTGGCGACCCCCAGTCCTTGGACTGAACAGCCGTACACAGCCTTCAGATGCGCCGCGCAATAGCTGCGGCTGAGCTGTCGGTTGCACATCTGGCCATCAGCCAGGTGTAACCAATTAAAATTGTAGATAGGCTTGAAAATTATAACAATAACAAACTATTCCAATAGTTAGTTTATTAAACTATTAGTTCTTTTAGTCGTTGAGGTCGCGACAATCAGCTCGTAATCCAAAGAAAGAGGCAGCCTTGTGCGTGGGCAAGTAAGACTTTAATATTTGGAACCCATACTTATACAGGCACTGGAATTTGGATGCAGCTGTTATGCACGAACTGCCTCAGTTCAGCCTCATTCTCTATAAGCAGAGAGAAGGCTTAAGAGAGGTTTCTAATTAAGAAACTGTTTCAACACAAGACTATGCCTTTTCCCAAAAGACGAGAGGCCTTAAAGAAGAGAAGTCTCAGAGGGAGGCTTCTTTTTGTTTTGCTTACTTCGTGCTTAATTTCTAGGAAATCAAATTCGGATTTGCGTGGAAATCAAATTTCGCGAAAAAGTGCAAATTGCATGCGCTACTGAACAGGGGAAAGCATAAGTGTAGATTTCATATACTAGTGTAGCTAACTCGGAAGTGACAAGCTGGTCAGTGGAGTGACAAGCTGGTCAGTGGAGTGACAAGCTGGTCAGTGAAGTGACAAGCTGGTCAGTGGAGTGACAAGCTGGTAAGTGGAGTGACAAGCTGGTCAGTGGAGTGACAAGCTGGTCAGTGGAGTGACAAGCTGGTCAGTGGAGTGACAAGCTGGTAAGTGGAGTGACAAGCTGGTCAGTGGAGTGACAAGCTGGTAAGTGGAGTGACAAGCTGGTCAGTGGAGTGACAAGCTAGTAAGTGGAGTGACAAGCTGGTAAGTGGAGTGACAAGCACACTGGTCAGTGGAGTGACAAGTAGACCAATTGTGTTAGCAACTCACTCGCGAGCTAATAAACTTACCAGTCAGAAATTCTGCTTCTCCAATCTCCCAGTCCGGTGTGTTTCAAAATCAAATAAAAAAATACAAACTGGGAGCTGAGAACACAACACACTCCGCAGTCATTACCCAGATATGCTTTTAATTCGCGGGCTTCGGCCCTTATTTTTGCTGGCTACATTACAGAACCGTTGAAGAAGCAAATGAAGAGAGGAGAGCCCAGTTCCTAGCTGTGTGCATTTATATGCATTCTCTTTGCCTGGTAAAATAGCACACTGTACAATCAGGCTGGGTCACGCGGGTTTGGGGATAGGTTTGGAGAAGCGGGGGACGACAGGAAAGTACAGTTCAGCGAAAAACCTAAATTATATATATAAATACCGTATCTACATTCAGCTGGGCTGTTCATGCATGCCTTAGTCTCGTGTCACTATTGTACGCGAAATAAGAATTGCTTGCACGCAGGACTGTCAAATTGTACTTTTATTTTCTTCGCGTCTTCAATGAGTCTCGCGGAATTCTCTCCAGCTTTCTTAGCTAGTGAACTTGTCGGCCTGTTTTTATTGCTGGAATTAATTGTCGATGCATGAATTCCATTTTTTTAAAGCTGAGGTAACTTTCGGGAGACACCAAAAGAAAAGAATAAGTTTTTTAAATAAACTACATGTTGCTTTGGACAATTTTACAATCACTGCTGTTTGTTTCTTAAGGAAAATGATGTTTAAAACAAAGATAGCATCTGCACGGAAAGCCAGCCTATCTAGCTTAAGATATCTCAGCAATCCGATAAATTCCTATTCGTGCAGCTTTTGTAGTTGAAAATTCATGTTAGCTGGAGTGAGCGAGTGTACTTTTTTGTACTTGTATTTAGATGAGGATGTGCTAGTCTTCGATTATAATTATTAATCAATCGTTCCTGAAGTATGCAAAGACGATGGAAATTCAATTTCAGTTTGTGCAAATTTGAATTAAATATGCTGGTACATCATAGCTCGTAGCTTTTCCATGCCTTACCAATACCTGTAGCATGTAATGATTTAGGCATCAGATAAACTAATTTTTTCTTTTGTTAAAGCTTTTCGGACGATAAAATCAAACAAACCGAGACTCATAATCGTGATTGAATTCTTTGATAAAGTAGCTAGAAAAAGAATATTCAAGTCGGTAAAAAGAGCAACTGCCAAGATTTTCTTCTAACCTTGCGTAAGATGGTTATGATTATAAATAAATATTTTTGTTCAAATATGCGGCAGGCATCACTTGCAACACACCGTAATGAAGCAGTTGCAATAGCCACTTTGGGACCTGTTTAGCATTTGATTTTCAATGAATCAATTAAATTATTCACTGTATTTCCAGGAAATCTTTTAGGAGCTCTTTGACCTTTTGTCGAGACAAAGTGATGTGCGGCTTGTTTTGTTGACTTCACACCTTGAACAAGATCCAGATTGTACCGAGCTCCGGTCTTCCAATCCGGCTCAGCTCAGCCCTCGATCGACTGATCCGTCACTGCAGTCTGCTCGCCAGGGGGACGTTCTCTAGATCGGGACGGCAGGGATCGACATTATCAAATTCCTAGATGCAGGATTCTATCTATAAATGTACTACAATCAGACTCTCAGAGAGGGAAAATTTTCTATTGGGGAGACAAAGGATAGATACTGTAACCTGTAGGAGCTGAGAAAGAAGAAAACAAACGGGGCAGATGCATGTACATGTACAACTATGTGGAAAGGAAATTCCTTTTCTACTGGTAGTAGCTGTAAGAGCCGTACAGCTGGGGAAGGATCTGAATGTGCCGTCAAATCACATCACATCAAATCACTACAGTTTTAAGTAGTCCCTGCATCAAAACAGAAAATCCTTCACCACAAACAAGCTGCAAGAACGTTCTCAGAAATTCGCGGCTTTAAACTATTATCCTTTACGTTCTAAAATAATTTTTTATTCAGAATGCTGACATTGTTGACAATGTGTATGTACAAATTGTAGATATGCAAAATCAGTGTAAAACATTCGAATTTCTACAATCCGTTTTAACTAGTTTTGTTGCTAATATTTATGCGTAGACAAATTGTTTTGTTACCAATAATAAAAAAGAATATTTTACTTCTTTAATAAATAGTTTAAATAAAATGAAAATTAGAAACTGACTATCGAAGTAAATTTCAAATTTTCTTTCCTCGAAATGGTCTTAAGGGCCTTTTCATATTGCTTGCTCTGGTTCCAGAACCAGAACCAATTTGTGAAGTATAACTTTTTGTCTCCATAACTAGAGGGAGATACGTGCTATAAAGTTTTTATTATTGAATGACAATCGCCAAGAAGAAAGTGAAAAATTGTGCTAAGTTAGGTTGTTAAGCCAGTCAAATATTAACAGAGTTTAATAGTTACTAGCAATCTAGTGCGGCCCCCCTTCGGGGCGCCCAATAAGAAAGGAGCAAAAATAGTTCATGGAAAACAATAAAAAAACACATTTTCTTAAACACTAATTCCTTCTTCACATTTTAAAAATCACCTTATTCGTGTAAAATTGTCACGGACTAAGATGTTTGCAAAATTAAAAAATCACTTTTTCTCTAAAATTAACAAACAGTCAACAAAATATCGTTTCCCTAAATAGAAAATATTCCCAAGACAGCAAGCAACCCCCTCCAAAAGTGAACAATCGCAGATAGCAAGCATCCTCTAATGCTCATAGCAAGAATCACCACAGATAGCAAGCACCCCCCAGATATTATAGAAGCATCCTGCAGATAGCAAGCACCCCCAGATATTATAGAAGCATCCACCCAGATAGCAAGCATCCTGCAGATAGCAAGAATCCCTAAATAGCAAGCATCCCTGGATTGAAAGAATCCCATGCATGTAGCCAGCACCCCCTCTCCCAAATAGCAAGTATCCCCCCTCGAGAGCAAGCATCCACGAGACAGCAAGTAGCTAGTGCAAATGTTACTTCCGCTAATGCAATATTCGCTTTCTCAGGTTGTGCAACAATCCACGTCTCAGCGAGCGCAATAATCTCTTTTTTAGACAGCGCAGTAATCAGCTTCTCAGCTAGTGCAATAATCCTTGGTTTATTAATAGCAATAATCCTTGATTAATCAAGTGCAATAATCCTTGGTTTATCAAGTGCAATAATCCTTGGTTTATCAAGTGCAGTAATCTTTGGCTTATCAAGTGCAATAATCCTTTGTTTATCAAGTGCAATAATCCTTGGTTTATCAAGTGCAATAATCCTTTATTTATCAAGTGCAATAATCCTTGGTTTATTAAGTGCAATAATCCTTGGTTTATCAAGTGCAATAATCCTTGGTTTATTAAGTGCAATAATCCTTGGTTTATCAAGTGCAATAATCCTTGGTTTATCAAGTGCAATATTTGTTTATCAAGTGCAATAATCCTTGGTTTATCAAGTGAAATAATCCTTGGTTTATCAAGTGCAATAATCCTTGGCTTATCAACTGCAATAATCCTTGGTTTATCAAGTGCAATAATCCTTGGTTTATCAAGCGCAGTAATCCTTGGCCTATCAAGTGCAATAATCCTTGGCTTATCGAGTGCAGTAATCCTTGGTTTGCCAAGAGCAATAATCCTTGGTTTATCGAGTGCAGTAATCCTTAGTTTTCCAAGTGCAGTAATCCTTGGTTTATTAAGAGCAATAATCCTTGGCTTATCGAGTGCAGTAATCCTTGGTTTGCCAAGAGCAATAATCCTTGGTTTATCATGTGCAGTAATCCTTAGTTTTCCAAGTGTAGTAATCCTTGGTTTATTAAGAGCAATAATCCTTGGTTTATCGAGTGCAGTAGTCCTTGGTTTATTAATAGCAATAATCCTTGAATAATCCAGTGCATTAATCCTTGGCTTATCAAGTGCAATAATCCATGGCTTATCAAGCGCTGTAATCCTTGGCTTATCAAGTGAAATAATCCTTGGTTTATCAAGTGCAATAATCCTTTGTTTATCAAGTGCAATAATCCTTGGTTTATCAAGTGCAATAATCCTTGGTTTATCAAGTGCAGTAATCCTTGGCTTATCAAGTGCAATAATCCTTGGTTTGCCAAGAGCAGTAATCCTTGGCCTATCAAGTGCAATAATCCTTGGTTTATCAAGTGCAATAATCCTTGGTTTATTAAGTGCAATAATCCTTGGTTTATCAAGTGCAATAATCCTTGGTTTATCTAGCGCAGTAATCCTTGGCTTATCAAGTGCAATAATCCTTGGTTTATCAAGTGCAGTAATCCTTGGCTTATCAAGTGCAATAATCCTTGGCTTATCAAGTGCAATAATCCTTGGTTTATCAAGTGCAATATTTGTTTATCAAGTGCAATAATCCTTGGTTTATCAAGTGAAATAATCCTTGGTTTATCAAGTGCAATAATCCTTGGCTTATCAAGTGCAATAATCCTTGGTTTATCAAGTGCAATAATCCTTGGTTTATCAAGAGCAATAATCCTTGGTGTATCGAGTGCAGTAATCCTTAGTTTTCCAAGTGCAGTAATCCTTGGTTTATTAAGAGCAATAATCCTTGGCTTATCGAGTGCAGTAGTCCTTGGTTTATTAATAGCAATAATCCTTGAATAATCCAGTGCATTAATCCTTGGCTTATCAAGTGCAACATTCTTTACTATCAAGTGCAATAATCCATGGCTTATCAAGCGCAGTAATCTTTGGCCTATCAAGTGCAATAATCCTTGGTTTATCAAGTGCAGTAATCCTTGGCCTATCAAGTGCAATAATCCTTGGTTTATCAAGTGCAATAATCCTTGGTTTATTAAGTGCAATAATCCTTGGTTTATCAAGTGCAATAATCCTTGGTTTATCTAGCGCAGTAATCCTTGGCTTATCAAGTGCAATAATCCTTGGTTTATCAAGTGCAGTAATCCTTGGCCTATCAAGTGCAATAATCCTTGGTTTATCAAGTGAAATAATCCTTGGTTTATCAAGTGCAATAATCCTTGGCTTATCAACTGCAATAATCCTTGGTTTATCAAGTGCAATAATCCTTGGTTTATCAAGCGCAGTAATCCTTGGCTTATCAAGTGCAATAATCCTTGGTTTATCAAGTGCAATAATCCTTGGTTTATCAAGTGCAATATTTGTTTATCAAGTGCAATAATCCTTGGTTTATCAAGTGAAATAATCCTTGGTTTATCAAGTGCAATAATCCTTTGTTTATCAAGTGCAATAATCCTTGGTTTATCAAGCGCAGTAATCCTTGACTTATCAAGTGCAATAATCCTTGGTTTATCAAGTGCAATAATCCTTGGTTTATCAAGCGCAGTAATCTTTGGCCTATCAAGTGCAATAATCCTTGGTTTATCAAGTGCAGTAATCCTTGGCCTATCAAGTGAAATAATCCTTGGTTTATCAAGTGCAATAGTCCTTGGTTTATCGAGTGCAGTAATCCTTGGTTTTCCAAGTGCAATAATCCTTGGCTTCTTGAGTGCAGTAATCCTTGGTTTGCCAAGAGCAATAGTCCTTGGTTTATCGAGTGCAGTAGTCCTTGGTTTATTAATAGCAATAATCCTTGGCTTATCGAGTGCAGTAATCTAAGTGTTTTTATTTAGTCCTATTTTATTTAGTTTATAAAAAATTTTAAACTACTTAGATTCGAACCTAGGTCGCTGCATTAGCAGTCTGGTCTGTTCAGCTCTAGGCTAGCTCTCATCGAAGTTATCAGTGATGTTGTACCACTTATATAATTCAACACTCACACCAAGTCAGGTAGAGTAAAAAGTCTCACGAAGCAGTTATGACATAATCAATTTCTTAGGCAAGTCAGTACCAGTGTCTATGAAAGTTTACAATATGGTTACGTAATATAAATTCAGTACTGCGCTATGCTTTCACACTCAAAGCTGTGACGCAATTCAATTGAGTGTCAAATTCAGCCAGTACACAGACGATAAATAAAGTGTATTGTGATGCAATCTATTTCAGAATCAGAAATCAACCAGTCAGTTTTTCTGCTAGCATTCTTACAATGCATTTCGATGCTTGACCTTTGCAAAAAAGCATGTTTTTCGAATATTTAATCCCTTTAGCATCGAGCAATTTCTTAGCCACGATGCATGTACCGTCACGGAATAATTTCTGATCGAACAGTGCAGGTTCGAAGAAAATCGGTTCAGCCGTTTTTGCTAAAATCGATCACACACACACGCACACACAAACAGACCATTTTTAGTATATGGACTAGCAATCTTCGCCCCCCGTTGGGGGACATCTGTATAGAATCTCTGCTCTCTACAAGTAACAAAGAAACAACAAACAAAAACATTCACAAAGAAAACAGACAAAATACTTAAATGAAGTGCAATGCAAAAAGAAATCATCCCAAGACAGCAAGCATCCCCCAGATTGCAAGCATCCCCCGGATAGCAAGCATCCCCCAGATAGCAAGCATCCCCCAGATAGCAAGCATCCCCCAGATAGTAAGCACTCCCCCAGATAGATAGCATCCCCCAAATAGCAAGCATCCCCCAGATAGCAAGCATCCCCCAGATAGATAGCATCCCCCAAATAGCAAGCATCCCCCAGATAGCAAGCATCCCCAAGATAGCAAGCTTCCCCCAGATAGCAAGCATCCCCCAGATAGCAAGCATCCCCCAGATAGCAAGCATCCCCCAGATAGTAAGCATCCCCCATATAGCAAGCATTTTCCAGAGAGCAAGCATCTACCAGACAATAAGTAGCTAGTGCGACAACTTCCTTAGCATTATTGTGACTCCTTTAAAATTTGCTTACTTTTACGTTTGAAATTGTGTATCTTTAATGTTTGACATGGTGGCTCTTTAATGTTTGACATGGTGGCTCTTTTATGTTAGACAAAGTGGCTTTCTATTGTTTGACATGGTGGCTCTTTATGTTTGACATGGTGGCTCTTTACTGTTCGAAATGGTGGCTCTTTAATGTTCGAAATGGTGGCTCTTTTATGTTTGACACGGCGTCTCTCTAATGTTTGACAAAGTGGCTCTTTAATGTTTGACATGGTGGCTCTTTAATGTTTGACTAAAGTCACATATATGTTTGACATGGTGGCTCTTTAATGTTAGACAAAGTGGATTTAAATGTTTGACATGGTGGCTCTTTACTGTTTGAAATGGTGGCTCTTTAATGTTCGAAATGGTGGCTCTTTTATGTTTCACATGGTGGCTCTTTTAGGTTTGACATGATGGCACTTTTATGTTTTGACATAGTGGCTCTTAATGTTTGACATGGTAGCTTTTTTATGTTCGACATGGTGGCTTTTTATTGTTTGACATGGTGGCTCTTTAATGTTTAACCTGGTGGCTCTTTTATGTTTGACACGGTGGCTTTTAATGTCTGACATGGTGGCTCGTTTAGGTTTGACATAGTGGCTCTTCTATGTTTGACATGGTGGCTTTTTATTGTTTGAAATGGTGGCTCTTTAATGTTCGAAATGGTGGCTCTTTTATGTTTCACATGGTGGCTCTTTTAGGTTTGACATGATGGCACTTTTATGTTTTGACATAGTGGCTCTTAATGTTTGACATGGTAGCTTTTTTATGTTCGACATGGTGGCTTTTTATTGTTTGACATGGTGGCTCTTTAATGTTTAACCTGGTGGCTCTTTTATGTTTGACACGGTGGCTTTTAATGTCTGACATGGTGGCTCGTTTAGGTTTGACATAGTGGCTCTTCTATGTTTGACATGGTGACTTTTTATTGTTTGACATGGTGGCACTTTTATGTTTGACACGGCGTCTCTCTAATGTTTGACAAAGTGGCTATTTAATGTTCGAAATGGTGACTCTTTAAAGTTTGACATAAAGTCACATATATGTTTGACATAGTGGCTCTTCTATGTTTGACATGGTGGCTCTTAAATGTTTGACATAGTGGCTCTTTAATGTTCTTCATGGTGGCTCTTTAATATTCTACATGGTGGCTCTTTTATGTTCGACATGGTGGCTGTTTTTTGTTCTATATGGTAACTCTTTTATGTTTGATACGGTGGCTTTTTAAAGTCTGACATGGTGGCTCTTTTATGTTTGACATGGTGGCTCCTCTATGTTTAACATGGTGGCTCTTTTATGTTTGACAAGATGGCTCTTCAATGTTCGACAAAGTGGCTATTTGATGTTTGATATGGTGACTCTTAAATGTTTGACATAAAGTCACATATATGTTTGACATGGTGACTCTTAAATGTTTTACATGGTGGCTCTTTTATGTTCGACATGGTGGCTCTTTAATGTTCGAAATGGTGGCTCTTTAATGTTCGAAATAGTGGCTCTTTTATGTTCGACATGATGGCTCTTTAATGTTTGACATGGTGGCTCTTTAATGTTTAACCTGGTGGCTCTTTTATGTTTGACACGGCGGCTCTCTAATGTTTGACAAAGTGGCTATTTAATGTTCGAAATGGTGGCTCTTTAAAGTTTGACATAAAGTCACATATATGTTTGACATAGTGGCTCTTCTATGTTTGACATGGTGGCTCTTAAATGTTTGATGACATAGTGGCTCTTTAATGTTCTTCATGGTGGCTCTTTAATATTCTACATGGTGGCTTTTTTATGTTCGACATGGTGGCTGTTTTTTGTTCTATATGGTAACTCTTTTATGTTTGATACGGTGGCTTTTTAAAGTCTGACATGGTGGCTCTTTTATGTTTGACAAGATGGCTCTTCAATGTTCGACAAAGTGGCCATTTGATGTTTGATATGGTAACTCTTAAATGTTTGACATAAAGTCACATATATGTTTGACATGGTGGCTCTTAAATGTTTTACATGGTGGCTCTTCTATGTTTGACATGGTGGTTCTTTTATGCTCGAAATAGTGGCTCTTTTATGTTCGACATGGTGGCTCTTTAATGTTCGAAATGGTGGCTCTTTAATGTTCGAAATAGTGGCTCTTTTATGTTCGACATGATGGCTCTTTAATGTTTGACATGGTGGCTCTTTAATGTTTAACCTGGTGGCTCTTTTATGTTTGACACGGCGGCTCTCTAATGTTTGACAAAGTGGCTATTTAATGTTCGAAATGGTGGCTCTTTAAAGTTTGACATAAAGTCACATATATGTTTGACATAGTGGCTCTTCTATGTTTGACATGGTGGCTTTTTAATCGTTGACATGGAGTCACGTATATGTTTGACATAGTGCTTATTTTATGTTTGGCATGGTGGCTCTTTTATCTTTGACGTGGTAACTATTTTATATTCGAAATGTTGGCTCTTTAATGTTCGACATGGGGGCTCTTCTATGTTTGACATTGCGCTTCCATTATGTTTAGCACTTTTGTGTTTTTAAGGTGTTTTGATAAAAAAATCTTTTTGCACAACTAAGATTCGAACTCAGGTCGCTACATTAGCATTCCAGTCTGTTCGCATCTTGGCTATCTCTTTTCAATTGGAGAACATGAATTGTGGCCCTAATAATTCAATTCTTACAGCAAGTCAATTGAAGTAAAAAGTTATGACACAATCAATTTCTCAGTCAGCCAGTATCAGTCTTAATTTGAGTTAGGAATATTGGTTACGCAATTTTAATCAAGTCGTGTGTGCATTTCTTCGGCACTGTTTTTCAACTTGTTGTGATGCAATCTTTATCACGATCGGAATTCAGCCAGTCAGTTTTTTCTCTAGCATTCTTACAATGAATTTTAGGTCGAAAGAGCTGCTTGACCTTTGCAAAAAAAGCAGGTTTTTCGAATGTTTAATCCCTTTAAAATTGAGCAATTTCTTAGCCAAGATGCATGTACCGTCCCAGGGAAATTTCTGATCAAATGGTGCAAGTTTAAAGAAAATCGGTTGAGCCATTTTTTTCTGAAATCTATCGCATACCTACCCACATACAGACAACTCATTTTTAGTATATAGGACTAGCAATCTTTGCCCCCCTTTGGGGGACATCTGTATAGAACCTCTGTTCTCTACAAGTAACAAAAAGATAGCCAAAAAAGGCCTTCACAAAGAAAACAGACAAAATACTCAAAGGAAGTGCAATGCAAAAAGAAATCATCCCAAGAAAGCAAGCATCCCCCAGATAGCAAGCATCCACCAGATTGCAAGCAACCCCCGGATAGCAAGCATCCCCCAGATAGCAAGCATCCCCCAGATAGCAAGCATCCCCCAGATAGCAAGCATCCCCTACATAGATAGCATCCCCAAATAGCAAGCATCCACCAGACAATAAGTAGCTAGTGCGACAATTTCCTTAGCATTATAGTGGCTCCTTTAAAATTCGCTTACTTTTATGTTTGTAATTGTGTAAATTTTATGTTTGACATGGTGGCTGTTTTATGTTCTACATGGCAACTGTTTTATGTTTGAAACGATGGCTTTTTAATGTCAGACATGGTGGCTCTTTTATGTTTAACATGGTGGCTCTTTTATGTTTGACATGGTGGCTCTTTAATGTTTAACCTGGTGGCTCTTTTATGTTTGAAACAGTGGCTCTTTTATGTTTGACACAGTGGCTCTTTAATGTTCGACAAAGTGGCTATTTAATGTTTCAAAAGGTGGCTTTTAAATGTTTGACATGGTGGCTCCTTAATGTTCGAAATGGTGGCTCTTTAATGTTTGACATAAAGACACATATATAATTGACATGGTGGCTCTTAAATGTTTGACATGGTGGCTCTTTAATGTTCGAGAAAGTGGCTCTTTAATGTTTTTCATGGTATAGCTCTTTTATGTTTGACATGGTGGCTCTTTTATGTTTGACATGGTGGCTCTTTTAGGTTTGACATGGTGGCTCTTAAATGTTTGACATGGTGGCTCCTTAATGTTTGACATGGTGACTCTTTAATGTTTCAAATGGTGGCTCTTTAATGTTTTACATGGTGGCTCTTAAATGTTTGACATGGTAGCTCTTTAATATTCTACATTGTGGCTCTTAAGTGTTCGAAATGGTGGATCTTTTAGGTTTGACATGATGGCTGTTTAATGTTCAACATAGTGGCTCTTTAATATTCTACATGGTGGCTCTTTTATGTTTAACATGGTGGCTCTTAAATGTTTGACATGGTGGCTCTTTAATGTTCGAAATGGCGGCTCTTTTGTTTTACATGGTGGCTCTTTAATGTTGGACATGGTGGCTCTTTAATGTTTGACATAAAGTCACTTATATGTTCGAAATGGTGGCTCTTTAATATTTTACATTGTGGCTCTTAAATGTTCGACATGGTGGCTCTTTTAGGTTTGACATGATGGCTCTGTTAGGTTTAACATGATGGCTCTTTTAGGTTTAACATGGTGGCTCTTTTAGGTTTAACATGGTGGCTCTTTTAGGTTTAACATGGTGGCTCTTTTAGGTTTAACATGGTGGCTCTTAAATGTTCGACATGGTGGCTCTTTTAGGTTTGACATGGTGGCTCTTTAATATTCTTCATGTTATAGCTCTTTCATGTTTGACATGGTGGCTCTTTAATGTTCGAAATGGTGGCTCTTTAATGTTTGAAATGGTGGCTCTTTAATGTTCGAAAAGGTGGCTCTTTAATGTTTGACACAAAGTCACATATATGTTTGACATGGTGGCTCTTAAATGTTTGACATGGTGGCTCTTTATGTTTGACATGTTGGCTGTTTTATGTTTGACATGTTGGCTCTTTTATGTTTGACATGATGGCTCTTTTAGGTTTGACATGGTGGCTCTTTTATGCTTGATATGGTGGCTCTTTAATGTTTAGCATGGTGACTTTTAATGTTTGACATGGTGGCTCTTTTATGTTTGACATGGTGGCTCTTTAATGTTCGCCATGGTGGCTCTTTAATGTTTGACATGGTGGCTCTTTAATGTTTGACATGGTAGCTCTTTAATGTTCGACATGGTGGCTCTTTAATGTTTGACATGGTGGCACTTTTATGTTTGACATGGTGGCTTTTTAATGTTCGCCATGGTGGCTCTTTAAAGTTTGACATGGTGGCACTTTTATGTTTGACATGGAGTCACGTATACGTTTGACATAGTGTCTCTTCAATGTTTGACATGGTGGCTATTTTGTGTTCGACATGATAGCTCTTTAATGTTTGACATGGTAGCTCTTTAATGTTCGACATGGTAGCTTTTAATGTTTGACATGTTGGCTCTTTTATGTTTGACATGATGGCTCTTTTAGGTTTGACATGGTGGCTCTTTATGCTTGATATGGTGGCTCTTTAATGTTTAGCATGGTGACTTTTAATGTTTGACATGGTGGCTCTTTTATGTTTGACATGGTGGCTCTTTAATGTTCGCCATGGTGGCTCTTTAATGTTCGCCATGGTGGCTCTTTAATGTTTGACATGGTGGCTCTTTAATGTTTGACATGGTAGCTCTTTAATGTTCGACATGGTAGCTTTTTAATGTTTGACATGGTGGCTCTTTTATGTTCGACATGGTAGCTTTTTAATGTTTGACATGGTGGCTCTTTTATGTTTGACATGGTGGCTCTTTACTGTGTGAAATAGTGGCTCTTTAATGTTCTACACGGTAACTCTTTTATGTTTGATACGGTGGCTTTTTAATGTCTGACATGGTGGCTCTTTTATGTTTGACATGGTGGCTCTTCTTTGTTTAACATGGTGGCTCTTTTATGTTTGACACGGTGGCTCTTTAATGTTCGACAAAGTGGCTATTTGATGTTTGATATGGTGACTCTTAAATGTTTTACATGGTGGCTCTTTACTGTTTGAAATGGTGGCTCTTTAATGTTCTACATGGTAACTCTTTTATGTTTGATACGGTGGCTTTTTAATGTCTGACATGGTGGCTCTTTTATGTTTGACATGGTGGCTCTTTAATGTTCTTCATGGTGGCTCTTTAATGTTCTTCATGGTGGCTCTTTAATATTCTACATGGTGGCTCTTTTATGTTCGACATGGTGGCTGTTTTTTGTTCTACTTGGTAACTCTTTTATGTTTGATACGGTGGCTTTTTAATGTCTGACATGGTGGCTCTTCTATGTTTAACATGGTGGCTCTTCTATGTTTGACACAGTGGCTCTTTAATTTTCGACAAAGTGGCTATTTGATGTTCGAAATGGTGGCTCTTTAAAGTTTGACATAAAGTCACATATATGTTTGACATGGTGGCTCTTAAATGTTTGACATGGTGGCTCTTAAATGTTTGACATGGGGGCTCTTAAATGTTTGACATGGTGGCTCTTAAATGTTTGACATGGTGGCTCTTAAATGTTAGACGTGGTGGCTTGTTTAGGTTTGACATAGTGGCTCTTCTATGTTTGAAATGGTGGCTTTTTAATCGTTGACATGGAGTCACGTATATGTTTGACATAGTGCTTATTTTATGTTTGACATGGTATCTCTTTTATATTCGAAATGTTGGCTCTATAATGTTCGACATGGTGGCTCTTCGTTGTTTGATATTGCGCTTCTATTATGTTTAGCAGTTTTGTTGTGTTTTTAAGGTGTTTTGATAAAAAAAATCTTTTTGCACTACTAAGATTCGAACCCAGGTCGCTACATTAGCATTCCAGTCTGTTCGCATCTTGGCTATATCTTTCCAATTGGAGAACGTGAATTGTGGCCCTTATAATTTAATTCTTACAGCAAGTCAATTGAAGTAAAAAGTTATGGCATAATCAATTTCTCAGTCAGCCAGTATCAGTCTCAATTTGAGTTAGCAATATTGGTTACGCAATTTAAATCAAGTCGTGTGTGCATTTCTTCGGCACTGTTTTCAACTTGTTGTGATGCAATCTTTATCACAATCGGAATTCAGCCAGTCAGTTTTTTCTCTAGCATTCTTACAATGAATTTTAGGTCGAAAGAGCTGCTTGTCCTTTGCAAAAAAGCATGTTTTTCGAATATTTAATCCCTTTAACATTGAGCAATTTCTTAGCCAAGATGCATGTACCGTCCCAGGAAAATTTCTGATCAAATGGTGCAGGTTTGAAGAAAATCGGTTGAGCCATTTTTTCTGAAATCTATCGCATACCTACCCACATACAGACAACTCATTTTTAGTATATAGGACTAGCAATCTAGCGCCCCCCTTCGGGGTGGCCAATAAGCAAGGGACGAATCCTTTAAAATGAAAAAAAAATTCTTAGGGAGGGGGGCTAGGAATCGAATTCTCATTTTAATTCCAGGCTTATGTACCAATAAAACATGCTTGTGCAGAATTTTATAACAGACATTGAAATTCAACCATACTTGCCTTCTTTCAGAGCTACTTCTACCAGTATGCTTCAGTACGCTACCAGTACCCTTGTAAGCCTTGACATGTCAGCAATCCCCCCCCACAAGCCTTAACATATCAACTCCCCCCTTGACATCTCAGCGATGCTTCCATAAGCCTTGAAATCTTAAAAAATCTGTCTACTTTCTAACCCTAACCCTAACCCTAACCCTAACCCTAACCCTAAAGCATTGAAATTTCAGTAATTCTCTCTAAGAGTCATTATAGCACTACTACAGCATTATAGTGATTCCCCTCAAGCCTCGACATCGTAGGGATTCCCAAATGAATCTCTTAACTTCGACATGAAGCTTCTTTTATTTTTTACATTACGCTTTTTCTATCAGCGATCCCTCCCGTGAGGAGCCAACAAATAATGTAATAACTTTTTTCCAATAAACTACATGTAGCTTCTGACATTAGCCTTGACATCTCATTTATTCCCCCGTGAGCCTTGACATCTCAGCTATAGATAGATAGATAGATAGATTCCCCTCGTAAGCCTTGACATGTCAGCGATGCCCCCCATAAACCTTGAAATCTAAAAAATCCCCTGTTAACCTTGAAACCCGCTAAAATCTAACCCTCAACCCAAACCTGACGTAAACCTAACTTTCACCCAACCTAAAGCCTTGAAATCACAGCAGTTCTTCTTCCCTAAGCCTTGGCATTTAAGTGATTCCTTCTTTAAGAATCACAGCACCATAACGATTCCCTCCAAGCTTTGACATCGTAGCAATTCCCAAATGAATCTTTAACTTTGACATGACTTTTATTTTATGTATACATAGTGCTCCTTTTATTTTTACATGACTCTTCTTCTATCAGCGTCCCCCCCACCGTGGCAAGCCAACAAAGAATACAATAAAAAAACTTAAGTAAAGTACATGTACTTTGAAGTAGCTTCTGACTTTTGCTTTAACATCTCAGAAACCCACATGTAATCTCAGTTATTCTCTGTGAGCCTTGACGTCTCAGTAATTCTCCCCAGCACAGCACTATAGCTTCATTTAATTTTTATATGACACTTCTTTCATGTCTGACATGACGCTTTTTTTGATTTTTACGTTACGCTTCTTTTATTCTTCCATGATGCTTCTTAATTTTTTAAATGACACTTTCATTAGTTTTTATATGAGGCTTCTATGATTTTTTCATGACGCTTCTATGTTAACATGACGCTTCTATGCTTGTTTACATGACGCTTTTATGATTGTTTACATGACGCTTCTATGATTGTTTACATGACGCTTCTATGATTTTTACATGACGCTTCTATGATTTTTACATGACGCTTCTATGATTTTTACATGACGCTTCTATGATTGTTTACATGACGCTTGTATGATTTTTTACATGACGCTTCTATGATTGTTTACATGACGCTTCTATGATTTTTTATGACGCTTTTATGATTGTTTACATGACGCTTCTATGATTTTTACATGACGCTTCTATGATTTTTACATGACGCTTCTATGATTGTTTACATGACGCTTCTATGATTGTTTACATGACGCTTGTATGATTGTTTACATGACGCTTCTATGATTTTTTTATGACGCTTTTATGATTTTAACATGAGGCTTCTATGATTTTTTTACATGACGCTTCTATGATTGTTTACATGACGCTTGTATGATTGTTTACATGACGCTTGTATGATTTTAACATAACGCTTCTATGATTGTTTACATTACGCTTCTATGATTGCTTGCATGACGCTTCTATGATTTTTTATGATGCTTTTATTATTTTAACATGACGCTTCTATGATTTTTTTACATGACGCTTCTATGATTGTTTACATGACGCTTGTATGATTGTTTACATGACGCTTCTATGATTTTTACATGACGCTTCTATGATTGTTTACATGACGCTTCTATGATTGCTTGCATGACGCTTCTATGATTTTTTACATGACGATTCTATGATTTTTTACATGACGCTTCCATAATTTTTTTTGTCTTGGCGTGAAAAAGCTTTAATTAAAAAAACTCTACTCTCTAAAAATTCGAACCATCGTCCCTGCATTTAGCAGTTTAGTCTGTTTACCTCTAGGCTAGCTCTCATGAATTTTAGTCATTACCCCTAAATAGAAAATATTCCCAAGACAGCAAGCATCCCCCCAGTAGCAAGCATCCCCTAATACTCCTAGCAAGCATCCACCCAGATAGCAAGCATCTGCAGATAGCAAGCATCTTGCAGATAGCAAGCATCTTGCAGATAGCAAGCATACCCCAAATAATGTAGAAGCATCCTTCCAGATAGCAAGCATCCCCCAAATAATGTAGAAGCATCCTTCCAGATAGCAAGCATCCTGCACATAGCAAGAATCCCTAAATAGCAAGCATCCCTGGATAGAAATAATCCTATACATGTAGCCAAGCTTATCAAGCGCAGTAATCCTTGGCTATCGAGTGCAGTAATCCTTGGTTTATTAATAGCAATAATCCATGGCTTATCGAGTGCAGTAATTCTTGGTTTGCCAAGTGCAGTAAGTAATCCTTGGTTTATTAATAGCAATAATCCATGGCTTATCGAGTGCAGTAATCCTTGGTTTATTAATAGCAATAATCCTTGGCTTATCGAGTGCAGTAATCCTTGGTTTATTAATAGCAATAATCCATGGCTTATCGAGTGCAGTAATCCTTGGTTTATTTATAGCAATAATCCTTGGCTTATCGAGTGCAGTAATCCTTGGTTTATTTATAGCAATAATCCTTGGCTTATCGAGTGCAGTAATCCTTGGTTTGCCAAGAGCAATAATCTTTAGCTTATCGAGTGCAGTAATCTAAGTGTTTTTATTTAGTCTTTAATAAAAGCTTTTAATAAAAAATTTTACACTACTACTTAGATTCGAACCCAGGTCGCTGCATTAGCAGTCTGGTCTGTTCAGCTCTAGGCTAGCTCTCATCGAAGTTATCAGTGAATTTGTACCACTTATATAATTCAACACTCACACCAAGTCAGGTAGAGTAAAAAGTCACACGAAGCAGTTATGACATAATCAATTTCTTAGGCAAGTCAGTACGAGTACCAGTGTCTATGAAAGTTAACAATATGGTTACGTAATATAAATTCAGTACTGCACTATGCTTTCACACTCAAAGCTGTGACGCAATTCAATTGAGTGTCAAATTCAGCCAGTACACAGACGATAAATAAAGTGTATTGTGATGCAATCTATTTCAGAATCAGAATTCAACCAGTCAGTTTTTTCTCTAGCATTTTTACAGTGCGTTTCAAGTCGAAATAGCTGCTTGACCTTTGCAAAAAAGCATGTTTTTCGAATATTTAATCCCTTTAGCATCGAGCGATTTCTTACCCACGATGCATGTACCGTCACGGAATAATTTCTGATCGAATGGTGCAAGTTCGAAGAAAATCGGTTGAGCCGTTTTTGCTAAAATCGATCACACACACACACACATACCGACAGACCATTTTTAGTATATGGACTAGCAATCTTCGCCCCCCGATGGGGGACATCTAGATAGAATCTCTGTTCTCTACAAGTATCAATAAGATGGCCAAACAAAGCCTTCACATAGTCAATAGAAAAACTGCTCAGATGAAGTGCAATGCGAAAAGAAAACATCCTAAGACAGCAAGCATACCCCCAGATAGCAGGCACCCCCCAGATAGCAAGCACCTCCCAGATAGCAAGCATCCCCCCAGATAGCAAGCACCCCCCAGATAGCAGGCACCCCCAGATAGCAAGCATCCCCCAGATAGCAAGCACCCCAGATAGCAAGAACCCCCAGATAGCAAGCACCCCCCAGATAGCAAGCATCCCCCCAGATAGCAAGCACCCCCAGATAGCAGGCACCCCCAGATAGCAAGCATCCCCCAGATAGCAAGCACCCCAGATAGCAAGCACCCCCAGATAGCAAGCACCCCAGATAGCAAGCGACCCCAGATAGCAAGCACCCCCAGATAGCAAGCACCCCAGATAGCAAGCACCCCCAGATAGCAAGCGACCCCAGATAGCAGGCACCCCCAGATAGCAGGCACCCCAGATAGCAAGCACCCCAGATAGCAAGCACCCCCAGATAGCAAGCACCCCAGATAGCAAGCACCCCCAAATAGCAAGCACCACCAGATAGCTAGCACCCCCAGATAGCAGGCACCCCCAGATAGCAGGCACCCCCAGATAGCAAGCACCTCCAGATAGCAAGCACCACCAGATAGCAAGCACCCCCAGATAGCAGGCTCTCCCAGATAGCAAGCACCCCCAGATAGCAGGCGACATGGTGGCTTTTTACTGTTAGACATGGTGGCTCTTTAATGTTCGACATAGTGGCTCTTTAATGTTAGACATGGTGGCTCTTTAATGTTTGACATGGTGGTTCTTTAATGTTAGACATGGTGGCTCTTTAATGTCAGACATGGTGGCTCTTTAATGTTCGACATAGTGGCTCTTTAATGTTAGACATGGTGGCTCTTCTATGTTTGACATGGTGGCTCTTCTATTTTTGACATGGTGGCTCTTTAATGTTCGACATGGTGGTCCTTTAATTTTTGACATAGTGGCTCTTTACTGTTAGACATGGTGGCTCTTTAATGTTCGATATGGTGGCACTTTAATGCTTGACATCATGCCAGATTTATGTTTGACATGGTGGCCCTTTTTTATGTTTTACATGGTGGCTCTTTAATATTCGACATGGTGGTTCTTTAATGTTCGACATGGTGGCTCTTTAATGTCAGACATGGTGGCTCTTTAATGTTCGACATAGTGGCTCTTTAATGTTAGACATGGTGGCTCTTCTATGTTTGACATGGTGGCTCTTCTATTTTTGACATGGTGGCTCTTTAATGTTCGACATGGTGGTCCTTTAATTTTTGACATAGTGGCTCTTTACTGTTAGACATGGTGGCTCTTTAATGTTCGATATGGTGGCACTTTAATGCTTGACATCATGCCAGATTTATGTTTGACATGGTGGCTCTTTAATGTTCGACTTGGTGGCTCTTTTAGGTTTGACATGGTGGCTCTTTAATGTTCGACATGGTGGTTCTTTAATGTTCTACATGGTGGCCCTTTAATGTTCGACATGGTGGCTCTTTAATGTTCGACATGGTGGCTCTTTTAGGTTTGACATGGTGGCTCTTTAATGTTCGACATGGTGGTTCTTTAATGTTCGACATGGTGGCTCTTTTATGTTCTACATGGTGGCCCTTTAATGTTCGACATGGTGGCTCTTTAATGTTCGATATGGTGGCACTTTAATGTTTGACATCATGCCAGATTTATGTTTGACATGGTGGCTCTTTTCTGTTAGACATGGTGGGTCTTTTTGGTTTGACATGATGGCACTTTTATGTTTTGACATGGCGGCTCTTTAATGTTTTACATGGTGGCTCTTTAATGTTCGACATGGTGGCTCTTTAATGTTCGACATGGTGGCTCTTTAATGTTAGAAATGGTGGCTCCTTAATGTTTCACATGGTGGCTCTTTAATGTTCGACATGGTGGCTCTTGACTTGACTTAGCTGCAGGGCTGTCCCGGAGGGGACACAGCGGGAAGGCGCGGGCGCCCATTCCGCTAGTCCCTGAACGGCCGACGCGTCGCTATGGACGGAGGGTTGGCGCCGCCCAGGGAGGTCCCCCAGTGTCGCCAGCAGCTATGGTGCTCTCTGGAAAGGAGAGTTCAGCCCTGCGGGTGGCCCGAAGGTAGCGCATGAGCTGATTAAAGTTTTCGGGTTTGCACGCTTCAGTAATAGATGTGTGTGGCCCGAGGTAAGTGAGTCTGGCCCGCGTGAAGGCGGGACAGATGCTGACGAAATGCTCAGCGGTTTCGTCACCTGAGTTGCAGAAACTACAGGTGGCGTTGGTGGCGTTGCCCTGCAGGTACTGGTGCCTGGAGAAGCAGCCGTGACCAGAGAGGGTCATGGTGGCAGCCCGGATGTCTCTGCGCGAGAGGCGCAAGAGGAGCTTCCGGAGCTGGTGAGAGGGCTGAGGGACAGCGCCTCTGGTTTGCCTGCAGTTCGTGCGGTTCGCCCAAGTCGAGCGGTGCTGAGTCCTGATCCACGCTTTGATGCGCGAGTCGATGACACAGCCAGGAATCGGGACAAGAGGTTCGGGGCCGAGAGAGGAGCCGGAGGCACCAACTTTTGCAAGGGTGTCAGCCAACTCATTTCCTCGGATCCCCACATGCCCCGGAACCCACTTAAGGGTAATTTTGTTGGCGGAACCCAACACATTGAGGAGTTTGATACAGTCAAGGACTGTAGCAGAGTTGGTGCTGCAGCCACTGATGGCGTGCAAGGCAGCTTGGCTGTCCGAATGGAAAATGATGTTCTTACCAGTAACGCCAGTGGCGAGAAGCTCTGCAGTGCAGGAGCTGATGGCCAGAACTTCATTTTGGAAAACACTGGAGTTGACCCCAGTGTATTGAGCGTGGGTAGCGATGACCCTCCCGTTCAGAAAGATTCCAACACCAAAGCCGGTGTTGGCTGACTGCTTAGAACCGTCGGTGTAGCAATGAAGCTCACCAGGGTTCCAATGGTCATTGATGTTATCGCGCGAGTCGATAGCTACGGAGTAGCGCTGTCTCAGGTTGAGCGTTGAGGCAATGCCATCGGTGAAGACGCGATTGGCCTGACACTCGTTGAGAAAGTTGAGGCACAGATCGCTATGCGGGACAAGGTTCCGCTTAGCAGGTGCTCTCATGTAAATGAATTTGACGCCGGCATCAATTAGACGCCGCGTCGTTCTAGCCGCCTCACCCCTGATGAAGAGGTCAAGAGGCGGAAGATTAAGAAAGGCCCCCATGCCAGCAAAGGGCGTGGACCTGGTGGCGTTGCAGATGAGCCTACACGCTCTGCCTTGGATCGTGTTGAGCAGGTCTGCATGGCTTTTGACCTGGGTAGCGCTAACCCAGACAACAGAGGCGTACGTAATGGCAGGTCTAACTACGGAAGTATAGATCCACCAAAGCCGCTTTGGGGATAGACCCCAAGAAGTGCCAAGTGCTCGTCGGAGCTGGGCCAGGATGGCTGAGGCACGCTTAGCTTTTGCTTTCACGTGGAAGGACCAGTTGAGCCGGTGGTCAAGTGTGACCCCGAGACATCTGGTCTGGTGCGCGAAGGCAATATCTCTGCCGTAGAGCTGCAGAGGACGTATGTTCCAGCGTAGTCTGCTGGTAAACATAATGGCAACGGTTTTGGGCTCAGAGAGTTCCAAACCATTGTCATTGGCCCAGGATTCTGCTTTGCGGATAAAGCTCTGCATCAGATCCCTGAGCGTGCTGGGAGACGGTCCTGCCACAATGGCCGTGACGTCATCAGCATACCCGACTTTGAAGACGGGGTCAGGTCGGGAGTCACTCAGAAGAGCGTCCATGACCAGGTTCCAGAGCGTCGGGGTGAGGACTCCGCCTTGGGGTCCACCCTTACAGACTCTGGTGGAGGCAGTTTGCCCAAGAAGTTGGGCAGTGACCGTACGGTTGGAGATCATGTACATGATCCACCGTATGAGGGTAGCATGAGCTTTGCGATTTTGAAGGGCCCTCTGAAACGCTTCAAAGATAACGTTGTCGAAGGCGCCAACAATGTCAAGAAAGAGAGCCAGGGCGTAACCGTCACCCAGTACCGCCCGTTCAATCTTTTCGACAATCGCATGCAGGGCGCTGTCAGTCGACCTCCCGGTACGGAAGGCGTGCTGATTATTGCTGAGGGGCATCGCTGTCAGCTCGCAGGAGAGCAGCCGCCAGAGAATAAGCCTCTCAGTGAGCTTAAGCATTGCTGACGTTAAGCTAATTGGCCGGAAGGCCTTGACGCTTTGGTAGTCACCCTTCCCAGGTTTGGGAATAAAGACTACTCGAGCTTCAGTCCAGCTTTTGGGAACGTATCCCAGCTGGATAGAGGCCCGCATAAGATTGCGGGTGAGTCTCAGGAACGAGGGTATCTTGGCTGCTTCACGAAGGAGAACAGGGTAGATACCATCAGGTCCAGGAGATTTGAAGGGTTTGAAGGTTCTGACCGCACGAGCGATTAGGTCTTCAGTGACAATGCCCGCCGCTAGGGTGGCTCCATCCATCGAATGGTTGGGCTCCGGTCTAGCAGTAGGTACCCTCGGGAAGAATGTGCTAAGCATATGCTGAAGCACTTCTTCAGGGTCTTTAGTAAGAGAGCCATCATCTTTTTTATCATGGCTAATTTGGACATTTTGTCCATTGTAAGGGCCTTGACAAGCCTAGAAGTAGGTCTGTCTTGATCCAATTCATTGCAGAATTGGCGCCACTTACATTCCTTGGCCTTGCGCACTTCAGATTTGAAATTGCGGGAGGCTTGCCGGAAAAGCTCCATGTCCTCCGGGTTTCCGGTCTTCATGGCACGGCGATGAAGGCTTTTGGCCTTCCGCCTGAGTTTCCCCAGCTCCGGGTTCCACCACGGCGCCGAGGTCTTGCCTCTGTAGGCGCGAGCAGGACAAGCCGCTTCGTAGGCTGCAATAATGCAACCTGTCAGCGTCTCAGCCATATGATCCACATCCTCGCAGGTCTCAATCGGACGTAAGTCCGTGAGTTCCTGCAGGTGCAGATCAAGGGCAGCCTTGTAGGCCGCCCAATCAGTGTTGCGGATATTGCGTCTCCAAGTGATCGGAGACTGGGTTTTAGTGTCCGCGATATTAAAGGCGATAAAGCAGTGGTCAGACAGGGAGGGCTCCTCAGACCAGACTCTCCACTCCTTGACTCTGTCAAAGAGTCTTGGGGTAACGAGTGTGGCGTCGAGGACCTCGGTCCATCTGCCATTATTAAAGGTAGGAGTGCTGCCGCGGTTGCAGAGCATGAGGTTTGTGTTAGAGATGAGGGCCAGAAGCTCCTCTCCTCTAGTGTTGGTATCTTTGCTGCCCCAGTGCTTGTGGTGCGCGTTGAGGTCGCCCCCTAAGCACAGCTCAGCGTTCTGGGACTCGCAGTACTGCGCAAGGCGCAGTAAACTCTCGGAGCAGGGTCTCTGTCGCCTGGGATATAAACCGAGGCAACAAGACACGTACGCGGAGAGAAATGATTAGATTGGATGACGCAAAGGTCTCCATCAGAGAGATCAGTCCTCAGCCAAGCCTGGAGATGGCTAGCAGCGAGGATAGCCGCTCTAGGGCGGCTGTTCCCCGGGCCACACACATAAAAATCAGAGTAGCCAGAGGGAATGTTGGGCAACTTACCGTTGCGCATCCAGGGTTCCTGGATCAGGATGAGGCCTGGCCTGTACAGCTCAGCAATCTTCATCAGATTTACTGACGCAGATACGCAATGCTGTAAATTTATTTGCAGACAGAATGTCGCTCCTTTGGCAGCGTGGAGCTTAGTCATACTGTATTAAATGCAATATCTGGCTAGAGCCCAGGGCCATCAAGGAGACTTGGACAACAGATCGTCCTCGTCCCAGGCCGCTGGGGCTTGACTGGGAGATGGGAGTTGGTCGACGTCCATGGCCTCCTCACCCCCACCGGCCCCCCAGCAGAGTCCTCAGGCTCCGATGACAGGATGGAGGAAGCTCCTCACCTGCATCTTTACCTTCAGACCCCACCAAGGTGGCCGAGGAGAGCTCGGATTCCGAAGACCCGGCCTCGTCCTCAACTCCTTCTCCGACTGGCAGGTTTGGTTCCCGGGGCTCGGCCGGAGCCGTTACCGCGGTCGCCGAACTGCTGCTAGCAGAGGGGCGAGATGCAGCTTTGGCTTTGGGATCGGCTTGCGCCTTTCCTTGGGCCTTAGACTGCGCCCCGCTCTTGCCGGAGATGCCGGGGTTGGCAGTAGCCTTCCCTTTGGCAGACTTTCCTCGGCGCAACTTGAGCTTGAGGGCACCCAGCTGGAAAGAGGATCCATTAGGGTACCGACTCGCCCAAGTGCTGGAAAGGCCGAGGACAATTGAGTTGCCCGTCTCCCCCCTGCGGACTTTGCGGTGATACACCAGTCCACTAGCAGGGAGGTCGGGGTTCAGACGCAGTAGGACCCGGCGAATAACGTCTGGTCCAGCTGCGGTGCTCTTAGCAGGGACGAAAACCACATAAGGTATCGTCTTTGGACGCTGGCCCTCGCGAAGAAAAAGAGCTCCACCAAGGTCAGCATCCAAGGAGACCGTCGGTAGCCGCTGGAGCAGCCGCCGAGCGTCCTCCTCGCTGCTAGGAGCAATAAGAACGAATGTGCTTCGCAGCACCATCCGCTCAACGCCGATGGAGATTCCCTCCTCGACAGTCAGCTCAATCAGATAGGAGTCAACAGCACTCCACACTTTTTGAAGCTGATCAGTGGTCCAGTCCTGGTCGCGACCTTGGATGATCACTCCCGGGATTTTGGCCTTGGCCTTCGCCGCAAAGGTAGCTCCCGAAGGAACCTCCTTGTTGGCAGTGGCCATTTGTTGCGCCGTGGTTTCGGCCTCAGCAGCCGCGGCAGCAGCTCCAGGGAGCGCCGCCGCTGAACTACTGGAGCTTCCACCGGCCGGCCCGCCTGGTTGCCTTGGGACTCCAGTCGCTTCAGCATCCATGGTGGACGCCGCCGCTTTGGCCCCCGCAGCTCCCTTCTTGGCCTGCCTTTTGGCGCGTTGTTTAGCGCGTTTGCGCTCAAGCCGAGCCCGCTGAGCTTCATCGGATCTGCCAGATTTGGCCGGTCCTTTAGGCTCAGAGCTCGCGGTTCCCTTAGATCCACCAGCGGAGCTGGCAGGTCTTAGGGTATTTTGAGTTTGGTAGCTCTGGTCGGATCTGCCAGCAGAGCCAGCCGGTCCTTCCTTTGCCACAGTTGAATCAGTCGGTTGGGATCTGCCAGCAGGGCCGGCCGGTCCTTCGGACTGAGGTTGGGGTTTAGAAGGGTCCCCGTCCCTAGAAATAGCTTGTTTATCCATAGTCGGCTCGAAGGCCATGATAAAAGGTTGGTGGGCTACCCTCAAAGGGGCGCGGTACCCACCCGGCCGCTCCACCTGACCGGGCAGTAGGCCAATAGCACCCTCAAGGCTGGCCCGACACCAGGAGGGGGACCGCTTGCGACCGGACTACTCCCCGGCCTTCCAGCCCATCGGCACGGTCAACACCTTAGGCATTAGAGAGTACGTTGAGCAGTACCACGGCCTGCAGGTTGGCGAGCCAGACCCGCATACCCAAATTCGGCCGAAGCCACTGGATAGGGTCGCCAGCGCCGGAGCCCAGTCTGTCCAGCAGCCCTAGGGACTGCCTTGAACACACGCGGGGACGAGTACCCTGGGTCGACTTGCGAGACAGCGTGGGGGGGGTCTGCGGCTGCCAGAGGCAAATAGAGGGTGCAGACCTCCCACCAGCCTTGACCTGCTGAAGATAGGGGCAGGCGTGAAGCATCGCAGACCTTAGCCCATGGGCCTAGTCTGTCTCATACTTCACTGGCATGCTGAATACGCCTTCGCGTGCGACATGGTGGCTCTTTAATGTTTGACATAAAGTCACATATATGTTTGACATGGTGGCTCTTAAATGTTTGACATAGTGGCTCTTTAATGTTCGACATGGTGGCTCTTAAATGTTTGACATGGTGGCTCTTTATTATTCTACATGGTGGCTCTTTTATGTTCCACATGGTGGCTCTTTAATGTTCTTCATGGTATAGCTCTTTTATGTTAGACATGGTGGCTCTTTAATGTTCGACATAGTGGCTTTTTAAGGTTTGAAATGGTAACTCTTTAATGTTTGACATAAAGTCACATATATGTTTGACATGGTGGCTCCTAAATGTTTGACATGGTGGTTCTTTATGTTTTGACATGGTGGCTCTTTTATGTTCGACATGGTGGCTCTTTTATGTTTGACATGGTGGCTCTTTAATGTTCGACAAAGTGGCTCTTTAATGTTTAACATGGTGGCTCTTAAATGTTTGACATGGTGGCTCTTTAATGTTCGACATGGTGGCTCTTTAATGTTCGAAATGGTGGCTCTTAAATGTTTGACATGGTGGCTCTTTAATATTCTACATGGTGGCTCTTTTATGTTCCACATGGTGGCTCTTTAATGTTCTTAATGGTATAGCTCTTTTATGTTAGACATGGTGGCTCTTTAATGTTCGACATAGTGGCTTTTTAAGGTTTGAAATGGTAGCTCTTTAATGTTTGACATAAAGTCACATATATGTTTGACATGGTGGCTCCTAAATGTTTGACATGGTGGTTCTTTATGTTTTGACATGGTGGCTCTTTTATGTTCGACATGGTGGCTCTTTTATGTTTGACATGGTGGCTCTTTAATGTTCGACAAAGTGGCTCTTTAATGTTTGACATGGTGGCTCTTAAATGTTTGACATGGTGGCTCTTTAATGTTCGACATGGTGGCTCTTTAATGTTCGAAATGGTGGCTCTTAAATGTTCGACATGGTGGCTCTTTAATGTTTGACATGGTGGCTTCTAATTGTTTGACATGGTGGCTCTTAAATGTTCAAAATGGTGGCTCTTTAATGTTCGAAATGGTGGCTCTTTAATGTTCGAAATGGTGGCTCTTTAATGTTTGACATTGTGGCTCTTTTATGTTCGACATGGTGGCTCTTTTATGTTTGACATGTTGGCTCTTTTATGTTTGACAGGGTGGCTCTTAAATGTTTGACATGGTGGCTCTTAAATCTTTGACATGGAACCTTCTAAATGTTTGACATGGTGGCTCTTTAATGTTCTTCATGGTGGCTCTTTTATGTTTGACATGGTGGCTCTTTATTGTTCGACATGGTGGCTCTTCTATGTTTGATATGGTAACTCTTTTATGTTCGATATGTTGGCTCTTCTATGTTTGACATTGCGCTTCTTTGATGTTTAGCAGTTTTGTTGTGTTTTAAAGGTGTTTTAATAAAAAAAATCTTTTTGCACTACTAAGATTCGAACCCAGGTCGCTACATTAGCATTCCAGTCTGTTCGCATCAGGGCTATCTCTTTTCAATTGGAGAACATGAATTGTGGCCCTTATAATTCAATTCTTACAGCAAGTCAATTGGAGTAAAAAGTTATGACATAATCAATTTCTCAGTCAGCCAGTATCAGTCTCAATTTAAGTTAGCAATATGGTTACGCAATTTCAATCAAGTCGTGTGTGCATTTCTTCGGCACTGTTTTCAACTTGTTGTGATGCAATCTTTATCACAATCGGAATTCAGTCAGTCAGTTTTTTCTCTAGCATTCTTACAATGCATTTCAAAGTCGAAAATTTGGCTTGACCTTTGCAAAAAAGCATGTTTTTCGAATATTTAATCCCTTTAACATTGAGCAATTTCTTAGCCAAGATGCATGTACCGTGCCAGGAATATTTCTGATCGAATGGTGCAAGTTTGAAGAAAATCGGTTGAGCCATTTTTTCTGAAATCTATCGCATAGCTACAGACATTTCATTTTTAGTATATGGGAATAGCAATCTACGCCCCCCGTTGGGGAGCCAAAGAAATGCAATACACGTATTTTTAATAAGCTACATGTAGCCTTGAAATCTTAAAAAATCTCCTGTCAAAATTCTAACCCTAACCAAAACCCTAAATTCAATATTTTGTCCATGAGTTTTTGCATGATCGATGCTTCTATGATTTTTGGCATGACGCTTCCATTGTTTTTGCATGACGCTTCCATTATTTTTGCATGATGCTTCCATGATAAACATTTTTAATAAGCTAAATGAGTTAAGTTATAAGCTACCCTAACCCTAACCCTAACCCGAATCTTAACGCAATAACCCTGAACCTAACCCTAAACCTAAACCCTAATACCAACCCTAACACTAACCCTACAGCCTGACATCTGCATAAGTTTGTGAAGAGCTAGTAGTATTTTTTAGCTTAGTATCTTAGCGTTAGGGAGCCAAAAATACAGTACAAGTTTTGTAATAAACTACATGTAGCATCTCTTTGCAATATACCTCAGAAGTCCCTTGTAAGCCTTGAAATGTCAGTAATTCCCCCCACAAGCTTTAACAAATCAACTCCCCCCTTGACATCTCAGCGATGCCCCAAATAAGCCTTGAAGTCTAAAAAAATCTGTCAACCTTCTTACCCTAACCCTAGCCTAACCCTAACCCTAACCCTAGCCTAACCCTAACCCTAACCCTAACCTAACCCTAAAGCATTGAAATTTCAGTAATTCTGAGTCATTATAGCACTACTACAGCGTTATAGCGATTCCCTCGTAGGGATTCCCAAATGAATCTCTTCGCTTCGACATGAAGCTTCTTTTATTTTTTACATTATGCTTTTTCTATCAGTGAGCCCTGAGGAGCCAACAAAAATGTAATAAAAAGTTTTCATTAAACTACATGTAGCTTCTGACTTTAGCCTTGAAATCTCATTTATACCCCCGTGAGCCTTCACATCTCAGCTATTCCCCCGTAAGCCTTGACATGTCAGCGATGCCCCCCATAAATCTTGAAATCTAAAAAAATCCCCTGTTAACCTTGAAACCCGATAAAATATAACCCTCAACCCACACCTGACCTAAACCTAACTTTAACCCAACCTAAAGCCTTGAAATCTCAGCAATTCTTCTCCCCTAAGCCTTGGCATTTTAGTGTTTCCTTCTTTAAGAATCACAGCACTATAACGATTTCCACCAAGCTTTGACATTGTAGCAATTCCCAAATGAATCTTTTAACTTCGACATGACTTTTCTTATATGTATACATAGTGCTACTTTTATTTTTTACATGACTCTGCTTCTATCAGCGCCCCCCTGTGGCGAGCCAACAATGAATGTAATAAAAATTGAGTAAAGTACATGAACTTTGAAGTAGCTTCTGACTTTTGCTTTGACATCTCAGAAACCCCCCCCCCCTCACCTGTAATCTCAGTTATTCTCTGTGAGCCTTGACGTCTCAGTAATTCTCCCCAGCACAGCACTGTACTATAGCTTCATTTAATTTTTATATGACACCTTTCATGTCTGACATGGCGCTTCTTTTGATTTTTACATGACGCTTCTTTTATTCTTCCATTATTCTTCTTAATTTTTTAAATGACACTTTCATTAGTTTTTATATGAGGCTTCTATGATTGTTTGCATGACGCTTCTATGATTTTACCATGACGCTTCTATTATTGTTTGCATGACGCTTCTATGATTTTTACATGACGCAACTATGATTTTTTAAATGACGCTTTTATGATTTTTTACATGACGCTTTTATGATTTTTTACATGACGCTTCTATGCTTGTTTACATGACGCTTCTATGCTTATTTACATGACGCTTCTATGATTGTTTACATGACGCTTCTATGATTGTTTACATGACTCTTCTATGATTGTTTACATGAAGCTTCTATGATTGTTTACATGACGCTTCTATGATTTTTTACATGACGCTTCTATGATTGTTTACATGACGCTTCTATGATTGTTTACATGACGCTTCTATGGTTTTTTTATGACGCTTCTATGATTGTTTACATGACGCTTCTATGATTGTTTACATGACGCTTCTTTGATTTTTACATGACGCTTCTATGCTTGTTTACATGACGCTTCTTTGATTTTTTTACATGACGCTTCTATGATTGTTTACATGACGCTTCTATGATTGTTTACATGACGCTTCTTTGATTTTTACATGACGCTTCTATGCTTGTTTACATGACGCTTCTTTGATTTTTTTACATGACGCTTCTATGATTTTTACATGACGCTTCTATGATTGTTTACATGACGCTTCTATGATTTTTTACATGACGCTTTTATGCTTTTTTTACATGACGCTTCTATGATTTTTTCATGACGCTTCTATGATTGTTTACATGACGCTTTTATGCTTTTTTTAGATGACGCTTCTATGATTTTTTCATGACGCTTCTATGATTGTTTACATGACGCTTCTATGATTGTTTACATGACGCTTCTATGATTTTTTACATGACGCTTCTATGATTTTTACATGACGCTTCTATGATTTTTACATGACGCTTCTATGATTTTTTCATGACGCTTCTATGATTTTTACATGACGCTTCTATGATTGTTTACATGACGCTTCTATGATTTTTACTTGACGCTTCTATGATTTTTACATGACGCTTCTATGATTTTTACATGACGCTTTTATGATTTTTTACATGACGCTTCTACGATTTTGGCAGGACGATTCTATGATTTTACATGACGCTTCTATGATTTTTTACATGACGCTTCTATGATTGTTTCATGACGCTTCTATGATTTTTACATGATGCTTCTACGATTTCTGCAGGACGCTTCTATGATTTTTACATGACGCTTCCATGATTTTTTACATGACACTTCTATGATTTTTTGCATGACGCTTCCATGATTTTTTCATGACGCTTCTGTGATTGTTTATATGACGCTTCTATGCTTTTTATATGACGCTTCTATGATTGTTTACATGACGCTTCTATGCTTTTTATATGACGATTCTATGATTTTTACATGACGCTTCTATGATTTTTACATGACGTTTCTATGATTTTTTCATGACGCTCCTATGTTTTTTTCATGACGCTTCTATGATTTTTTCATGACGCTTCTATGATTTTTACATGACGCTACTATGATTTTTACATGACGCTTCCATGATTTTTTACATGACGCTTCTATGCTTTTTACATGACGCTTCTATGATTATTTCATGACGCTTCTACGATATCTGCAGGACGCTTCTATGATTGTTTACATGACGCTTCTATGATTTTTACATGACGCTACTATGATTTTTACATGACGCTTCCATGATTTTTTACATGACGCTTCTATGCTTTTTACATGACGCTTCTATGATTATTTCATGACGCTTCTACGATATCTGCAGGACGCTTCTATGATTGTTTACATGACGCTTCTATGATTTTTACATGACGCTTCTATGATTTTTTCATGACGCTCCTATGTTTTTTTCATGACGCTTCTATGATTTTTTCATGACGCTTCTATGATTTTTTACATGACGCTTCTATGATTTTTTACATGACGCTTCCATGATTTTTTACATGACACTTCTATGATTTTTTCATGACGCTTCTATGATTTTTACATGACGCTTCCATGATTTTTTACATGACACTTCTATGATTTTTTGCATGACGCTTCCCTGATTGTTTACATGACGCTTCTTTGATTTTTTACATGACGCTTCTATGATTGTTTACATGACGCTTCTATGATTTTTTACATGACGCTTCTATGATTGTTTACATGACGCTTCTATGATTTTTTACATGACGCTTCTATGATTGTTTACATGACGCTTCTATGATTTTTTACATGACGCTTCTATGATTGTTTACATGACGCTTCTATGATTTTTTACATGACGCTTCTATGATATTTTCATGACGCTTCTATGATTTTTTACATGACGCTTCTATGATACTTTCATGACGCTTCCACGATTTTTTACATGACGCTTCTATGATTTTTACATGATGCTTCTACGATTTCTGCAGGACGCTTCTATGATTTTTTACATGACGCTTCTATGATTTTTTACATGACGCTTCTATGATTTTTACATGATGCTTCTACGATTTCTGCAGGACGCTTCTATGATTTTTTCATGACGCTCCTATGATTTTTTCATGACGCTTCCATGATTTTTTACATGACGCTTCTATGATTTTTTACATGACGCTTCTATGATTTTTTAGTTTTCTTCTTGGTGTTAAAAAGCTTTAATTAAAAAAATTCCACTCTCTCAAAATTAGAACCATCGTCCCTGCATTTAGCAGTCAGTCTGTTTACCTCTAGGCTAGCTCTCATCGTTTTGATAACATGAATTTTAGCACTTATAATTATAAGTTTCAAAACTCCAAGCATGGAGTAAATCACACGAGGCAGTTATGACATAATCAATTTCTCAGTCAGTCAGTATCAGTTAACAATATGGTTACGCAATTTAAATCAAGTCTGGTGCTACGCTTCCACACTGCATTTTCAATTCAAGTCAGAGTTACAATTCAGTTATGATGCAATCTATTTCAGAATCAGAATTCAACCAGTCAGTTTTTTCTCTAGCATTCTTACAATGCATTTCAAGTCGAAAAGTTTGCTTGACCTTTGCAAAAAAGCATGTTTTTCGAATATTTAATCGCTTTAACATGGAGCAATTTCTTAGCCAAGATGCATGTACCGTCACGGGAAAATTTCTGATCAAACAGTGCAAGTCTCATGAAAATCGGTTAAGCCATTTTTTCTCTAATCGATTACAAGCAAGCAAGATTTTCATTTTTAGTATAAAGGACTAGCAATCTTCGCCCCCCGTTGGGGGACATCTGGATAGAATCTCTGTTCTCTACAAGTAACAAAAAGACAGCCAAATAAAGCCTTCACAAAGACGACAGACAAACTGCTCTAATAAAGTGTAATGCAAAAAGAAATCATCCCAAGACAGCAAGCATCCCCCAGATTGCAAGCATCCCCCAGATAGCAAGCATCCCGAAAAAGTAAGCATCCACCATAAAATAAGTAGCTAGTGCTACAATTTCCTTAGCTCTATAGTGGCTCCTTTAAAATTGGCATGACGCTTAATTTTACGTTTGAAATTGTGTAAATTTTATGTTTGACTTGGTGGCTCTTTAATGTTTGACATGGAGGCTCTTTTATGTTCTACATGGTGGCTCTCTTATGTTTGATTCGGGGTTTTCCTAATGTCTGACATGGTGTCTCTTTATTGTTTGACATAGTGGCTCTTTTATGTTTGACATGGTGGCTCTTTTATGTTTGACATGGTGGCTCTTTTATGTTTGACATGGTGGCTCTTTAATGTTCGACATGGTGGCTCTTTAATGTTTGACATTATGGCTCTTTAATGTTTGACATGGTGTCTCTTTAATGTTTGACATGTTGTCTCTTTAATGTTTGACATGGAGTCATGTATATGTTTGCCATGGTGGCTCTTTAATGTTAGACATGGTGTCTCTTCAATGTTTGACATGGAGTCATGTATATGTTTGACATGGTGGCTCTTTAATGTTTGACATGGTGGCTCTTTAATGTTTGACATGGTGGCTCTTTAATGTTTGACATAGTGGCTTTTTAATTTTCGAAATGGTGGTTGTTTTATGTTCTACATGGTGGCTCTTTAATGTTCAACATGGTGGCTCTTTAATGTTCTTAACGGTGTCTGTTTAATGTTTGACATGGTGGCTCTCTAATGTTCGACATGGTGGCTCTTTAATGTTTGACATGGTGGCTCTTTAATTTTCGAAATGTTGGCTGTTTTATGTTTGACATGGTGGCTCTTTAATGTTAGACATGGTGGCTCTTTAATGTTTGACATGGTGGCTCTTTAATGTTCGACATGGTGGCTCTTTAATGTTAGACATGGTGTCTCTTTAATGTTTGACATGGAGTCATGTATATGTTTGACATGGTGGCTCTTGTATTTTTAACATGTTAGCTCTTTAATGTTCGACATGGTGGCTCTTTAATGTCCAACATGGAGTCACGTATATGTTTGACATGGAGTAATGTATATGTCTGATATGGTAGCTCTTTAATGTTTTACATGGAGTCACCTATATGTTTCACATGGTGGCTATTTTATGTTTGACATGGTGGTTCTTAAATGTTCGACATGGTGGCTCTTTAATGTTTTACATGGTGGCACTTTCATGTTTGACCTGGTGGCTCTTTAATGTTTGACATGGTGGCTCTTTAATATTTGACATGGTGGCACTTTCCTGTTTGACCTGGTGGCTCTTTTATGTTCGACATGGTGGCTCTTTAATGTTTGATAAGGTGGCTATTTAATGTTCGACATGGTGGCTCTTTAATTTTCGAAATGGTGGCTGTTTTATGTTTGACATAGTGGCTCTTTAATGTTCGACATGGTGGCTCTTTAATGTTTTTAATGGTGTCTGTTTTATGTTTGACATGGTGGCTCTTTAATGTTGGACATGGTGGCTCTTTAATGTTTGACATAGTGGCTCTTTAATTTTCGAAATGGTGGCTGTTTTATGTTCTACATGGTGGCTCTTTAATGTTCGACATGGTGGCTCTTTAATGTTCTTAATGGTGTCTGTTTTATGTTTGACATGGTGGCTCTCTAATGTTCGACATGGTGGCTCTTTAATGTTTGACATGGTGGCCCTTTAATGTTTGACATAATGGCTCTTTTATGTTAGACATGGTGGCTCTTTAATGTTCGACATGGTGGCTCTTCAATGTTTGACATGGAGTCATGTATATGTTTGACCTGGTGACTCTTTAATATTTGACATGGTGGCTCTTTAATGTTTGACATGGGGTCTCTTCAATGTTTGACATGGTGGCTCTTTTATCTTTGACATGGTGGCTCTTTAATGTTCGACATGGTGGCTCTTTAATTTTTGACATGGTGGCTCTTTAATTTTCAAAATGGTGGCACTGTTTTATGTCTGACATGGTTGCTCTTTAATGTTCGACATAGTGGCTGTTTTATGTTTGACATGGTGGCTCTTTAATGTTCGAAATAGTGGCTGTTTTATGTTTGACACGGTGGCTCTTTAATGTTCGACATGGTGGCTCTTTAATGTTTTACATGGTGGCTCTATAATATTTGACATGGTGGCTCTTTTATGTTTGACATGGTGGCTCTTTTATCTTTGACATGGTGGCTCTTTCATGTTCGACATGGTGGCTCTTTAATGTTTGACATGGCGGCTCTTTAATTTTCGAAATGGTGGCTCTGTTTTATGTTTGACATGGTGGCTCTTTAATGTTCGACATAGTGGCTGTTTTATGTTTGACATGGTGGCTCTTTAATGTTCGACATGGTGGTTCTTTAATGTTTTTAACGGTGTCTGTTTTATGTTTGACATAGTGGCTCTTTAATTTTCGAAATGTTGGCTGCTTCATGTTTGACATGGTGGCTCTTTAATGTTCGACATGGTGGCTCTTTAATGTTCTTAATGGTGTCTGTTTTATGTTTGACATGGTGGCTCTCTAATGTTCGACATGGTGGCTCTCTAATGTTCGACATGGTGGCTCTTTAATGTTTGACATGGTAGTTCTTTTATGTTTGATATGGTGGCTCTTTAATGTTTGACATGGTGGCTCTTTTAGGTTTGAAATGGTGGCTCTTTAATGTTTGACATTGTGGCTTTTTAATGTTCGATATGGTGGCTCTGTTTTATGTTTGACATGGTGGCTCTTTAATGTTCGACATGGTGGCTCTTTAATGTTTTACATGGTGGCTCTTTTATGTTCGACATGGTGGCTCTTTAATGTTTGATAAGGTGGCTATTTAATGTTCGACATGGTGGCTCTTTAATTTTCGAAATGGGTGCTGTTTTATGTTTGACATAGTGGCTCTTTAATGTTCGACATGGTGGCTCTTTAATGTTTTTAATGGTGTCTGTTTTATGTTTCACATGGTGGCTCTTTAATGTTTGACATGGTGGCTCTTTAATGTTTGACATAGTGGCTCTTTAATTTTCGAAATGGTGGCTGTTTTATGTTCTACATGGTGGCTCTTTATTGTTCGACATGGTGGCTCTTTAATGTTCTTAATGGTGTCTGTTTTATGTTTGACATGGTGGCTCTCTAATGTTCGACATGGTGGCTCTTTAATGTTTGACATGGTGGCCCTTTAATGTTTGACATGGTGGCTCTTTAATGTTCGACATGGTGGCTCTTCAATGTTTGACATGGAGTCATGTATATGTTTGACCTGGTGACTCTTTAATATTTGACATGGTGGCTCTTTAATGTTTGACATGGGGTCTCTTCAATGTTTGACATGGTGGCTCTTTTATCTTTGACATGGTGGCTCTTTAATGTTCGACATGGTGGCTCTTTAATTTTTGACATGGTGGCTCTTTAATTTTCGAAATGGTGGCACTGTTTTATGTCTGACATGGTTGCTCTTTAATGTTCGACATAGTGGCTGTTTTATGTTTGACATGGTGGCTCTATAATATTTGACGTGGTGGCTCTTTTATGTTTGACATGGTGGCTCTTTTATCTTTGACATGGTGGCTCTTTCATGTTCGACATGGTGGCTCTTTAATGTTTGACATGGCGGCTCTTTAATTTTCGAAATGGTGGCTCTGTTTTATGTTTGACATGGTGGCTCTTTAATGTTCGACATAGTGGCTGTTTTATGTTTGACATGGTGGCTCTTTAATGTTCGACATGGTTCTTTAATGTTTTTAACGGTGTCTGTTTTATGTTTGACATAGTGGCTCTTTAATTTTCGAAATGTTGGCTGCTTCATGTTTGACATGGTGGCTCTTTAATGTTCGACATGGTGGCTCTTTAATGTTCTTAATGGTGTCTGTTTTATGTTTGACATGGTGGCTCTCTAATGTTCGACATGGTGGCTCTTTTATCTTTGACATGGTGGCTCTTTAATGTTTGACATGGTAGTTCTTTTATGTTTGATATGGTGGCTCTTTAATGTTTGACATGGTGGCTCTTTTAGGTTTGAAATGGTGGCTCTTTAATGTTTGACATTGTGGCTTTTTAATGTTCGATATGGTGGCTCTGTTTTATGTTTGACATGGTGGCTCTTTAATGTTCGACATAGTGGCTGTTTTATGTTTGACATGGTGGCTCTTTAATGTTCGACATGGTGGTTCTTTAATGTTTTTAACGGTGTCTGTTTTATGTTTGACATGGTGGCTCTTTAATGTTCGACATGGTGGCTCTTTAATGTTTGACATAGTGGCTCTTTAATTTTCGAAATGTTGGCTGCTTCATGTTTGACATGGTGGCTCTTTAATGTTCGACATGGTGGCTCTTTAATGTTCTTAATGGTGTCTGTTTTATGTTTGACATGGTGGCTCTCTAATGTTCGACATGGTGGCTCTCTAATGTTCGACATGGTGGCTCTCTAATGTTCGACATGGTGGCTCTTTAATGTTTGACATGGTAGTTCTTTTATGTTTGATATGGTGGCTCTTTTATGTTCGACATGGTGGCTCTTTAATGTTTGACATGGTGGCTCTTTTAGGTTTGAAATGGTGGCTCTTTAATGTTTGACATTGTGGCTTTTTAATGTTCGAAATAGTGTCTGTTTTATGTTTGACATGGTGGCTCTTTAATGTTCGAAATAGTGTCTGTTTTATGTTCGACATGGTGGCTCTTTAATGTTTGACATGGTGGCTCTTTTAGGTTTGAAATGGTGGCTCTTTAATGTTTGACATTGTGGCTCTTTAATGTTCGAAATAGTGTCTGTTTTATGTTTGACACGGTGGCTCTTTAATGTTTTACATGGTGGCTCTTTAATATTTGACATGATGGCTCTTTTATGTTTGACATGGTGGCTCTTTTATCTTTGACATGGTGGCTCTTTAATGTTCGACATGGTGGCTCTTTAATGTTTGGCATGGTGGCTCTTTAATTTTCGACATAGTGGCTGTTTTATGTTTGACATGGTGGCTCTTTAATGTTCGACATGGTGGCTCTTTAATGTTTTTAACGGTGTCTGTTTTATGTTTGACATGGTGGCTCTTTAATGTTCGACATGGTGGCTCTTTAATGTTTGACATAGTGGCTCTTTAATTTTCGAAATGTTGGCTGTTTTATGTTTGACATGGTGGCTCTTTTATGTTTGACATTGTGGCTCTTTAATGTTTGACATGGTGGCTTTTTAATGTTCGACATGGTGGCTCTTTTAGGTTTGAAATGTTGGCTCTTTAATGTTGGACATGGTGGCTCTTTAATGTTCAAAATGGTGGCTCTTTAATGTTCGAAATGGTGGCTCTTTAATGTTCGAAATGGTGGCTCTTTAATGTTCGAAATGGTGGCTCTTTTATGTTTGACATGGTGGCTCTTAAATGTTTGACATGGTGGCTCTTTAATGTTCGACATGGTAGCTCTTTTATGTTTGACATGGTAACTCTTTTATGTTCGATATGTTGGCTCTTCTATGTTTGACATTGCGCTTCTTTGATGTTTAGCAGTTTTGTTGTGTTTTTAAGGTGTTTTAATAAAAAAAATCTTTTTGCACTACTAAGATTCGAACCCAGGTCGCTACATTAGCATTCCAGTCTGTTCGCATCAGGGCTATCTCTTTTCAATTGGAGAACATGAATTGTGGCCCTTATAATTCAATTCTTACAGCAAGTCAATTGGAGTAAAAAGTTATGACATAATCAATTTCTCAGTCAGCCAGTATCAGTCTCAATTCAAGTTAGCAATATGGTTACGCAATTACAATCAAGTCTTGTGTGCATTTCTTCGGCACTGTTTTGAACTTGTTGTGATGCAATCATTACCACAATCAGAATTCAGCCAGTCAGTTTTTTCTCTAGCATTCTTAAAATGCATTTCAAGTCGAAAATTTTGCTTGACCTTTGCAAAAAAGCATGTTTTTCGAATATTTAATCCCTTTAATATTGAGCAATTTCTTAGCCAAGATGCATGTACCGTCCCAGGAAAATTTCTGATCGAATGGTGCAAGTTTGAAGAAAATCGGTTGAGCCAATTTTTCTGAAATCTATCGCATACCCACAGACAACTCATTTTTAGTATATAGGACTAGCCATTTAGCCCCCCTCTGGGGAGCCTTGAAAATGACACCAATTGGTTTTTATTTTGGCACAAGAGTAACCTTACTATAATCATCCAAAATTTTGATTTCCAATAATCAAAAATTACCTTTTCTCATTTTGGCAGAAATAAATTGTCATCAATCCGAATTTTATTAGCCAAAAAAGTTTCGTTCATCAGCTCAAAACCCTTTCTAAATCAGCAAATAGTGCTTATCCTTTCAAGCACAAACTCTTGATGCATATCGTCACTGGCCGGGGCATATTCTGATCCGCAGCAGGAGCTCAATATGCAAATCCCTGACGCCCTTAGACCCTCTCTCTATATTAGCCTAAATCAAAGGATCAAACCAGCGCAAAGGATTAAATGCGCTGGTATTTCCTATTAGCAGAAATCAGCATCACTTGTGTGTACTTTTTCAGTATCTGAATTACATGAGCTACTTGAGCCGTACTACCCGACTATCTGACAATCGCCCAACAACCTAACACCCCCCCCAAAAAAAATTCAGCCATCATCCATGAGCCTTGACATCTCAGCAACTTCCACAGTAAATCTTGAGATCTCAGAAATTATCCCAGTAAGCCTTGAGATCTCAGCAATTCCCCCAGTAAGCCTTGACATCTCAGCAATTCCCTCAGTAAGCCTTGACATCTCAGCAATTCCCCAGTAAGCCTTAAAATCTTAGAAATTATCCCAGTAAGTTTTAAGATCTCAGCAATTCCCCAGTAAGCCTTGACATCTCAGCAATACCCCCAGTAAGCCTTGACATCTCAGCAATTCCCTAAGTAAGCCTTGAGATCTCAGCAATTCCCCCAGTAAGCCTTGACATCTCAGCAATACCCCCAGTAAGCCTTGATGTCTGAGGAATTCCCCCAGTAAGCCTTGACATCTCAGCAATTCCCCAGTAAGCCTTGAGATCTCAGCAATTCCCAGTAAGCCTTGACATCTCAGAATTCCCCCAGTAAGCCTTGAGATCTCAGAAATTATCCCAGTAAGTTTGGAGATCTCAGCAATTCCCCCAGTAAGCCTTGACATCTCAGCAATTCCCCCAGTAAGCTTGAGATCTCAGCAATTCCCCCAGTAAGCCTTGACATCTCAGCAATTCCCCCAGTAAGCTTGAGATCTCAGCAATTCCCCCAGTAAGCCTTGACATCTCAGCAATTCCCCCAGTAAGCCTTGACATCTCAGCAATTCCCCCAGTAAGCCTTGACATCTCAGCAATTCCCCCAGTAAGCCTTGACATCTCAGCAATTCCCCCAGTAAGCCTTGACATCTCAGCAATTCCCCCAGTAAGCCTTGACATCTCAGCAATTCCCCCAGTAAGCCTTGACGTCTCAGTAGGCCTTGACATCTCAGCAATTCTTAGTAGGACTTGACATCTCAGCAGTTTCCCCATTAAGCCTCGACATTGTAGCAATTCTCCCAGCGCAGTAATTATAGCCTTGACATCCCAACAACCCAACTCCCCTCTCCCAAGAATTCAGCAATCCCCTTATAAGCCTTGATAACTCAGCTATACCCCCATGAGCTTTGATATCTTAGCAAGTCTTTAATTGATTGTTGACAGCGGTTAATCTATGATTGAACCAAAACTGACCCTAAGCCCCCAAACCTACCCATAAGTGAGTCTTGGCATGTTAGCAATTTCCACTATGAGTCTTGAGCCTCAGCATTAAAGTAACTTCCTCATAAGGTTTGTAATCTGAATTTCACCGAAAGCCTTGACCTGTCAGCAATTCCCTAAGAGCCAAAGCATATAACTAATTCGCCCCTTTAATCTTTGAAATTCCTTGATGAATCATTTATGATTGACACGACGATCGCTCTATAATTAAACTCAAATCCTAACCCTTAACCTGCAGCCGAGTCACAGCATTTCAGCAACTCCCCCTCTCAGCCCAAGAATTTCAGCAATTCCCCAATGAGCTTTTGAAATCTTAGCAATTTTCCCATGAGCATGAAACTTTAGCGACTAACCTTTTGATATCTTGGCACTTTCACATGAGTCTTATGGTTGAAAACTAACCCTGCCAAGTCACAGCATTTCAGCAATTCCCACCGTAAACCACAGCATTTCAACAAATACCCAATGAACCTTGACATTTCGTGAATTTCAGCTATTCGCTTTAGGAGCCTTTGAAATCTCAGTCATTCCCCCGTGAACCTTAGCATCTCAGCAATACCCAAGAGTCACAGCCTACAGCATTACAGGGATCCCCCGTGAGCTTTGAAATCTCAGCTATTCCCCAATGAGCCTTGATATCTCAGCAACTCCTATTTGAGCCACAAAATTTCGGCATTATGAGCAGGTACTGCAATCACAACAATCCCCCTGAGCATTGAGCCACATTATAATTCGGATACCCCCCACGAGCCTTTACAACTTAGCAATTCCCCAATGAGTATTTAATGTTAGACAGGCCTATTCATTTATATGGTTTACGTCTTACTCTTACCCTAACAATGTCGGCAATTCCCTCAAGAGCCACAGCATTCCAGAAATTATTTCCATGAGCCTTGACAGCAAATAATTTTAATGAGCCTTGATACCTCAGAAATTTCTCAAATGGAATTTGAAATCAAAGCAATTCTGCCCAGAATCACATCAGTATAGGAATTTCCCTCTGAGACTTGACAAGACATCTCAGAATTTCTCTCATGGGCCTTGATCTGGCCCATGGCCCAGTAAGCCTTGAAATCTCAATAATTCCCCAGTAAGCCTTGACATCTCAGAAATTCCCTCATTAAGATCGACATCGCAGCAATTGAACTTAAGCTTTGAAATCAAAGCGATTCTCCCCAGAATCACATCATTATAGCAATTACCGCTGAGCCTTGAGATCTTAGAAATTCTCCCATGAGTCTTGATATCACAGAAATTTTCCATACCAGCCTTGACATCTTAGCAATTCACATTGAGTATTTTATTCTCGACAGACCGCTTCTTTTATGGTTGACATGATGATTCTTTTGTCGCTTTTTCTTGTGTTGAGTTTTCTTCTGTTTAAAGTAGCATTTTTTAAAAACTTACAGTGGTTTACCATCACTTTAGCAATGGTTTACCATCACTTTAGCGATGGTTCACCAGCAATTTAGCAATGGTTCACCGGCACTGTTCCGCAAAATCTGGGAGCAGATGGCTACTGATCTCCATATGCTTCTCAATAATCGAAGCCATTTGAAATGTTTGCAACTTGCAGTTTAAATTTGATTTGCAATTCTCTTGCATATTTATTAATTCATTGTACGTCAGATTAGCACTGCTCACCCAGATTAGACCCTTTGCAAATTAGCACTTACAGCAGATTAGCACTGCTCTAGAAGACTAACGCAGCCCCAGCAAAAGTATCTTTAAATTTAAGTGTTTAACATCTCCATGAATCTGCATAGGATGCAATCATTATTGTCACAGGTCACAAAGATAAATTCGCTGCTTCAATGCAGGCTCGAACTGCTGACATCAAAGCATTCTGTTTGCTTCTGCTTGATACTGCCTGCCTACTGCGGCTATTGTGCCTTTTGACATGTGGTCGAAATAATCTAGTTTAGCAACTTCAGCCGTTTGAAGTTAACCCCCGGAAATCGGCATTTATCCCCACAACAACCTGAAATTATCCCTTCATCTAATCCCGCAAAAAGACTGCAGTTATTTCTTAGCAGCCGGCATATATCATCCACTTTGCATTTTAAAACGTTTTATTAAAATTAAGAATGCATACCCTCAGCGGCATAGAATTGTCCCCTTAGCCAAAAATATTTCACTTAGCAGCCGCAGAAATCCCCTAAACAACTTGTACTTAATCTTCCACAGTAAATATCCACTCAAAACTCAATAGTTAGTTATAAGCCTCAGAAGTCTGCCATTATCCTCTAATTAGTCCGCAGTTTTCCCTCTCAGCAGTCTGCAGCTATACGCTCACACGTCTGGAGGAACTACCTCAGCAGTTTGCAGTTGTTTCCCCTTTGCAATCTGCAATGATCCCTTCGAAAGTCTGCAGTTCCCCTCAGCAGTCTGCAGTCATTTCATTTTCAGTCTACAACTGTACCATTAACGATTTTCATTCATTCTCTCAGCAGCCTGCAGTTCTCCTCTCGGCCGGCTCCTCAGTCTCCTCTGCAAACTGCAATTTGCTCAGAATTGTACGGCTCACTAATCAATTTTCGATACATATCGGCAGTCTTGAAAAGCTCAGCATTTAGCAGCATTGTCTGCAGTTTAGTAATTTCGTACTTTTATGGAGCTAGACAATACCCATTGATGGGATCAGTTATACTCGAAGCAGTTTTTACAAATCAAATTTGATTAGTGGCTTGTGCCGAGTAGCAAAAAATGAATTGCTAATTAATAAAAAAATGTTTCAATTGAAATTAAATAAAAAATGTTTCAATTAGTCCAGGCACAAGCTATAAATTATTGAATTATTTGAATTTTTATTATCCGCCGGGGAGGCAGACTCGAACCTTGGACCTTAAGTCTAGCCTAAACCTAGTCCTAAGTGCCTACACTGCGGCTACTCCGCCTATTGATGGGAGGACAACAAAATCAGCCATATATGCTTCAGAACTGCAGTTAAAATACATAGCAGTGATAGGCTGCTCAGTGTGTAGGCGTGCAGGCGGAGCCAATGCACAGTTGATTGAGTGAAATCTATAAATAGCAATTTTCTATGGAGTCCGCCAGTCAGAGCCAGGGTCAGAATGTACACACGCAGCCACTGAGCATTTTTTCTCCTTGCACACTGCAACCAGTATTGAAGCATACACAGTGGAGAGAGAAAAGTTATGGCGCAATCATAATTGGAATTGGAATTCAGCCAGTCCAATCAAGAATTCAAAGTTTGCCCTACCATTAAAAGCATTGGGAAAACTCGTTTTTCGAATATTTAATACCTTTAGCATTAAAGCCAATTAAAGAAATTTTAACTGTCTTCTTTCCAGATAATTACAAATCTTTTCGTGAAAACGCGATTAAAATTGGTCAATCGGTTCGATCTCTAGAGCGTTACACGAATACTAACACAAATTCTCTTCGAGTGAAAGTCACACGAAGCAGCTATGACATAATCAAATACTCAGGCAGTCAGCATCAGTCTCATTTAAAGTTAGCAATATGGTTACGCAATTTCTGTCTTTCAACTTGGCACAGTGTTTTCAACTTGTTGTGATGCAATCTTTATCAAAATCAGAATTCAGTCAGTCGGTTTTTTCTCTAGCATTCTTACAGCGCATTTCAAGTCGAAAGAGCTGCTTGACCTTTGCAAAAAAGCATGTTTTTCGAATATTTAATCCCTTTAGCATTGAAGCAGATTAAAGAAATTTTAACTGTCTTCTTTCCAGACAATTTTGAATGTTTTGGCGAAAACGCGATCAAAATCAGTGAAGAATTGCAATCTCTAGAGCGTTATGGACAAGCAAGCATTCAAACATACAAAGCTTAGAGATTTAGTATATTTACTGTCTTTCAACTTGGCACAGTGTTTTCAACTTGTTGTGATGCAATCTTTATCAAAATCAGAATTCAGTCAGTCGGTTTTTTCTCTAGCATTCTTACAGCGCATTTCAAGTCGAAAGAGCTGCTTGACCTTTGCAAAAAAGCATGTTTTTCGAATATTTAATCCCTTTAGCATTGAAGCAGATTAAAGAAATTTTAACTGTCTTCTTTCCAGACAATTTTGAATGTTTTGGCGAAAACGCGATCAAAATCAGTGAAGAATTGCAATCTCTAGAGCGTTATGGACAAGCAAGCATTCAAACATACAAAGCTTAGAGATTTAGTATATTTAGAAGATATAAATGATTTAGTATATTTAGATGGATACTAGCAATCTACGCCCCCCGTTGGGGAGCCAAAGAAATGCTATACACGTTTTTTTAATAAGCTACATGTATCCTTGAAATCTTAAAAAATCTCCTGTCAAACCTTGTAAGCCTTGACATGTCAGTAATTCCCCCCCCCCCAGCTTTAACATATCAACTTCCCCCCTTGACATCTCAGCAATGCCCCCAATAAGCCTTGGAAATCTAAAAATATCTGTCAACCTTCTAACCCTAACCCTAACCCTAACCCTAACCCTAACCTAACCCTAAAGCATTGAAATTTCAGTAATTCTCTCTAAGAGTCATTATAGCACTACTACAGCATTATAGCGATAAGCTTCGTTTATTTTTTACATAACGCTTTTTTTATCAGCGATCCCTCGCCTGAGGAGGCATCAAATAATGTAATAAAAAGTTTTCAATAAACTACATGTAGCTTCTGACTTTAGCCTTGAAATCTCATTTATACCCCCGTGAGCCTTGACATCTCAGCTATTCCCCCCCCCGTCCGTAAGCTTTGACATGTCAGCGATGGCCCCCATAAACCTTGAAATCTAAAAAATCCACTGTTAACCTTGAAACCCGATAAAATATAACCCTCAACCCACACCTGACCTAAACCTAACTTTAACCCAACCTAAAGCCTTGAAATCTCAGCAATTCTTCTCCCCTAAGCCTTGACATTTTAGTGATTCCTTCTTTAAGAATCACAGCACTATAACGATTTCCACCAAGCTTTGACATCGTAGCAATTCCCAAATGAATCTTTTAACTTCGACATGACTTGTCTTTTATGTATACATAGTGCTACTTTTATTTTTTACATGACTCTTCTTCTATCAGCACCCCCCATGGCGAGCCAACAAAGAATGCAATAAAAAATTGAGTAAAGTACATGAACTTTGAAGTAGCTTCTGACTTTTGCTTTGAGATCCCAGAAACAACCCCCCCCCCTCGTAATCTCAGTTATTCTCTGAGAGCCTTTACGTCTCAGTTTTTCTTCCCAGCACAGCATTATAGCTGCATTTAATTTTTACATGACATCCTTCATGTCTGACATGACGCTTCTTTTGATTTTTACATTACACTTCTTTTATTCTTCCATGATGCTTCTTAATTTTTTAAATGATGCTTTCATTAGTTTTTAAATGAGGCTTCTATGATTTTTTCATGACGCTTCTATGATTGTTTACATGACGCTTCTATGCTTTTTACATGACGCTTCTATGCTTTTTACATGACGCTTCTATGATTATTTCATGACGCTTCGATGATTGTTTACATGACGCTTCTATGATTGTTTACATGACGCTTCTATGATTGTTTACATGACGCTTCTATGATTTTTTACATGACGCTTCTATGATTGTTTACATGACGCTTCTATGATTGTTTACATGACGCTCCTATGATTTTTTACATGACGCTTCTATGATTGTTTACATGACGCTTCTATGATTGTTTACATGACCCTTCTTTGATTTTTTACATGACGCTTCTATAATTTTTTACATGACGCTTCTATGATTTTTTACATGACGCTTCCATTATTTTTTACATGACGCTTCTATAATTCTTTACATGACGCTTCTATGATTTTTTTACATGACGCTTCTATGATTTTTTACATGACGCTTCTATGATTGTTTACATGACGCTTCTATGATTTTTATATGACGCTTCTATGATTTTTTACATGACGCTTCTATGATTTTTTACATGACGCTTCTATGATTTTTTACATGACGCTTTTATGATTGTTTACATGACGCTTCTATGATTTTTTTATATGACGCTTCTATGATTGTTTACATGACGCTTCTATGATTGTTTCATGACGCTTCTATGATTGTTTATATGACGCTTCTATCATTTTTACATAACGCTTCTATGATTGTTTCATGACGCTTCTATGATTTTTACATGACGCTTCTATGATTGTTTCATGACGCTTCTATGATTTTTACATGACGCTTCTATGATTTTTATATGACGCTTCTACGATTTTTGCAGGACGATTCTATGATTTTACATGACGCTTCTATGATTTTTACATGACGCTTCTATGATTGTTTACATGACGCTTCTATGATTTTTTATATGACGCTTCTATCAATTTTACATAACGCTTCTATGATTTTTACATGACGCTTTTATGATTTTTTACATGACGCTACTATGATTTTTACATGACGCTTCTATGATTGTTTACATGACGCTTCTAGGATTGTTTACATGACGCTTCAGGATTTTTACATGACGCTTCTATGATTGTTTCATGACGCTTCTATGATTGTTAACATGACGCTTCTATGATTTTTATATGACGCTTCTACGATTTTTGCAGGACGATTCTATGATTTTACATGACGCTTCTATGATTGTTTACATGACGCTTCTATGATTTTTATATGACGCTTCTATGATTTTTTACATGACGCTTCTATGATTTTTTACATGACGCTTCTATGATTTTTTACATGACGCTTCTATGATTGTTTACATAACGCTTCTATGATTTTTATCTGACGCTTTTATGATTTTTTACATGACGCTACTATGATTTTTACATGACGCTACTATGATTTTTACATGACGCTTCTATGATTGTTTACATGACACTTCTATGATTGTTTATATGACGCTTCTATCATTTTTACATAACGCTTCTATGATTATTACATTAAGCTTCTACGATTTTTACATGACGCTTCTATGATTTTTTACATGACGCTTTTATGATTTTTTACATGACGCTTTTATGATTTTTTACATGACGCTTCTACGAGTTTTTGCAGGACGATTCTATGATTTTACATGACGCTTCTATGATTTTACATGACGCTTCTATGATTTCTACATGACGTTTCTATGATTTTTTACATGACGCTTCTATGATTGTTTCATGACGCTTCTATGATTGTTTACATGACGCTTCTATGATTGTTTCATGACGCTTCTATGATTGTTTACATGACGCTTCTATGATTGTTTACATGACGCTTCTATGATTGTTTACATGACGCTTCTATGATTGTTTACATGACGCTTCTATGATTGTTTACATGACGCTTCTATGATTTATACATGACGCTACTATGATTTTTACATGACGCTTTTATGATTTTTTACATAACGCTACTATGATTTTTACATGACGCTACTATGATTTTTACATGACGCTTCTATGATTTTTACATGACGCTTCTATGATTTTTTACATGACACTTCTATGATTGTTTCATGACGCTTTTATGATTGTTTACATGACGCTTCTATGATTGTTTATATGACGCTTCTATGATTTTTACATGACGCTTCTATGATTGTTTCATGACGCTTCTATGACTGTTTACATGACGCTTCTATGATTGTTTATATGACGCTTCTATCATTTTTACATAACGCTTCTATGATTATTACATGAAGCTTCTACGATTTTTACATGACGCTTCTATGATTTTTTACATGACGCTTTTATGATTTTTTACATGACGCTTCTACGAGGTTTTGCAGGACGATTCTATGATTTTACATGACTCTTCTATGATTTTTACATGACGTTTCTATGATTTTTTACATGACGCTTCTATGATTGTTTCATGACGCTTCTATGATTGTTTACATGACGCTTCTATGATTGTTTACATGACGCTTCTATGATTGTTTACATGACGCTTCTATGATTGTTTACATGACGCTTTTATGATTGTTTACATGACGCTTCTATGATTTTTACATGACGCTACTATGATTTTTACATGACGCTTTTATGATTTTTTACATGACGCTACTATGATTTTTACATGACGCTACTATGATTTTTACATGACGCTTTTATGATTGTTTACATGACGCTTCTATGATTTTTACATGACGCTACTATGATTTTTACATGACGCTTTTATGATTTTTACATGACGCTTTTATGATTTTTTACATGACGCTACTATGATTTTTACATGACGCTTCTATGATTGTTTACATGATGTGACGACGTCGTTAGCATCTTAAATTTTTAGTTTCTATGTGAGTTTTTATTACTTAAAATTATTGTAGTTGAGTAATTTGCAGGTTCCCCAGCTATTAATTTAATGTAATTTATTTAGAAAAAAATGTACTTTAAGTTTTATTTATTTAAGTCCAAGTTATTACTACTTTTTTGATAGATATCTTAGGTTTAAATGAATCGGATTTCCCCGCCAATTTAAATGTTGCCTCGCGCTCGTTAATTGTACTTTCCTCTACTCGGCGTTTTGTCTCGTGCCCTGCGTGTCAACACTACTACTAATTGAACTAGCTAACGAATAAATAATTAAATAAATGATTAATTAAATAATCGCTTACTAAATCTCGAACTCGCTACGTCTACGCCACATTTTGGAGGTCCCACCGAGACATCATTTACAATTGGCCCGCCTATCCAATCGTCAGTTCTTCGATAAACCGTTGACTTCATCTATTCATTGTCTGAACCGGCTAGTTCATTGTCGCCAACTGCCACCGCCACCTGCCATTATCATCGTCGAATTTCTACTTGCTGTCGCCTGTTGACGTCGCCGCAAACCATCGCCACCGTAGTCCATTGTCGTCCTCTCGCCGTCGCCAACCGTATCACGCTGTAATCGCCATCACTGGCGGACACCACCGAGACCTGATGCGTCACCAGTCTTTGCTGACTGGAATCACCAACAAGAATCTGCTGGAATTTGCGAACAACACGGCCCGCTGAGCTGCCTAGTATCCTGCCAACGACGGCCGAGGCCACAACGTGTCCTACTGAATCCCGATCGACAACCTGAGTGTCCAGCTGCCGGATTGTTCCTGGTGAGCACGCACGCTGCCTGCCTTTAGTATAGGGACCGTGTCTGGTGGAATAGCATTAGCGGATTGCTTGTTCTAGGGCTGTAGGAGTAGGTCACCCTGGGTTCAGTGCTTCCCCCCACCAGACACTTTTGGCGTGTTAGTGTTAGTGTTGCTTCTTTCCTTCGTGACTCCATCTCTTCTTGTAATTTGTTTACTTATTCCTTCTCTGCTCTGTATTTTCTGAGATGTCTGACACAGAGGATGATGGGGGTGGAGCGACTAATGGAGGTCCTGACCATCCCTTTAGTGTTGCCGAAGCTGGCCAGCCCCAGCAGCAGCCAGCCGAAGTCAAGAGAGAGGATGCTGTCACACACAATGCTCTTGCTGATGCATTGGCTTCGTTACATCGACTGATTGATTTGAAACTAACTGGCGACAGTCCCAACTCCTTGCCTGTCAAGAGTGAAGATGTCTTGGCTGTCCGCCTTCGGCCACCTGTACCTTTCAGTGCAAAATTGAACTTTGATATCTGGGAGGCTCAGTTCCTTGCATATTTAGAAGCCCACAGGGTTCCGGAAAAACAGGAGACAGCTGTCCTGTTAAGCCTTCTGGCGCCAGAATGTCAAGAGTTTTTTTTTAATAATCAGTTGAAAGGAAAGAGCTGCCAAGACGCACTAAAAGCTCTCCGTTCTCGTTATACGGAGTCAAATGTCAGCGAAAAAAGCTACATGGAGCTTGTTGCTGCCTATCAGACTGAGCAGGAATCCATCTCAGAGTTCTACGATAGATTGTTGTGTTATGCGCGTGCTGCTAAGGTGTCCGTTAGTGAAGCTGAACCCCTGATGAGGGCTAGATTTTGCTACGGTCTTAGAGACAAGGCGCTTGCCGAAAAGTTGCTGCTCTGGTCCCGCGGGGTTGTTGGGGGTGTGTCCTCAGCTGACCTCGCCCGCAAGGCCAATGAGATGATTGGTGTGCACCAGCTGTTGCAGCCCCAGCCGCCAGTGAACCTCCGGGCTGTTGACAACGAGAAAGCAGCACTTGAAGCGCGCATCCGTGATCTTGAGAAAAGGCTTCAGCAACAAGAACTGAGACTGCAAGAATCAGGTGGCCATTCAAACTTGCCGACTGCAAACATCAGGGCTGCTCAGAGGGGCTATGGGAAGGCTCAAGGCCCAGTTGCTAAGCAGAGAGCATGCTATCGCTGTGGTCAAACTGGCCACCTAGTTGCTGACTGCCCTTCACCACCTTCATCTGGGGAAAATTCTAGGTTTAAAAGGTCTAGCCAAGACCCAAGGGCCCAGCAGTCTGCCTCAGAGACTGGGGCCATCTCTGTAGCCAGGGGAAACTATGGCTTCATTCAATCTGAGCAACTCAACGAGCAACTTTTTTTTCACATGGGTGAACTTTCTCCTGCCCTTCGCAAACTTGCTGAACAGCACCAGCTGGCTGGAACTCGTGTCCAGTTCCGAAGGCAGGTAGATACAGGCCGCAAACATGATCAAGCCTGTGACATCAAGCCTATTTCAGAGTCTGCCCATGCTTTCCGTGCTCAGTCGGGAATCGGTGGCACTGAAATTGAGTCGAGCTACTTTGTCCAGCTCCTCATCGGTGATAAACAGGTTATGGCTTGCCTCGACTCGGGTGCCAATGCGAGCATGCTGGGAAAGCAGGTCATGAATCGCCTAGTTGAAGCAGACCCAGTTAACAATACTTTCACACCAGCACGAAATCCAAGCAGTGCAACGGCTTTCAATGGGTCCAAAACACGAATCTTGGGCTCCCTGCGGTGTGATGTCAAACTAGGAAAGGTAGTCAAGCCACACCAATTTCTGGTCACTGAAGAGTCTAGCACTGAAGCCCTTCTAGGAGTTGACTTCTTGCGCAGCTTTTCAGTGCTGCTGGATTTCATTGAGGGCAGAGTTGTGGTCTCAGGAGAGTCAGTTCCAGTGGTCGAAGGAGATCACGGCATTTATCGAATTCGCCGCGTCCTTGCAGCAAGCTCTCTCGACTTGCCACCGCGATCCGAGACACTGATCCCCAGTCGAGTGCTTGATCCATCACCATGTGCTCAAGGCATCGTGTCATCTAAGCTATTCAACACAGACTCTGAGTGCTTTGTAGCCAGGTCTATCGATAGTGTTAGCACATCAAGTCATGTCTTAGTCCGTCTCCTTAATAGTAGCGATCAACCGTCCCGGATCGAAAAGGGTCAGGAGATCGCATCGTTTCAAGAGCTAGGCTTAGGGGAAGTTGTCGCTCAGACCGCCTTGACGGAGAGCGATTTTGCCATTGACAATGCTCAGAACCTCAATAGTAAATTATCTAAACTACCGGCTCCTGATAAAAGTATCGCAGCATGGCTAACCCAACAATTTCATCTTGATAAGACTAGCTTAACACAGACACAGCTGGCAACCACACTAAAGCTGCTGAATCACTTCATGAGCCAAATTTCACGAAGCGACACTGATCTTGGTAAAACTAGTCTTCAAGAGATGGCGATTGAGCTTCAAGACAAGAACACCAGACCAATTGCTCTCGCATCCCGTCGCACAACACCGAGTCAAAAAGTTTTCTTAGATAAGCACATCACTCAACTACTAGAGCAGGGAGTAATAGAAGAATGTGACTCAGAATGGTCCTCACCGATAGTTCTTGTAAAGAAAAAGGATGGGTCTCAACGACTGTGCATCGACTATAGATCAGTAAATAAGCTGATCAAGCCATGTAGTTTTCCCCTTCCGCTGATTGAGGAGTCTTTTGATAGCCTCGCCGGTTCAGCTGTCTTCTCGAGCCTCGATCTAACATCAGCGTACTGGCAAATGGGCATTCGAGAGGAAGATCGGGATCTAACCGCCTTCTCATGCCCTCAGGGGACATTCCGCTGGAGAGTCGTGCCTTTTGGTATAAAAACGGCGCCAGCTAATTTCGCAAAACTGATGCACCGAGTCTTTCGCCCCCTCCTAATGAAAGTCAGCTTGATTTATTTGGATGACATAATAATCAAAGGTCTTAACAATGATCAGATGATCAGCCACTTGGCCATGGTGCTCTGGCAGCTCCGAAAAGCCAACTTAAAGATTAAGCCGTCCAAATGTGAACTCTTTAAGGAGAAAGTGTCCTTCCTAGGCTTTATCGTCTCTGCCAAGGGGATTGAGGCGGATCCTAAAAAGACGCAAGCAGTCCAGGACTGGTGTACACCAACCGATAAGCGCCAGCTTCTTTCTTTCTTAGGATTCGCAAATTATTACAGGAAATTCGTGCCACGCTTTTCCATTCTTGCAACACCGTTGTATGCACTGGCTAAGGGCTCAGAAAGATTCCAGTGGCTGGACTGCCACGAGTGCGCCTTCCAAGAGCTCAAGAAGAATCTTTGCTCGCCGCCAGTTCTTGCATACCCTGACTTGTCTCCACATGGCAACCAGTTTATCCTAGACTGTGATAGCTCGTTAGACGGTGTCGGTGCTGTCCTGTCACAGGAAGGTGCTGCTGGCACGGAGCATGTCATAGCCTATGCATCAAAGAAATTCTCTGCCAGCCAAAGAAATTATTGTGCGACTATGCGGGAACTCCTCGGGCTCGTATTGATGCTCGAACATTTTAGGACGTACTTGCTGGACAAGCCCTTCCTCGTGCGAACTGATGCAGCCGCCTTGCAGTGGCTGCATTCTAAGAAAAGTGCCACTGGCATGCTAGCCCAGTGGCTGGTCACAATAGAGTTGTTTGACTTTAAGATCCAGCAGTCGACTCTAGAGCGGTTGGCTGAGTATGACTTCCAGATCCAGTACAGACCGGGGAAGGAAATTGTGAACGCAGATGTCCTCAGCCGTAACCCGAGATTCCGAGCTGACCACTTCGATTGCCCCTCTTGCTCGAAGGTCCCAGAGTTTCAGGAAAAGTTCAAACGCAATCTGAAGTCCGCCCAAGCCGACGCAGAAGTCCGCAAGATTAGTGTGCAGCGAACTACAGTAGATTCTAGTAGCCAAACCGAATGGGAGGAGGTAGTCGACGAGTCTGTCGCTAACGAAGAAGCAATTATCAATGTAGACTTGAATCGGACTTCCGCCGCTGCGGTTTTAGCACAGCCAAACGAAGCTCTTGAACAGTCGGATGAAAACGTTGAAGAGGAAGACGAGGATGCCCAGGACTTAGAATGGGCCAGAGAGGCTCAAGAGTCTTGCATCGACCTGATTCGCTTGATTGAAAGCGTAAAGGGCAAAGCACCTAAGCTGTCCAAGTTTGATCTTCAGGGCTGTAGTCGAGAGATCCGTGCGCTTTGGGCCCAGTTCGAGGAGCTAAGCATCGAGCACGGGCTACTATACCAGCGCAAACAGGCCACTAAGACTAAAATTACAACACGGGTGTTAGTAATACCAGAAACTGCAAACATCAGTGAGATAGTAACAAGATATCACAAAGAAATTAATCACTGCGGCATCACTAAGACAATCGCCGCTGTTCGAAATCGCTTTGCTATCTCTGATCTAGACACCTACGTGAAAGAAACTATCGCAGAGTGTGAAGTTTGCGCGCGAACTAAAAAATCAAAACGAAAGAATAAGGAGCCAATGCAGCCTGAGCTGTCGGGGTTCCCTAATCAAGTAGTCCACATCGACCATGCCGGGCCTTTCCCCGAACATTCCGGGTTGAAATACTTGCTCGTAATGGTCGATCGTTTCTCGGGATTTGTCGAAGTAACACCGGTCACAGACGTTTCCGCAGAGACCACAGCAACGGCTCTATTGACTGAATGGGTAGTAAGATATGGCGCTATGGAGCAGCTGGTGTCCGATAACGGCACAGCATTCATAAACAGCGTCATGGCCGAACTGACTCGCCTTCTCGAGGTTGAAATGGTGCGCATAACAGCTCGGCGCCCCCAAGCAAATGGGAAAGTCGAAAGAATGATACAGACTATCAAATCGCAAATTCGAGCTGTCTGTCTTGAACGGCAGTTTGACTGGCCACTCGCAGCTCGCTTAGCTTCGCTGTCCATCCGCGCAACAGTGGCTGAGTCGACTGGGTTTTCACCAGCAAAACTTTTTTTTGGCCGTGAACTGTCCTTGCTGCTCGACCTAGTCTACTGCCCCCCAGCGCGGGATAGTTATAGTCCAGAGCAGTACGCTCACTACTTGCATAGACTACTGGTGGAGGTCTCGGCCAAAGCCCGCCAAACTCGAGGTAGAGCTCAAGAGCGTCAAAAGCGCCTCTATGATCGAAGCGCGTTGCATTCCAACTTTGAAGTCGGTGAAATTGTATGGGTCTTAAACTCAAATCACAGGGGCTTAGATACGGCCGTGTGGCTCGGACCTTACAGAGTGAGCCAAAAGATTTCTGAACGGAACTACCGGCTGGTCCCAGAAGCTGGCCTTCAAAACCCATCTGAGCGATTGCCGAACCCGAAACACAATGTATACAACGTTGATAGAATAAAGCGCTGCATTCGCAAACCAACCTACCAGGGTAACATCGATTGCTACGGTGGTCGTGGGGCAGAGCAGATTGGCTCCTCTCGGTTGAGCTTGAATGACAGTCAGTCAAGTTGCCACGACCTGCTTCCAATCTCTCCAGCCGCCCGTGGCGATCGCATTTCATCTTCACCCACGTCGAGCTCGAGCAGTGAGCAGTCTGAACGGTCATTAGAAACGCACTCGAGTTCACCCTCGTCAGGTCAGTTAGCACCTAAACTACCCTCGCCGTCGTCCGAGTCCGCTGGCAGCGACTCATCCACGGCGTCGGGTCGAGCATCAGCTCGGGGGACGGGGGACGAGCAAGAGCAAGCTGAAATAGCCGAAGTCACTGACTCATCCGCACCAGCACAAGCTGAGCCAGTCCGCACCAGCACGTCAGTAGAAGTTGAACCTGTTGCTTCAGCGGCAGAGCCTGCTATATCTGGTAATGAGGCGGAGCCGGTCTTGCAGGTAGAGTCTGTTGACGATGTCTCAGAGCGGGACAGTAGCATTACCACCCCTTCTGCAGCAACAGTAGGGCAACAACCAGGTGTCAGAACGCGCTCAGGCAGAACAGTGCGCAAGCCGATCAGGTTCAGGTCCTGTATCGGTACGTCAATAGTAAACCTTCTCATGCAGCAACTCATGTAGAACCTACCGTGTCATGCAACGGGGTCAGAAGTACTTGGACGTGTACTTGTACATGTACATGTAGAGAAACAAGTATAAAATAACAGTTAAAGCATGTGAATTTGTTGTTCAGGCAAAAGTATGGAAAGCACAAAAAAAATCTAAAACGGGAAAATAAAACACTTGGCAAAAAAGGAACAAAATATGAAAAGAGAAAAAAATAAATCATCAGTCATTTGTCACCCATCATCTCATCACTTCAGCCCTGTCAGCACGTCCCTTGCATTGTTGCCAGTAGTATGGTCTTCTCTTGTGCAGTAGCCAGCTAAGCTGATGTGTTCAGCTGTTCCGTCATGCCGCTTACCTGCTGTGTGCAGATGTCGTTGTCTCTCCCCGGGTGGTGTCGGCGTCCCTTGAGGCGTGCCCAGCGCGGCTTGTGCCGGCCCGGAGGTTTTTGTCTGCGTGTTCGCAGTTGTCTTGCATCGTCATTCTAAGTTCTCATCCTTGCCATTTCTTTCCTTTTGTGTTTATTCTGTTCACGCTCCCCATTAAATTTTTGTCTCGTTTTTGGGTTAGATAGTGTGCCTGTCGGGTGTCTGCTGTGTGTGTCTGGTGGGCGTGCGATGACACCATAGCTGACCGACCGTCGAGCTGTGGCCGGCTCGGCAAATCCGTGCTCTTCCATGGATGACCTAAGCGCGCATTTTGAACTACTCAGTGACAAACAATTAATAAATACGCGCATCGCTTTTGCTTATTGTGACTTTTAATCCTTCAATACTCTCAATATATTGTTCTTCTAATGACTTGCTGCTTACCAAAATGTTATGTATTACCAATATTAATTGCGAATACTACTGTCCGTTATTGTCAGTTGCATCAATATTAACTACTTCGATTGTCTCGTTATTCGACTGTGAATTTGTGACCTTCTGTTGTTACTAATACTTAAATTCGGTTCGCATTTCGTATTCGTGCGGTGGTTAATCTATCTTTTTATAGAGGGGCGAGTGTGACGACGTCGTTAGCATCTTAAATTTTTAGTTTCTATGTGAGTTTTTATTACTTAAAATTATTGTAGTTGAGTAATTTGCAGGTTCCCCAGCTATTAATTTAATGTAATTTATTTAGAAAAAAATGTACTTTAAGTTTTATTTATTTAAGTCCAAGTTATTACTACTTTTTGATAGATATCTTAGGTTTAAATGAATCGGATTTCCCCGCCAATTTAAATGTTGCCTCGCGCTCGTTAATTGTACTTTCCTCTACTCGGCGTTTTGTCTCGTGCCCTGCGTGTCAACACTACTACTAATTGAACTAGCTAACGAATAAATAATTAAATAAATGATTAATTAAATAATCGCTTACTAAATCTCGAACTCGCTACGTCTACGCCACAATGACGCTTCTAGGATTGTTTACATGACGCTTCAGGATTTTTACATGACGCTTCTATGATTGTTTCATGACGCTTCTATGATTGTTTACATGACGCTTCTATGATTTTTATATGACGCTTCTACGATTTTTGCAGGACGATTCTATGATTTTACATGACGCTTCTATGATTTTTACATGACGCTTCTATGATTGTTTACATGACGCTTCTGTGATTTTTTATGACGCTTCTTCATTTTTACATAACGCTTCTATGATTTTTACTTGACGCTTTTATGATTTTTTACATGACGCTACTATGATTTTTACATGACGCTACTATGATTGTTTACATGACGCTTCTATGATTTTTATACCACGCTTCTATGATTGTTTACATGACGCTTCTATGATTTTTTATATTACACTTCTATCATTTTTACATAACGCTTCTATGATTTTTTACATGACGCTTCTATGATTGTTTACATGACGCTTCTATGATTGTTTACATGACGCTTCTATGATTGTTTACATGACGCTTCTATGATTGTTTACATGACGCTTCTATGATTTTTACATGACGCTTCTATGATTTTTAAATGACGCTACTATGATTTTTACATGACGCTTTTATGATTTTTTATATGACGCTACTATGATTTTTACATGACGCTTTTATGAATTTTTACATGACGCTTCTCTGATTTTTTACATGACGCTTCTATGATTGTTTACATGACGCTTCTAGGATTGTTTACATGACGCTTCTATGATTTTTACATGACGCTTCTATGATTGTTTCATGACGCTTCTATGACTGTTTACATGACGCTTCTATGATTTTTATATCACGCTTCTATGATTGTTTACATGACGCTTCTATGATTTTTTATATTACACTTCTATCATTTTTACATAACGCTTCTATGATTTTTACATGACGCTACTATGATTTTTACATGACGCTTTAATGATTTTTTACATGACGCTTCTATGATTTTTTACATGACGCTTCTATGATTTTTTACATGACGCTTCTATGATTTTTTACATGACGCTTCTATGATTGTTTACATGACGCTTCTATGATTTTTACATGACGCTTCTATGATTTTTTACATGACGCTTCTATGATTGTTTACGTGACGCTTTAATGATTTTTTACATGACGCTTCTGATTGTTTCATGACGCTTCTATGATTTTTACATGACGCTTCTATGATTTTTTGCATGACGATTCTATGATTTTTTACATGACGCCTTTAGTCCTTTATTATTTTTTTAATAAAAGCTTTTAATAAAAAAATTTTCGCTACTAAGATTCGAACCCAGGTCGCTGCATTAGCAGTCCAGTCTGTTCACATCTAGGCTAGATCTTATCGAATTTATAATTGAAATTGTAGCACTCATATAATTCAACACTCACTCACGAAGCAGTTATGACATAATCAATTTCCCAGGCAAGTCAGCATCAGTCTCAATTAAAGTTGAGAATATGGTTACGCAATCTAAATCAAGTCTGGTGCTACGCTTCCACACTGCATTTTCAATACTGTGACGCAATTCAAGTTGGAGTTACAATTCAGTTATGATGCAATCTATTTCAGAATCAGAATTCAACCAGTCAGTTTTTTCTCTAGCATTCTTACAATGCATTTCAAGTCGAAAAGTTTGCTTGACCTTTGCAAAAAAGCATGCTTTTCGAATATTTAATCGCTTTAACATGGAGCAATTTCTTAGCCAAGATGCATGTACCGTCACGGGAAAATTTCTGATCGAACAGTGCAAGTTCGAAGAAAATCGGTCCAGCCATTTTTTCTCTAATCGATTGCGTACAAACAAGCAAGATTTTCATTTTTAGTATATAGGACTAGCAATCTTCGCCCCCCGATGGGGGACATCTGGATAGAATCTCTGTTTTCTACAAGTAACAAAAAGACAGCCAAAAATCCTTCAAAAAGACAACAGACAAACTGCTCAAATGAAGTGCATTGCAAAAAGAAATCATCCCAAGACTGCAAGCATCCCCCAGATAGCAAGCATCCCCTAGATAGCAAGCATCCCCTAGATAGCAAGCATCCCCAAGATGGCAAGCATCCCCCAGATAGCAAGCATCCCCCAGATTGCAAGCATCCCCCAGATAGCAAGCATCCCTCAGATAGCAAGCATCCCCCAGATAGCAAGCATCCCCCGGATAGCAAGCATCCCCCAGATTGCAAGCATCCCTCAGATAGCAAGCATCCCCCAGATAGCAAGCATCCCCCAGATAGCAAGCATCCCCCAGATAGCAAGCATCCCCCAGATAGCAAGCATCCCCCAGATTACAAGCATCCCCCAGATAGCAAGCATCCCCCGGATAGCAAGCATCCCCCAGATAGCAAGCATCCCCCAGATAGCAAGCATCCCCCAGATAGCAAGCATCCCCCAGATAGCAAGCATCCCCCAGATAGCAAGCATCCCCAAGATAGCAAGCATCCCCCAGATAGCAAGCATCCCCAAGATAGCAAGCATCCCCCAGATTGCAAGCATCCCCCAGATAGCAAGCATCCCCAAGATAGCAAGCATCTCTCAGATAGCAAGCATCCCCCAGATAGCAAGCATCCCCCAGATAGCAAGCATCCCCAAGATAGCAAGCATCCCCAGATAGCAAGCATCCCCCAGATAGCAAGCATCCCCCAGATAGCAAGCATCCCCAAGATAGCAAGCATCCCCAAGATAGCAAGCATCCCCCAGATAGCAAGCATCCCCAAGATAGCAAGCATCCCCAAGATAGCAAGCATCCCCAGATAGCAAGCATCCCCAAGATAGCAAGCATCCCCCAGATTGCAAGCATCCCCCAGATAGCAAGCATCCCCAAGATAGCAAGCATCCCTCAGATAGCAAGCATCCCCCAGATAGCAAGCAACCCCCAGATAGCAAGCAACCCCCAGATAGCAAGCATACCCCAGATAGCAAGCATCCCCCAGATAGCAAGCAACCCCCAGATAGCAAGCATCCCCCAGATAGCAAGCATCCCCCAGATAGCAAGCATCCCCAGATAGCAAGCATCCCCAAGATAGCAAGCATCCCCAGATAGCAAGCATCCCCAAGATAGCAAGCATCCCCCAGATAGCAAGCATCCCCCAGATAGCAAGCATCCCCAAGATAGCAAGCATCCCTCAGATAGCAAGCATCCCCCAGATAGCAAGCATCCCCCAGATAGCAAGCATCCCCCAGATAGCAAGCATTCCCCAGATAGCAAGCATCCCCCAGATAGCAAGCATCCCCCAGATAGCAAGCATCCCCAGATAGCAAGCATCCCCCAGATAGCAAGCATCCCCAAGATAGCAAGCATCCCCAGATAGCAAGCATCCCCAAGATAGCAAGCATCCCCCAGATAGCAAGCATCCCCCAGATAGCAAGCATCCCCAAGATAGCAAGCATCCCTCAGATAGCAAGCATCCCCCAGATAGCAAGCATCCCCCAGATAGCAAGCATCCCCCAGATAGCAAGCATTCCCAAGATAGATAGCATCCCCAAATAGCAAGCATCCACCAGACAATATGTAGCTAGTGCGACAATTTCCTTAGCATTATAGCGGCTCCTTTAAAATTCGCTTACTTTTACGTTTGAAATTGTGTATCTTTTATGTTTAACAGGGTGGCTCTTTTATGTTCTACGCTCGTACATGGTAACTCTTTTATGTTTGATACGGTGGCTTTTCAATGTCTGACATAGTGGCTCTTCTATGTTTGACATGGGGGCTCTTCTATGTTTGACAAAGTGGCTTTTTAATGTTTGACATGGTGGCTCTATTATGTTTGACATGGTGGCTCTTTAATGTTCGAAATGGTGGCTCTTTAATGTTCAAAAAGGTGGCTCTTTTATGTTTGACATGGTGGCTCTTTAATGTTAGACAAAGTAGCTCTTTAATGTTTGACATGATGGCTCTTTAATGATAGACATGGTGGCTCTTTAATTTTTGACATGGTGGCTCTTTAATGTTAGACATGGTGGCTCTTTAATGTTCGACATAAAGTCACTTATATGTTTGACATGATGGCTCTTTTATGTTTAACATGGTGGCTCTTTGATGTTTGACATGGTAGCTCTTTTATGTTCGACATGGTGGCTCTTTAATGTTCGACATGGTGGCTCTTTTATGTTCGACATGGTGTCGCTTCAATGTTTGACATGGAGTTACGTATATGTTTGACATGGTGGCTCTTTAATGTTTTACATGGTGGCACTTTCATGTTTGACCTGGTGGCTCTTAAATGTTTGACATGGTGGCTCTTTAATGTTTGACATGGTGTCTCTTTAACGTTTGACATGGAGTCATGTATATGTTTGACATGGTGGCTCTTTAATGTTAGACATGGTGGCTCTTTTATGTTTTGCATGGTGGCTCTTTTATGTTCGACATGGTGTCTCTTCAATGTTTGACATGGAGTCATGTATATGTTTGACATGGAGTCATGTATATGTCTGATATGGTAGCTCTTTAATGTTTTACATGGAGTCACCTATATGTTTCACATGGTGGCTATTTTATGTTTGACATGGTGGTTCTTAAATGTTCGACATGGTGGCTCTTTAATGTTTTACATGGTGGCACTTTCATGTTTGACCTGGTGGCTCTTTAATGTTTGACATGGTGGCTCTTTAATATTTGACATGGTGGCCCTTTTATGTTCGACATGGTGGCTCTTTAATGTTTGACATGGAGTCATGTATATGTTTGACCTGGTGGCTCTTTAATGTTTGACATGGTGGCTCTTTAATGTTTTATATGGTGGCACTTTCATGTTTGACCTGGTGGATCTTTAATGTTTGACATGGTGGCTTTTTAATATTTGACATGGTGGCACTTTCATGTTTGACCTGGTGGGTCTTTAATGTTTGACATGGTACCTCTTTTATGTTCGACATGGTGGCTCTTTAATGTTTTACATGGTGGCTCTTTAATGTTTGACATGGTGGCTCTTTTATGTTTGACATGGTGGCTCTTTTATGTTCGACATGGTGGCTCTTTAATGTTTGATAAGGTGGCTCTTTAATGTTTAAAATGGTGGCTCTTCAATTTTCGAAATGGTGGCTGTTTTATGTTTGACATGGTGGCTCTTTAATGTTCGACATGGTGGCTCTTTAATGTTCTTAATGGTGTCTGTTTTATGTTTGACATGGCGGCTCTTTAATGTTTGACATGGTAACTCTTTTAGGTTTGAAATGGTGTCTCTTTAATGTTTGACATGGTGGCTTTTTAATGTTTGACATGGTGGCTTTTTAATGTTCGACATGGTGGCTCTTTTAGGTTTGAAATGGTGGCTCTTTAATGTTTGACATTGTGGCTCTTTAATGTTCGACATGGTGGCTCTTTAATGTTTGACATGGTAACTCTTTTATGTTTGATATGGTGGCTCTTTTATGTTCGACATGGTGGCTCTTTAATGTTCGACATGATGGCTCTTTTAGGTTTGAAATGGTGGCTCTTTAATGTTTGACATTGTGGCTTTTTAATGTTTGAAATGTTGGCTCTTTAATGTTTAGAATTTTGTGTTTTTTAAGGTGTTTTAATAAAAAAAACATTTTTCACTACTAAGATTCAAACCAAGGTCGCTACATTAGCATTCCAGTCTGTTTGCATCCCGCTATCTCTTTTCAATCGGAGAACTTGAATTGTGGCCCTTATAATAAATTCTTATAGCAAGTCGGTTAGAGTAAAAAGTTATGACATAATCAATTTCTCAGTCAGCCAGTATCAGTCTCAATTCAAGTTAGCAATATGGTTACGCAATTTCAATGAAGTCTTGTGTGCGTTTCTGTGGCACTGTTTTCAACTTGTTGTGATGCAATCTTTATCACAATCGTAATTCAGCCAGTCAGTTTTTTCTCTAGCATTCTTCATTTCAAGTCAAAAATTTGGCTTGACCTTTGCAAAAAAGCATGTTTTTCGAATATTTAATCCCTTTTACATTGAGCAATTTCTTAGCCAAGATGCATGTACCGTCCCAGGAACATTTCTGATCGAATGGTGCAAGTTTGAAGAAAATCGGTTGAGCCATTTTTTCTGAAATCTATCGCATAGCTAGTTAGTTACAGACATTTCATTTTTAGTATATAGGACTGCTGTTTTTCTTGGAATTCCGAACTGATTCTGGTTCTGGAATTGGTAATATGAAAAGGCCCTAAGTTGCCAATATCGCTGGCGCCGGCGCGAAGGCTGCACAAATACGAACTAGCCTTAGCATGCTTAGCAAAATGCTGGTGCTGTTCGTTATTTTTCAGAGTTTTATTTTGAGGTCAAATCTTTTAACTGTGATTGAAAGAATATCGTGATTTGGTTTTAACAATGTTGGTTACCAGGGTGTATTACTATTAATGTCAAATATTTAAGACTAATAACTAATGGGAATGGATTGTTTAATATAAATATGAATTAGGTATTGTATTGATATTGATGGATGGATTGCTATGGATTGAAAATATATATCGCAGTCTTACTGTATATAAGATACAAAGCTATATATGATATAGAATATCTTACATCTTTACTTTGACTATTGTACAGTAAAGCACAAAGGACAAAGGAGTTAATGATGGCCCATGGGTTTGATAACATGCAGAAATTACATAGCCATTGTCTCTGCTTGCAATTTCTTTCCCTAGGTAGGCCTAGTATTGTTCTAAATAAAATAGCTATTGTAAATGTAACACTAAATATATAATTATTAGTGCTCCGGCTTAGGCTTGCTTACTAAAGCTATGAAGTTTCTAAGAACGATACTAAATTTTCTTGATAAAAAATACATACATGCGCAATTTTTCCCCCTGATTTACACTGGCCATGCAACTTTTTGACCAAAAATTCGACTTACCTGTAAAAGAAACCTAACGCAATTTTGGGTAAACGGCAGGAGTAACTATGACTGTCTTATAAGGGTTAAATGCCTCGTCATCTAATTAGTACTACGTCTGTATTCTTTAGGCTGGGCATTTTTGCGACTTACCCCCTGGTCTACCACAATTTACGGTGGCCAGATCGGCCAGGTTGGCCAGCAGATGCGCATGTACGTAAAAGATATATCTATAGGCCTATCAAATTTAGATTCCTAATCTTTTTTGCTAATAACTATACGGTATACCTTTGAACAATATTTTGGATATAAATAAGTTAATTTAGTCTTTGGCTAGCTTAGCCCTAAGGCTAAAAAAGTGAGTTTGATTTATAGTCAACACTTAGGGTTTACCATAGACTAGGCCTAGGCCAATAATAAAGAAATGAAATCAATTTAGTCAAGTGCCACATATTTAAAGCCTTCTATGACTTGATTTTAGTCAAAGTGAATTTATTTATTTAGTCATTATGGCAGTATCTGCAGGCATTTGTACTCATTATCATTGAGCAGGACTAGCAAAAACTCATTGATGCCTTTATTTGCAATGCTGATTGGCAGTAAATAGCAAGATAGTTAAATATCCAGCTCCTAGACACTTTGTCATCTAACCACTTTGTCATCTTGATGACAAAATGACCATGGTTTTTGGATGCTTCCTTATATCAAAAAATTATTAGTAAATCTAGATGACAAAGTGACCAAATTTTGAGGACACTTTGTCATGCCAAGATTTAGCAAGGCTATAAATTGTTATTCAATTGTTATTGTTATAAATTGTTACTCAATTAATTTAGTCTGTAAAATATAGGATTAAAATGCTCAGAGCATTTTCACCCCCTAAATGTGCGAAGCTGTACATGCATTTGTGTCTATGAGTGCAACGTGCCAATTCTCCAACCAACTAACCATAGTGGCAGATCCAAGAAGGGTGCAGGTGCAGAGATGGTCACTTTACCCCTCAAGACTGAAGTGGCCAGCCTACTCCTACCCAGAATTTTATTTATAAATATAGTGCATGAAATCATATATGAGAAGCAAATACATGTAAGAAACAGCTAGTTTATAAGTGAAAATGGCAGACATCTGCATTTTTGCTAAGAGCCAGTTAGCAAAAAACAGCAAGCGCTTCAAAGTTAGGATTTTTTGTTTTAACACTAATGATTTTGCCATTAATGGAAGTTTAGATTTTCATTAATGGTGCCCAACACTGGAAACAGATTAAAGAGATTTTAACTGTCTTCTTTCCAGACAATTTTGAATCTTTTGGCAAAAATGCGATCAAAATTGGTGAAGAATTGCAAGCTCTAGAGCATTATAGACATACAAACAAACAAACAAACAAACAAATATTGGAGATTTAGATTTAGAAGGAAAGGATCAAATTAATTCTGTAGTAATTTAAATGTATAGGTCATAATGCTATTCTCTTTGTGCTTTGTGAACTTTTTGATCTTTGTACCTACATGTAGCTACAAATTATGGTATTTAACAACTATCTTTGTGGGTTGTGACTCCGCCATTGTCTGGTCCCAAGCCCAGAATGTGAAAGGAGGAGGGCTACATGTAGATACATATACATGTATAATGTTTAATCTTTATATAGTTATATAGTTGCATGTACAAGTATACATGTTACATATAGCATAGTTTTTCATACAAAAAGTGGATAACAAAGTGTCTAGGGAGTAGATGACAAAGTGTCTAGGGAGTAGATGACGAAGTGTCCACATTAGTAATGTGGATAACAAAGTGGTAAGATGACAAAGTGTCCAACAATAAGAATGGATGGCGAAGTGGTAAGATGACAAAGTGTCCAGGAACCAAATATCCCACATTAGTTTGCTAGAAATTATTAAATATGAGCAAAGTCGACACATTCAGGCCTTAAGATGAAGAAGAAATAAGCCAAAAACTTGAATTGAAGCTATGCTCAATAGGCTTATTGAATTTGTTGGCAAAGCTAGCATTGTACAAGCCTTTGGTATATATCCCATTGCATTGCCATGGAAGACATTGTTGATTAAATTGAAAAGTGAAGCATTGTAACAATAATATGTTGTTCATTTGTATTAACATTGCATATGACTATTTTAGCAAAGGAAAATTGTTTAGTTTGGGTCTATGGTATATCAAAGAAATAATGATTTATGAATTGAAAAGCAAAGCAAAAAATACAAAATCAAAATCAAAAGTTAAATTTTACTTCTTTAACCTATGTAGATAAATACTTAACTAGGATATAGCACTGCTACTTTAGTAGTAATTTTCAGTTGTATCATTAGTGAATTAGTAACAAAAGCAGAGCTAAATTGCTTTTTATAGTTTATTTTCATAGTTGAAAATTTGATTAAGCTCATAATACATGGTCTCCAAAGGCTGAGTGTAAACTTTTGAGGCACAGCTCTTTCATAAGAACTATTTATAAACTATTATGGTAAACTAATATTGTGCTAAAAAGTGGTTAACTATTATGATACAATAATATCAGCTGGTCAGTTTCATTGGGCTAAGTGTAGTATAGTATAGGTTTCAGTACACCTGCCATTTGGATCATTCAGATCATACAAAACTTGGTACTAGAATTAATCATATCCTCATGCCATCAATTGTTTTGCATGCCAGTTCGACCAGAGCTCAGCGTCAACCGGCTACGTCGGTTGCTTCAGCCGGCGCCGGCGGCAGCAGCGACAGACGCCGGTCCGTCGTCAAGGTTCGCAAAGAAGCGCAAAGCGGCCAACGAGACACCAGCGAAGCCAGTTGAATCCGAAGCCAGCATCGGCGTGGAAACGCCAGTTAAGCGGCAGAAACGGCACAGGCGGAAGCTGTCAAAGAAGCGACTGGAAGCTGCCGCCGCCGCTGAGGAGGCCAGAAAACTTGGCTCGGAGAAGTCGGACAAGAACAGACGAAAAAAAGGCGCGGCCGCGGGTGCCCTGATTGGCGGAGGCGAGCAGGGCTTGCTGGCTTCCAAATTTCGCTATCTAAACGAGCAGTTGTACACGCTGAGTAGTGCGGATGCGTTCGAAATGTTCAAGGCTGATCCTGAGGCTTTTAAAGTGCGTATCCAAGTGTTCAGTTATTTAGTCTAGCCTGCTACATCGCTGACTATCCCAGTTCCCCCAACCCCATTCCCCATCTCCCAGCTCCAAACACCCCCATCTCCCAGTTTCCCATTCCCCATCTCCCAGCTCCAAACACCCCCATCTCCCAGTTTCCCATTCCCCATCTCCAAGCTCCCCACATCCCCATTTTCCATGTCCCAGCTCCCCAAATACCTTTCCCCGTCTCCCAGTTCCCCATTTCCCATTCTCCATCTCCCAGCTCCCCACATCCCCATTCCCCATTCCTCATCTCCCAGTTGCCCATTTTCCATTTCCCATCTCCCAGTTCCCCACATCCCCATTCCCTACCTGCCTACCATTCCACATCAGTTGCCCACACCCCCACTCCCCATCTCGCTCTCCCCAGGTGTACCACGCCGGCTACTCGGCGCAGCGGCAGCGCTGGACGGAGGACCCAATCGACTGGGTGGCTAAGCAGTGCCGCCTCGGCCTGCCAGCCGGCAGCTCCGTGCTGGTGGACTTCGGCTGCGGCGACGCAAGGCTAGCCAGCCGCCTAGAAGGCCACTGCGCCAAGGTGCACAGCCTTGACTTGGTTGCCCTGAACAACCGCGTCACTGCTTGCGACATGGCCCGCTGTCCCCTTGGCAACGGCATTGCCCACGGCGCAGTGTTCTGCCTGTCGCTAATGAACGCCAACCTGTCCGACTTCCTGGCCGAAGCCAGCCGGGTGCTCCGGCTGAACGGCCTGTTGTGCATTGTTGAAGCTCGCAGTCGAATCGAACGAACCCAACGATTTGTTAATCTAATCGAACGGTTCGGATTTCAATGCCAACGCCGGCGCGAGGACAAGTACTTGGTGTACTTGTTGTTTAATAAAAGTCGCAATAGAAAAGCTGGGGAGCCGCTACCCGAGCTCAGACTGAAGCCCTGCCTGTATAAGAAGCGCTGAGTCAGTGCCACTGCATGCTAGCTTGTGTTGTTTCCCTTCTGGCAACAGCTTTTCACACTTGCGAAACCATTTTCAATAAATGCAAATTATTTGTCTAGCCTTGTTGCAAACAGTTTTTATTTCTGGCGTAGGTGGATTCCTAAATTATCCGTAGAATCATCTCAAACAGCCAAAAGAATCATCACCTTACAGCCCGAAGAATCATCCCCATGCAGTCCCAAGAATCATCCCCTTACAGCCCGAAGAATCATCCCCTTACAGCCCGAAGAATCATCCCCATGCAGTCCCAAGAATCATCCCCATGCAGTCCCAAGAATCATCCCCATGCAGTCCCAAGAATCATCCCCATGCAGCCCCAAGAATCATCAACATGCAGCCCCAAGAATCATCCCTATGCAGTCCCAAGAATCATCAACATGCAGCCCCAAGAATCATCCCTATGCAGTCCCAAGAATCATCAACATGCAGCCCCAAGAATCATCAACATGCAGCCCCAAGAATCATCAACATGCAGTCCCAAGAATCATCCCTATGCAGTCCCAAGAATCATCAACATGCAGCCCCAAGAATCATCAACATGCAGCCCCAAGAATCATCAACATGCAGCCCCAAGAATCATCCCTATGCAGTCCCAAGAATCATCAACATGCAGCCCCAAGAATCATCAACATGCAGTCCCAAGAATCATCAACATGCAGCCCCAAGAATCATCAACATGCAGCCCCAAGAATCATCAACATGCAGTCCCAAGAATCATCCCTATGCAGTCCCAAGAATCATCAACATGCAGCCCCAAGAATCATCAACATGCAGCCCCAAGAATCATCAACATGCAGCCCCAAGAATCATCCCTATGCAGTCCCAAGAATCATCAACATGCAGCCCCAAGAATCATCAACATGCAGCCCCAAGAATCATCAACATGCAGCCCCAAGAATCATCCCCATGCAGCCCCAAGAATCATCCCCATGCAGCCCCAAGAATCATTCCCATGCAGTCCCAAGAATCATCCCCATGCAGCCCCAAGAATCATCCCCATGCAGCCCCAAGAATCATCCCCATGCAGTCCCAAGAATCATCCCCATGCAGTCCCAAGAATCATCCCCATGCAGTCCCAAGAATCATCCCCATGCAGTCCCAAGAATCATCCCCATGCAGTCCCAAGAATCATCCCCATGCAGTCCCAAGAATCATCCCCATGCAGTCCCAAGAATCATCCCCATGCAGTCCCAAGAATCATCCCCATACAGCCCCAAGAATCATCCTCATGCAGTCCCAAGAATCATCCCCATGCAGTCCCAAGAATCATCCCTATGCAATCCCAAGAATCATTACCATGTAGCCCCAAGAATCATCCCCATGCAGCCCCAAGAATCATCAACATGCAGCCCCAAGAATCATCCCCATGCAGTCCCAAGAATCATCCCCATGCAGCCCCAAGAATCATCAACATGCAGCCCCAAGAATCATCAACATGCAGCCCCAAGAATCATCCCCATGCAGTCCCAAGAATCATCAACATGCAGCCCCAAGAATCATCAACATGCAGCCCCAAGAATCATCAACATGCAGCCCAAGAATCATCCCTATGCAGTCCCAAGAATCATCAACATGCAGCCCCAAGAATCATCAACATGCAGCCCCAAGAATCATCCCTATGCAGCCCCAAGAATCATCCCTATGCAGTCCCAAGAATCATCCCCATGCAGCCCCAAGAATCATCCCCAAGCAGTCCCAAGAATCATCCCCATGCAGTCCCAAGAATCATCCCCATACAGCCCCAAGAATCATCCTCATGCAGTCCCAAGAATCATCCCCATGCAGTCCCAAGAATCATCCCCATGCAGTCCCAAGAATCATTACCATGTAGCCCCAAGAATCATCCCCATGCAGCCCCAAGAATCATCCCCATGCAGCCCCAAGAATCATTCCCATGCAGTCCCAAGAATCATCAACATGCAGCCCCAAGAATCATCCCCATGCAGCCCCAAGAATCATCCCCATGCAGCCCCAAGAATCATCAACATGCAGCCCCAAGAATCATCAACATGCAGCCCCAAGAATCATCCCCATGCAGTCCCAAGAATCATCCCCATGCAGTCCCAAGAATCATCCCCTTACAACCCGAAGAATCATCCCCTTACAGCCCGAAGAATCATCCCATGCAGCCCCAAGAATCCAGCCCAACACTTGCCTTTCCTGTCCCCACCCAGTCCCTCAGCTCAGTCGATCGCCGCAGCTGAATGTCGCTATTGAATCCTGGCTATCACTACGACGGAGACGACGGCAGCTCGGAGGCCGGCGCAGGCGGCGGCCTGCTGTTCGCCGCCGTGGCCCGCGGCACCACCATCCTGGCCAAGCAAGCTCTGGCTGCCGGCAACTTTGTAGAAGTGACAGAACAAGTTCTGGCCAGAATTACGCCGGAGAATGCCAAGATGAGCCTGTCGCAGGGCGCCTATATGTTTCATTACGCGTCGGAGGATCGACTGGTGTACTTTTGTGTGACGCCGGACACGTTTGAAAGATCGCGCGCCTTCCTGTTCCTAGCCGACGTTAAACAGCGATTTGTGCAGCGCTACGGTAGGCGCGCCCTAACCGCCTTGCCCTACGCTATGAACTCTGAGTTCGCTCATACTCTGGCCCAGCTCATGACTCGCTACTCGGCGCTAGGCGCCGGCCCTGCTACTGCATCGGACAGCGTCGGCGGCGGTCAAAATCGTCCGTCCATAGAGCGGACTGAACAAATGGACAGGGTTCAGCAGCAAGTCAGCGAGTTGCAGGGCATCATGGTTAGGAATATCGGTTAGTATTGGCGCTTGCTTGCCTTTTGTGGCGCTTAATCTTATCGGTTTGGTTATCTATTCACCTCAGGTATTCAGGCTCAGGCTGGGCCGCTAATCATCTCAGGTATTCAGGCTCAGGCTGGGCCGCTAATAACCTCAGGTATTCAAGCTCAGGCTGGGCCACTAATAACCTCAGGTATTCAGGTTCAGGCTGGGCCGCTAATAACCTCAGGTATTCAGGCTCAAGCTTGGCCGCTAATCACCTCAGGTATTCAGGTTCAGGCTGGGCCGCTAATCACCTCAGGTATTCAAGCTCAGGCTGGGCCGCTAATCACCTCAGGTATTCAGGCTCCGGCTGGGCCGCTAATCACCTCAAGGTATTCAAGCTCAGACTGGGCCGCTAATCACCTGAGGTATTCAGGCTCAGGCTGGAAAGCTAATCACCTTAGGTATTCAGGCTGGGCTGGGCGGCTAATCACCTCAAGGTATTCAGGCTCAGGCTGGGCCGCTAATCACCTCAGGTATTCAGGCTCAGGCTGGGCCGCTAATCACCTCAGGTATTCAGGCAGACAAATCCCCATCAAGCCCCAACCCGGTTCCCGCAGACTCGCTGGCCACCCGCGGCGAGCGCATCGAGCTTCTAGTTGACAAGGCAGACGAGCTGGCTGGCAGTTCCATCCAGTTCAGCAGCGCCAGTCGCCGAGTTGCCAGACGCTACTGGTGGCGCAACGCCAAAGTCACCATCGCCCTGGTCATTGCCGTCATTCTCATTCTGTACTTTATCGTGTCTGCCGCGTGCGGCGGTTTGGACTGGCCATGCACCAGAAAGAAATAATTATGCGTTATTGTAGATCGAGTGCAACTGTCCTATTGGGATCTGAGGGCTTTCGATTTCATGTTGTGATTTATTTTGTCAAGAGCTTATATGGTCTTTTTAAGTGAGATTCTATGATCTGGTATTTAATTGGTGAGATTCTAGAGCTCTGAGATATTATGGGTGAGATTCTAGAGCATTAAAATCTTATAGGTGAGATTCTAGAGCTTTGAAATCTTATAGGTGAGATTCTAGAGCTCTGAAATATTATAGGTGAGATTCTAGAGCTCTGAAATATTATAGGTGAGATTCTAGAGCTCTGAAATCTAATGGGTGAGATTCTAGAGCTCTGAAATCTTATAGGTGAGATTCTAGAGGTCTGAAATCTAATAGGTGAGATTCTAGAGCTCTGAAATCTAATGGGTGAGATTCTAGAGCTCTGAAATATTATGGGTGAGATTCTAGAGCTCTGAAATATTATGGGTGAGATTCTAGAGCTCTGAAATATTATAGGTGAGATTCCAGACCCCTGAAATCTTATAGGTAAGATTCTAAAGCCCTGAAATCTTATAGGTGAGATTCTAGAGCTCTGAAATATTATGGGTGAGATTCTAGAGGTCTCAAATATTATAGGTGAGATTCTAGAGCTCTGAAATATTATGGGTGGGATTCCAGACCCCTGAAATCTTCTAGGTAAGATTCTAAAGCCCTGAAATCTTATAGGTGAGATTCTAGAGCTCTGAAATATTATGGGTGAGATTCTAGAGGTCTCAAATATTATAGGTGAGATTCTAGAGCTCTGAAATATTATGGGTGAGATTCTAGAGCTCTGAAATATTATGGGTGAGATTCTAGAGCTCTGAAATATTATGGGTGAGATTCTAGAGCTCTGAAATATTATGGGTGAGATTCTAGAGCTCTGAAATATTATGGGTGAGATTCTAGAGCTCTGAAATATTATGGGTGAGATTCTAGAGCTCTGAAATATTATGGGTGAGATTCTAGAGCTCTGAAATATTATGGGTGAGATTCTAGAGCTCTGAAATATTATGGGTGAGATTCTAGAGCTCTGAAATATTATGGGTGAGATTCTAGAGCTCTGAAATATTATGGGTGAGATTCTAGAGCTCTGAAATATTATGGGTGAGATTCTAGAGCTCTGAAATATTATAGGTGAGATTTTAGAGCTCTGAAATCTTATAGGTGAGATTCTAGAGCTCTGAAATATTATGGGTGAGATTCTAGAGCTCTGAAATATTATGGGTGAGATTCTAGAGCTCTGAAATATTATGGGTGAGATTCTAGAGCTCTGAAATATTATGGGTGAGATTCTAGAGCTCTGAAATATTATGGGTGAAATTCTAGAGCACTGAAATATTATGGGTGAGATTCTAGAGCTCTGAAATATTATAGGTGAGATTTTAGAGCTCTGAAATCTTATAGGTGAGATTCTAGAGCTCTGAAATATTATGGGTGAGATTCTAGAGCTCTGAAATATTATGGGTGAGATTCTAGAGCTCTGAAATATTATAGGTGAGATTCCAGACCCCTGAAATCTTATAGGTAAGATTCTAAAGCCCTGAAATCTTATAGGTGAGATTCTAGAGCTCTGAAATATTATGGGTGAGATTCTAGAGGTCTCAAATATTATAGGTGAGATTCTAGAGCTCTGAAATATTATGGGTGAGATTCTAGAGCTCTGAAATCTTATAGGTGAGATTCTAGAGCTCTGAAATCTTATAGGTGAAATTCTAGAGCTCTGAAATATTATGGGTGAGATTCTAGAGCTCTGAAATCTTATAGGTAAGATTCTAGCCCTGAAATCTAATGGGTGAGATTCTAGAGCTCTGAAATCTTATAGGTGAAATTCAAGTGTTTTGCAGTCACACGGGCAAGAATCCTGTGATCTGGATTTTGAATTTGGGGAGGTCAGATTCTGAAAATTTGTATTGTCGACTATTGGTGAGATTTTAAATAGTTAGACCTACTTAGTTATTAGTTAAATGGTTAGACCTAGTGTTGGGATGCTCGTGCATGCAGGAGACCAATAAGTTTTTCTCATTTACGAGTATTATTTCATCTCGCAGTTAACTGATTTGATACCTGTTAATATTGTTGGACCGCTTACATTATATTCATATAATAGGCATTAACTAAGTCTATGTCAGTAATTAATCTTACTAGTGCCTGAAGTTATGCTTATTGCAAAATCTGTACATTTACATTGTGAACTAGCCTGTCTGATTTGCATGTCTGTCATAATGTAGTTAACAGTTGCCGTCTTTCTATACTCAAGTTGAGCACTGCGCTCCCAGTTTACTGTTCAAAGTAAACTGTTTGATTGATTACATAATTAATGATGTCTTTTTCGGATTGGTCTTGTCGGCTCAGAATCTCGTAGTTATATTTATGAATTTTCAGCTCTAAAATGAGACCCCATGTTTATTAGATTTAGGTGAATTCTTTCTTTGACTGCAGCAGAAATAAGCTTTGTTTACAGACAGATGAAGACGCAGATGAAGCCAAGGGGCAGATGCTGTCTCTCTTCTAAAAGCAATTTCTGTCTAATGGTTGTAGCTCCTGTGCTCAGTGCTCAAATCGAACTCTGTGTTCGACAAATAAAATTTACAGATGTTTCTGTCTGTCGGTATGCAACTGTGCACCCTGGTGCACTTTAAGCGACATTGTCACAACCGGCGAGAGGCATTACTGCCCATTCAGCCGACTCCCCTGAGCAGGCACACAAGCGCGCGGATACGTACGCAGTCATACGCACACTCACACAGGAGTGTACAGCGGCCCTAACTTTATTTATCGTTAGGCATGTACACTTCACTGCGTGTAGAGAATTGCACGAGCAGAGCCAAGCCGAGATTCCAATATAGTCCGAAATTATGTGACTGCACTTGGAATCGAGCCATAGGCACATCAGAGCGCCGCGCTGGACCACTAAGGCTACGCCCCCCCCCCCCCAATATGAGAATGGAGATTAGTAAGGTGTGACAAAATTTTTAGATGATTAACACCCGAAACCAGTTCACGAGGACAAATCAACAGTATAGAGATTACGAGTTATTTAGAATAGATTTATTTTACTATGCATGTGTCACTCAGTTTTGTTTACATCTCAGTTTGCGAGATTATTTGTATTGGTGCGGTGAACATTTATTTTATATGATATCCCATTTTTGCTTCTCTGCATATCGGTTTCTATGCTGTTTAAATTGCATCTGTATTATTCAGCGGAATAATAGTTATGCTATATATAAATTTATCATTGTTATTTTTATACTCTAATGTCAACTCGTTCGTTCGTTTACAACAATATATGTACAAGCTTCACATTACGGATGAGGCGGTAAATTTTCGCGTGATTATAAAATTATTTTTATACTGCTCTTTGTTGCCGCTTTTCTCTTTGTCTGGCTTGCGCGTTTTCAGCCCAAATGGTTGAAATGACCCTGTCTGTCTGCCTGCCTGCCTATCTGTCTGTCTGTCTGCCTGCCTGTCTATCTGTCTGTCTGCCTGTCTTTCTGTCTGTCTGTCTGCCTGCCTGTCTATCTGTCTGTCTGTCTGCCTGCCTGTCTATCTGTCTGTCTGCCTGTCTGTCTGTCTGTCTGTGTGTCTGTCTGTCTGTCTGTCTGTCTGTCTGTCTGTCTGCCTGCCTGTCTGTCTGTCTGTCTGCCTGCCTGTCTATCTGTCTGTCTGCCTGTCTGTCTGTCTGTCTGTCTGCCTGCCTGTCTATCTGTCTGTCTGCCTGTCTGTCTGTCTGTCTGTCTGTCTGTCTGTCTGCCTGCCTGTCTATCTGTCTGTCTGTCTGTCTGTCTGTCTGTCTGCCTGCCTGTCTATCTGTCTGTCTGCCTGTCCGTCTGTCTGCCTGTCTGTCGTCTGTCTGTCTGTGTCTACCTGCCTGTCTGTCTTTCTGTCGATCTACCTGTTGGTGTCTGTCTGCTTACCCAAATGTAGATCCCAAATATATAACTTCAATTTACAGCATCACAGAGAGTAGCGAGTGGTTTAGATCGTACGACAGGTATTACTTATATGTAGGTAGCATTTATAATCTGCGATAATAAAGCATACTAATAATTATAAAAAACCTGTGCTAATCAGGCATAGTCGGTCATTTTTGTAGCGGGCAGTCGCAGACCCCGTTACGGAAGCATAAATTGAAAATTGGAAAATCAATGTCAATCAATGGAGTGAATGGTTCGAGTTAGTGCATAAGAATTCCATAATAGCAGAGCATTTACACCCACATATGTGCCTAGTCTACTATATATTACTTTTCTACTCATTCGTGGATTCGAGCCCGCGTCCTTTGGCACAGAAAAGATGAGCCGTTCTGCCGCCACGAGGTTCCAATTAAATGATATTGATGGATGAACAGTGCAGAATAAAACTAACTACTAGCATCTAGTAGCTAATAAGCGTTTGAAATTTAATTAAAAATGCCATCAAATGAGGCAAAAATGAGCATTGTTTGATAGTTCATTTGCGTAAATATATGATTAAGTTTAAAGTACTTTAGTATTTGAATAATAATTTGCTTCTGAGTTATCTGTTTTGCTCTGTTGATGACCTGTTAAAAATGTCAGATTAGCTCAAATTATGGTCTACACTTAAACCTTTGAAAGCCGATTATGATTACTCGTAAGTTTAACGGTTAAAGTCGTTAATCGTAAACAGAAATCTGATATTTGAATTTTTAATTGGCAAGAAAACAAGCTTCTACTGAAGCTTATGAAACTTACCTATACATTTAAGTGTCAGGTCTGTAGCTTACTCGTATTAGTGTCAGGTCTGTAGCTTATTAGTGTCAGTTCTGTAGCTTACTCGTATTAGTGTCAGGTCTGTAGCTTTTTAGTGTCAGGTCTGTAGCTTATTAGTGTCAGCTCTTTAGCTTATTAGTGTCAGGTCTGTAGCTTATTAGTGTCAGGTCTGTAGCTTATAGTGTCAGGTCTGTAATTAGTGTCAGCTCTTTAGCTTATTAGTTTCAGGTCTGTAGCTTTTGAGTGTCAGCTCTGTAGCTTATTAGTGTCAGGATCGTAGCTTAAAAGGGTAAGAATTATAACGCATGAGTGCCAGGATCATAAGCTTGTGGTTGTCAGGACTGCCGCAAACAGTGTCAGGACTGCCGCAGTGTCAGATGTACCCGTCTGGCGAGTCGGCAATCAGAGGCTGACCGGACTGGCTGGCCCGGATTCGGCCGCAGGCTACTCGTACGGAGAAGACCTCCTGTTGTTGTCCGAGGCGCATCTGCTCCGTGGCGCCATCCTCCGCGCTTGTAGTCGCCGCCGAGGCCGCTGCCGGTGGCGTCTCGTCGACTTCAACAACACGATGGAGTCGGGAGGTGGCAGTCCGATAGCGACGAGATTGACGATGATACGACGGCAGCAGGCGGCGGAGCCATCCGACGAAAACGCCTGTTAAGGATGGGTGAGGAGTTTGGTGGTTGAGCAGTGCTGAGACTGTACTTCCGTGATGCTTCTGCCCGGTTTCGAGTTAGTTTAGTCCACTACCCCCTCAGTGACAGATCCTCTGCTTGTCTACTCCCTCAGTGACAGATCCTCTGCTTGTCTACTCCCTCAGTGACAGATCCTCTGCTTGTCTACCCCCTCAGTGACAGATCCTCTGCTTGTCTACCCCCTCAGTGACAGATCCTCTGCTTGTCTACCCCCTCAGTGACAGATCCTCTGCTTGTCTACTCCCTCAGTGACAGATCCTCTGCTTGTCTACTCCCTCAGTGAAAGATCCACTGCTTGTCTACTCCCTCAGTGACAGATCCTCTGCTTGTCTACCCCCTCAGTGACAGATCCTCTGCTTGTCTACCCCCTCAGTGACAGATCCCCTGCTTGTCTACTCCCTCAGTGACAGATCCCCTGCTTGTCTACTCCCTCAGTGACAGATCCCCTGCTTGTCTACTCCCTCAGTGACAGATCCCCTGCTTGTCTACTCCCTCAGTGACAGATCCCCTGCTTGTCTACTCCCTCAGTGACAGATCCTCTGCTTGTCTACCCCCTCAGTGACAGATCCTCTGCTTGTCTACTCCCTCAGTGACAGATCCTCTGCTTGTCTACTCCCTCAGTGACAGATCCTCTGCTTGTCTACTCCCTCAGTGACAAATCCTCTGCTTGTCTACCCCCTCAGTGACAGATCCTCTGCTTGTCTACTCCCTCAGTGACAGATCCTCTGCTTGTCTACCCCCTCAGTGACAGATCCTCTGCTTGTCTACTCCCTCAGTGACAAATCCTCTGCTTGTCTACCCCCTCAGTGACAGATCCTCTGCTTGTCTACCCCCTCAGCGACAGATCCTCTGCTTGTCTACCCCCTCAGTGACAGATCCTCTGCTTGTCTACCCCTCAGTGACAGATCCTCTGCTTGTCTACCCCCTCAGTGACAGATCCTCTGCTTGTCTACTCCCTCAGTGACAGATCCTCTGCTTGTCTACCCCCTCAGTGACATCCCCTGCTTGTCTACCCCCTCAGTGACAGATCCTCTGCTTGTCTACCCCCTCAGTGACAGATCCTCTGCTTGTCTACCCCCTCAGTGACAGATCCTCTGCTTGTCTACCCCCTCAGTGACAGATCCTCTGCTTGTCTACCCCCTCAGTGACAGATCCCCTGCTTGTCTACCCCCTCAGTGACAGATCCTCTGCTTGTCTACCCCCTCAGTGACAGATCCTCTGCTTGTCTACCCCCTCAGTGACAGATCCTCTGCTTGTCTACTCCCTCAGTGACAGATCCTCTGCTTGTCTACTCCCTCAGTGACAGATCCTCTTCTCTCAGTTAAAAATTATAATCTTACATAAATAAAATACATATCACGTGTATTTTCACGAGCTAATTAGGAACAAAAACACCCGCAATGCGCTACTCGAGTTAGTAGTTTGATAGAAATGCCATCAACAGGAATTTACGTTAAGGTTAGTGCGTCAATTATAAAACACTGTATAATTAACTGTTTTGTTTTGCTTGATGAAGCAAGCGAGAATTTCCTGTTCGTTAAATTTACGAGCTAGCAAAAGAAGTTTCTTAATTTCTCTGCCAATAACGCCTATGCGAGCTAGAAAAAATGTTATTAAGCCTACGGCGCTGCAACAGAGCCTAGTTACCATGGCAACTAGTTGAAAAATGTATCTAATTATTGACATGACAATTTGACAAACTACTAAATAAAAAATTCAGCTTATTGCGCGCATCGCGTCAGCTACTTATAGTAGGCGATATGTGCAAAAATGGTGAATTTTTGCGAATGACAAATAGGCAGAAATGACGTGAATTAGAGGCTGGAAATTGGAAGTGTTTGATTGTCACAAAAAGTTGAGTGCAAACTGACTGCCGTTAATTAGCTGTCACAAATGGATAGGAACAATACCCTTTATTCATTTAAGAGTAAATAAAAGTAGTTAATAGTAATCAAAATAAAAACATGCTTTAAAATATGTTTATAGAATATTACGAGTGTGCTACTTGCAGTAGAACTAATAATATGGAAGAGATAAACTTTACTTATTGCAACAATTTTGATACCGTGTGAAATTGTTATAGAACTATTCTGGGGTAATTCATGCAGCCAATTGCAGTATAATATATGTTCTTAAATATTTGGAAAGATATTACTAAAAACAAAAGGTATAATTTGTTAGGCGCCAAGTAAAACAGTGGGGCGCCAAAGAAAACAGTGGGGCGCCAAAGAAAACAGTGGGGCGCCAAACAAGACAGTGGGGCGCCAAATAAGACGCTGAGGCGCCAGACAGTAGAGCGCTAAAAAGGGCGATAGGGCGCCAATGAGGGCTCTGGGGCGTCAGGGAGAGCAGTGGGGCACCAAGGAGGACAGTGGGGCGCCATCTAATCTGCTCATGCTCAATATATGAATGACTACACGAAAAATCAACATTATAAAATCCAGCCAAACTTACCCATAAATAAAATATATACTGAAGCAGCACCCCTCTTGCGGCCATCAAGACGCCGACGTCATCGAGTTAGCAGCCGAGCCGAGGACTGCAGCCATGTGCGCGAAGCTGCGGCATCGTCATCTTCATCATCATCATCTGGAAAGCGGTCGCACGCGCATACGCTAGATACTACTGATTGTTAGTAAGTTGTGAGAATTCCAGTATCATGACCAGGACTCCAGATACAGTTTACAACACAACACGAAACTAACTATACAGTAAGTGTAATGACTGAAATAAGGAGTTCTAAACCAATCAAAATGAAGCAATATTTATGTATGTGATTTGCGCAACACCAGTTCTGAGGAAGTGATGGCTAACTGTGTTGCAGCTAAGGCGTTACTCATAAGGCTTGTAACTAGGTGCGAGTAAACAAACAACAGCGATTCTCCCTCTTAACTCCTGCCTCCTCTCACTCTCCCTCCCAAGATCGGGCGTTTCGCTCTCGGCTAGATCCTAAACCACTTTTTCTTTTTCTTTCACTCTCCTCGCTCCCTTCTGCTTAGCTCCTCTCTCTCTCTGCCTCGCTCCTCCCTCTTTGCCTCACTCCTCCCTCCCTCTCTGCCTCGCTCCTCCCTCCCTCTCTGCCTCGCTCCTCCCTCCCTCTCTGCCTCGCTCCTCCCTCCCTCTCTGCCTCGCTCCTCCCTCCCTCTCTGCCTCGCTCCTCCCTCCCTCTCTGCCTCGCTCCTCCCTCCCTCTCTGCCTCGCTCCTCCCTCCCTCTCTGCCTCGCTCCTCCCTCCCTCTCTGCCTCGCTCCTCTCTCCCTCTCTGCCTCGCTCCTCCCTCCCTCTCTGCCTCGCTCCTCTCTCCCTCTCTGCCTCGCTCCTCCATCCCTCTCTGCCTCGCTCCTCTCTCCCTCTCTGCCTCGCTCCTCCCTCCCTCTCTGCCTCGCTCCTCTCTCCCTCTCTGCCTCGCTCCTCTCTCCCTCTCTGCCTCGCTCCTCCCTCCCTCTCTGCCTCGCTCCTCCCTCCCTCTCTGCCTCGCTCCTCCCTCCCTCTCTGCCTCGCTCCTCTCTCCCTCTCTGCCTCGCTCCTCCCTCCCTCTCTGACTCGCTCCTCCCTCCCTCTCTGCCTCGCTCCTCCCTCCCTCTCTGCCTCGCTCCTCCCTCCCTCTCTGCCTCGCTCCTCTCTCCCTTTCTGCCTCGCTCCTCTCTCCCTCTCTGCCTCGCTCCTCTCTCCCTCTCTGCCTCGCTCCTCCCTCCCTCTCTGCCTCGCTCCTCCCTCCCTCTCTGCCTCGCTCCTCTCTCCCTCTCTGCCTCGCTCCTCCCTCCCTCTGTGTCTCGCTCCTCTCTCCCTCTCTGCCTCGCTCCTCACTTCCCTTCATCTCCTTTAATATTATCGTTAACATTGTCTCCCACTGTTTTAACAACGTTGTACGAGTTAATGCTTTGAAAATCGAATGTGGGTCAGATAAGATAGATTAATTAAAGACCACGGTTTGGTTAATTAATTGCCCTATGGCGAAGACACGACAACATTGAAAAAAGTAGTTGTGCTCAAATACATGTAGATGTGCTCAAATTATAACGACAGTTTATTCTTCAGAAATAAAGTGACCCGTAGAGTGATACGTACTATCTGTTTGTTTGCCTGCCTTAGTGTCTGTATGAGAGTCTGTCTTAGTGATTGTTTTAGAGTCTGTCTTAGTGATTGTCTTAGAGTCTGTCTTAGTGATTGTTTTAGAGTCTGTCTTAGTGATTGTCTTAGAGTCTGTCTTAGTGATTGTTTTAGAGTCTGTCTTAGTCTCTGAAAGTCTGTCTCAGTGGTTGTCTTAGAGTCTGTCTACCCTTGTGTCTGTCTAATTGTCATCTATCTTAGTGTTACTCCAAGTGTCAGTCTTAGTGTCGATCTTGATGTTGGCATTAGGGTTCTCCTGTCTGGTCTGTCTGTCTGTCTGTCTGTCTTAGTGTCTGTCTGTCTGTCTGTCTGTCTGTCAGAGTGTCTGTCTGTCTGTCTGTCTGTCTGTGCAGAGTGTCTGTCTGTCTGTCTGTCTGTCTGTGTTTCCCATTACCATCATCGCTGATTGTGGAAGACAAATTGGCTGGTCTTGCAAATGAAACGATTCCTCCTCCTCCTCCGCCACTGCCGCCGCCGCCGCCGTCGTCCTCGCCGTCGCTGACGATGTCGGTCTCGCGCAGGCTGGCATGCACAGCGGGCAGTCGGGCCAGTCCCGGGTATGACGGAGTGCGCGCTGGCGGCGGCGGCTGCGGCTGCGGAGACGGCGACTCAGATAGCCGGGTCGGGGGCCTTTCAGATCGGCGAAATCAAGGCCATTCATTTCGTTGGTTAAAACAAAAACCATCTTTCTTTTCAGTGCGGCCTTGTCATTCTTCCAAATTTCAACGGCACGTCGACCACGTGTCGGCATCATCTCCAACTTCTGTGACTGCTGGCCCTCACCCAGGCGGAGCTTATGGATTTTCAACAGGTTGATGCACCCCCTTTGATAGTTTTACTGTTAATTCAGTGGTTGAGTCATTGAGCTACTCCTTAATTCAGTGGTTGAGTCATTGAGCTACTCCTTAATTCAGTGGTTGAGTCATTAAGCTACTCCTTAATTCAGTGGTTGAGTCATTAAGCTACTCATCAATTCATTGGTTGAGTCGTTGAGCTACTCATCAATTCAGTGGTTGAGTCATCGAGCTACTCATCAATTCAGTGGTTGAGTCATTAAGCTACTCATCAATTCAGTGGTTGAGTCATTGAGCTACTCATCTACACGGCAAATTTGGCAAACCAATAAATCAAATTTATCAATATAATACATTACCTGGGACTGTCTGCTAGAAGTCGATCTTGAATGTCAGCGATCTCCTGGTTGAACAACTCCTCGTCGCTGAAGTTGCAGCGTCGCTGCCTTGCACTGTGGGACAGGAACGGAGAGGTTGGGTCATGGGATTCCGAACGTGGGTCATGGGTTTCGGAATCTAGTTAAACAGTTTGCTAAGCTCACCTCTCGCCTTTCTGTCGGCGAATCCAGACTTCCAGCTCGGCGGCGGTGGGGCGGCCGTCGGCTCCGCCGTGCAGGAAGACCTCCGCGGTGCCGCTTTCGGGGCCGTCGAAATCTTCTGATGATAAGAATAGAAATGAGGCAAGCATGTGCAAATAGCACTACTGCCAATAGATTCAAGTAGGTTTTTAGCTAATTGTGAAATTTACCCAATTTTCCAGCCGAAGTGGTCTTTCCTGTCTTCAAGCCGGACTTCTGGTCTGCTCTCAGCTGCAGCTCCTCTTCTAGCCTTCGCACTTCTGCCTGCTTCTGCAAGAATATTAGAGGAGAATATCTTCAACCTTTCGTTATACCTTTTTAATGCTAATCAAGTCTAAGTAATGATGGCCCGAAAGTTCAGCTTCAGATTTCTACTTATTCGCTAATTAAATGTTCAAAAAGTCAACTATTTTTTCAGTTTTAAACACGAAATAGTTCCCGATGCTCGTATTTTTGGTCTGAAAAATCTGACAGTCGTGAAGGCAGGCTTTTGAGCCATAAATTTATAGTTATGGCTCAAAATAAGATAAGCTTTTAAGACAACAATATGTTGATACGGTAGAGAATATAGATTGGGGTGCAATTTAGACGCTGACAGATTCGCTCGAACAGCAATTCGACGCACTTCAATATCGTTCTGTCCTGGCCCTTCCTAGCAACCGACGTACGTACTGCCGACAGCTTTACCCTAGGCCGGGTCAACAAATTTACCTACCTGGAACTGGAACAAAGGATTCTTTGTACCTACCGCCTCCAGCGTTCGCTTCAGCTGGTCCTTTTCCTCCGCGGCTTTGGCCAATCGCACTGTTGAGCAGCGTTCCGGCTCGATTTCATCCGCAGGCCGCTTAGACATTTTACGCAGGGTGGCTCGCACGCGTTTCTCCTCGCCGCGAGGGTCGCGTCGAAGTTCAATTAGCTTAGAGGGGGAGGCGAGGAGGGGTAGAGGGACAGAGATAAGAAATCGCAGCCCGTTGATGGGGAGGGGTACAATTGTAGATGTACATGGAAAAGTATCGATCGCTTTTTCCTACCCTTAGCCGAGTGAGAGTGTACATCAGCCAGCGAGGCACGATGGGACGAGAGTCAATGTACTTATTCAATATCAACCAAGTTTAAATTGGTTTAAGGCTTTATCCAGTCGAAATTTTAAAAGAACTGGACTCTTGTAGCTCACCTCCGTTGACAGAAAACAACTGTGAAGAACTGTAACATTTTTCCTGTGAATATTTCTACACACTCGCAGAAATCTTGATACATGGAGGACCGATATCTCCATTGAGAACAAGCAGCACCATTTGTCAGTCTGTTGCATGTAAACAAGATGCAATTAGACTACTAACGGTACTTAAGTCGTCCTTGTAAATTACGTGCTATTTAGAATTGCTTATTTCAGAAACTATTAATTACATGTAGTTACCAAATTTTACAGAAAGGAATATGACAGACTTCATCTATCTGAGAGTGGCTGAGTTACCTTTAGTTTTAAAACTTGGCTAGGCTAGGACTAAATAAGTATGAGAAGTACAACGCGTACGCTAGAGTTAATTTTATGGACGCATTTTGAAGTTGCAGACAAACAGGACAGACAACTGGAGCTTTGTTGGTCGGTTTGCACCCGAGCCTCATCAAAGTTTCGGCCGACGCAAGCAGCTAGCAAAGCCTTGAGCAAGAAATTAATCTAACCAGCGGGGGGCGTCAGCGTGACGGCTAGGGAGGGGGGGGGGTGAGCAGCGCCGATAAGGACTCGCCCCGACAGACCATCGACTAATTCATTGAACAGCTTCTGTAATGAGTCGCTCGAGGGTTCATCTCTCCTTTCCTATCTTTCTCTGTCTGGCCTCTCGGGTCTCCGTTCCGCTGTAGGTAACTTAATTTCCATGTCTCCAGCTTCCTTCATGCAGGCTACCCGGATGCGCCGCAGACACTGATATGGCTTCACGTTCCCTACCCAGCTATACTAGGGTCGTCAGAAAAGTTCTGTGTATTAGAGAATAGCTCAGCTCTATGAATAGCTGAAGAGTTGGGGTTTTAGCCATAGACATATACATATATAAAGAGTCGCTAGCTTCAGTTTTAGAGCACCATATCATTTCTAGCCAAAATAGCAGTAATTTTTCAACCACACCCATGGCGCATTCCGTCCCGCGAGAGAGTTTTTCTAAACGCGACAATCGAGCGATCATCAAGTTTCATGTCCTTCAGGGGCGTTCAGCAACCGAGATTTTTGAAAAAATGCGGCAGACCATAGGAGACTTTTGCCCATCTTATGAGACGATTCGCCGCTGGGCTATTGCCATTCGCAACGGTAAAGAAGACCTCGACGACAAGCCACGCAGTGGACGACCAACGAGTGCTCGGACTGACAGCCTGGTGAGTCAGGTGGAGGCAGTCGTGCTGCAGGACCGGAGACTGACCACCAGGCAGCTGGCTGATGCCATAGGGGTGTCCCACGACTCAGTCCACAAGATCCTGACCGAGGACCTTGGGATGCGCAAGGTCTGTGCCAAGTGGGTGCCGCATCTGCTCACTGACGATCAGCGGGCTCGGCGGGTCGCCATGTGCGCATCCAACCTGCAGCGGTGTCGGCGGGAGGGCATGGCGTTCCTGCAAAGGATCGTTGCCTGCGACGAAACATGGGCGCATTCTTGGGAGGCGGAGTTGAAGTGACAGAGTGCCACTTGGTGCAGGCCAGGTTCTCCGCGACCTCAAAAGGCCATCCGGAGCATCGGCCAGCTGAAGGTCATGCACGTGACTTTCTTCGACCGGGAGGGTCTGTTGTTCGATCAGCCTGTGCCAGTGGGGCAGACGGTCAATGGTTATTTTTACCTGTCGGTTCTGGTGAAAGTTCGGCGTGCCATTCGGGACAAAAGGCCTGCACTTCACGCGGCTGGCCCGATTCTGCTTCACGACAACGCAGCCCCGCACCGAAAGCAAAGCGTGCTGGCTACGATCGAGTCGTGGGGGTGGGAAATTCTTCCGCATCCGCCTTATTCCCCGGACTTAAGTCCATGCGACTTTTTCCTCTTCCCTCGCATCAAGGAGTCGATGCGAGGCCAGCGTTTCAGCACAGAGGAAGACGTGAATCAGGCCTACAAGGCTGGCATTGCCGCCGTGACGAACAATGGCATGACTACAGGCATTGACGGGCTGGTGCGGCGTTGGGAGAAGTGTATTGAAGCTGAGGGCTCATACTTTGAGTGAATAGATGTTAAGGAAGACATTTGTAACTTTTCATGTTTCTACTGTTTATCGTTCTCAAGTTATTACAATATACACAGAACTTTTCTGACAACCCTCGTAGTTCTATAACAGCAGCGTCTGTCTCTGCTGTAGACGCTTGAGCAACTATATCTACCTTTAGTCTGCTATGAGCGATTATAATTCCTCTGATTTTTAGAGTTATATTAATTTTAAATTGAAAAGAATCCCAGACCGTGCTGAAAGTTAAGCTGAGTCGGAGTTGGTTAGTACGCCAACAATCAGGCTGCTTGCGTCGCCCATCAAAGCAGCCACCCAAGGACCACTAGAAGTTCCAGGACTTCTAGTGGTCCTTGCAGCCACCTTGGAAAACTAATCTGAGCTCCAGTTCAACCCTGCTGTGATTGGGTAGCAGCTCTGAGCACTGTACAAGCTCTATACACCCCCATATGCGCTGATAGCTGCACACCTGGCCACCTTGCAGCGGGTAATTTTATTTTCTAAGAAGTAGGAAAACTCTTCGAACAAACCTTTGGGAAGAAGACCAGTGCCAGAGTGATTGTGGTGCAGAAGAAGATCAACAAAGACGTGATGATGAAAGACGCTGATTGGTTGTCCTTCAGTGCAAAACTGACCGCCGCTCCGGCCAAGCACATGACAAGCACATTGTAGACCGACATGCCGATGTACTTGCTGTCGTTCAGCGCCGGGATGCTCACGTTGCGAGTCTCCCAGGCGAAAAAGCAGCCAATTATCTGCGCGGGTCATGATTGGCCAGTTAGTTCGTAGTGGGCTTCGGTGAGGAGGCAAGCCAGTTTTGCTGACCCTTGAGCACATGCGCTTACGTGTGGAAGAGTTTATTAACATTTAAGAACATTTAGGAGGAGTTTACAATTCAGTTCCTCTACTGTCTAGATCGCTTTGACCGAGATTGGGTCGAAGGTAAAAACAATTATTATTCTACTATTTTTACGTCTTACAAAGAACATTAGCCTGTGAAGAAATAAATATGATATATAAATAAAAATAAATATACATATTCCTAAGAGGGTTGTGAACACTGGCGCAACGCCTTCAGGACATCGTCCCAGAGACAGTTCTGCCAAGTGCGCCAATACTGTACGCGGGCACGCGCTCATACACACGCTCACACCGGGTGTACAGCGACCCTGACTTTCTAATCGTCAGGCATGTGCACCCTCTGTGCCTTTACTTAGTGCCTGAGTCGGTCGCGTTACCGTTGAGCTGCTCTGCGCAGGTCAGGATAGTCAACTTTTTGATAATTGATTATATTTTAAATGTACATTCAGTCTAACGAAGTGTAGCTGAGTGAAGATTATTCAGCTTTGGAAAAAGGATTCTAAAAGCCAGTTTAACACAATATATCCCCGGCTGAAGGTCCTCGCCATTGTGTCTGACAATTCAATTATATAGCTATTTACGCATACAAAACCGTAGCACAGGAAGGGCAAGATACTAACTGACCCCTCCGCTTTGTGCTTGAATAATGAATTGTAAACACCATTCATACCTTTGAAGCTTATCAACTGCACTGAGATGTCTGCTGTTGATAGTGAATCCTTACTAGTGTGTCACTAGTCGCTTAGGAACTATTGATTCTACAATGCCTTGGGGAAAAAAACTAGAGTCGGAAGCTCATAGTCATATCAGCAGGATAGAGTGATCAATCAATCAAAATCAACTCGTTTGCAGTATGAATAGAATAGCTGAAAAGAACACAGCTTACAAGCAGGAGGCCCTTGTAGGCAAATAACAGCCCGATCCAGAGAGGCAGCTTCTTGCTTGAGCAGATCTCGTTGTAGAAGTGGACCTCTCTATCGTTGCTCAGTTTCTGCGGATACGGGGTTGGTTGGCACGGATGAGGCTGAAGAATGCTGATTGATGGATTGCATGCCGGCCTGACGCGGCATAAACTGCGGCTCCGAATGGCTCTCACCTCAATGCTGACTAGGCGCTCCTCTCGCCACATGGGGTCGCTGATCATCCAGGCGGTGAGGATGCCGACGTCCACGAGGAGAAGGAAGACCACGATGAGCATCAGCTGGTAGTCTTTGATTATCTGCGATTGTGGGCAAAGTCGTAGTGATTACTGCTCACGAGATTGACTGACAGCTTAATTAGAATTATTCAAAACAGTTTATCGGTTCCCGGTGTCCCACCTTCCCGGTGTCCCACCTTCCCGGTGTCCCACCTTCCCGGTGTCCCACCTTCCCGGTGTCCCACCTTCCCGGTGTCCCACCTTCCCGGTGTCCCACCTTCCCGGTGTCCCACCTTCCCGGTGTCCCACCTTCCCGGTGTCCCACCTTCCCGGTGTCCCACCTTCCCGGTGTCCCACCTTCCCGGTGTCCCACCTTCCCGGTGTCCCACCTTCCCGGTGTCCCACCTTCCCGGTGTCCCACCTTCCCGGTGTCCCACCTTCCCGGTGTCCCAGCCACCTGGTGTCCCAGTTGTCCGGTCTTCTACTCACCTTCTTGCTCATGCTGATGTTAGTGAAGATGCAGTGCACTCGCCAGGTTTTGCTGAACATGGCGCCAAAAGACAGGGTGAAGCCGACCGACAAGATCCAGGCTCGAGTCTGCATAGGAAGTATTGAAAGTATCGATTTGGTAATTTAAAAAATCAATAAAACCACCAGGTCTGAGTTTCTCACCGAGCAGATGTAAGTCAGGGCCCTCGATTCGCCCCTGAGTAGGCTGGCATCTGTGCCCAGAAACACAACAGACAGGTAGCACAGGACGCAGCCAGCAACTATCAGGTTGTTCATCTGGGGACTCGACATCTTTATGTACCTGTTGTTGGTTCGTTTGTTGGGTGAATTTTTTGACAGACAGACAGACAGACAGACAGACAGACAGACAGACAGACAGACAGACAGACAGACAGACAGACAGACAGACAGACAGACAGACAGACAGACAGACAGACAGACAGACAGACAGACAGACAGACAGACAGACATATTTTAAGGGAAGTCTCGAGTCTGAGAGGCGCAGGAACTGAGGGAGGATGCGGCTGGGACAACAATACGCCCTCAACTTGAGCGTGAATGAATTTTCCAGCCACTTAAATAAGCCTATGGAATAATCTTTGTCAAGGCCTGCAAATCAGGTTTGTTTACTCAAGCTTATTTAAGAGGATTTGAGAGGGTACACCTCGCGCTTGAGTTGTAAAGAGGTAGTCTTGACAAGCAGCAGTATTAAGAAGGCTTGAGTTTAAATCATCGAGGGCTTTCGTAAAAATCTTTTTTGAAAAGTCGCATCATCCCGCACCGTTTGCTCGACTGATCAAAAGAAGCTGGATACGCACTGATGAGACGCCCAGACAGCGGAGAATAGCTGCTTCGATGGCCATTGAAAACCTGACACTCTTCTAGCCCAGCATTAAGTTTCGGAAAAATTAACAGTGCTCCATTGTGATGGGAAGTGGCTTTCCAGCAAATTAACTTCAGGCCCAGGGACTGCTCCCAGACAGCTTGCCCTGTGCAAACTCTAAGGACACACCGGCTTAACGTAACATTACAGCTCGTCTACCTCGTCTGTTTGGTTCCTGACGTCCGCAAGGCTTGCCTGAGCTGTCTTTCATTCTGTGAGGGCAGTCCGGCAGTCCGAGGCCCCAAGGCCCTGCCAGACCGCCACCGTCCTGATGTAAAACTCAGAGACCTGGACAGTGACAGCATCGCTCGAGCAACTTCCAGATCAAGGACAAGCAAGTCAACAACGGGATACTGTATCGGCTCATCAACCTGGTCTGTCCAAGCAGCCTGTCGCGCTGTCGGCGATTCCAGCTGGCAGGCCACATTATCCGCGCCGAGTCGCACTGCCCACCGCCAGGACAGGAGGTGCTGCTGCTGATGCTGACTTTTAAACGCTGGAATCTTTATATCTGACAGCTCCTTTGTTGCCTCAGAGAAGGGGTTGCTTTCAACAGTAGAAATTCACAATTTGATTCTATTTGTAAAAACCATGCAGACGTCTAGTTGTCTAGTTCGTGAAACTGCCAGAACTGCCCAGGTGGAACAGTTGTTAGTCCTTCTGTCTTAAACGATATTTTACTATACTGGTCATGCCAAGAGTGCATGTACCGTTAAGGCTCCGTGTCCATTGAATTGAGCAGTTCCGGGGAGCCCGCTGATGAAAGTGTAGTTTTTTACCCCCGGCCACCGCGCCGTAATGATGGGGATTCTGCGTTCTCTTCTCTCGCTCGCTCTCTCTTCACGCCGCCCTCCACCCTGACGGCCAGATTTCTTCCATTCGAATCCTCTGGGATCGGCAGCGAGGTTCGGCCGGTTCTCAGCTTTCGTACTCAATCATTTTTCGCAGGTTGCCATTCGGGCGGCAGCCGTGCACGAAAAAACGGGGATGGGGAGGTGGGTAGTGGATTAGGGACCCCAGCGCCGTCCGCTAATCTCCGCCTCTCAGGATGACGAAGAGATGCTGGAGAAAGAGAGAAAAAGAAAGACGCGCGCAACGCCCGGAGGGGATCTTCTAGGAGCCGCAGTTTTTCTTCTCAGCTGCCTCTCGAATCGTCCGCCGCCGCTGCCGCCACCGCCGCCGTCGCGTGACCGGCCGAGCCGCAGCCACTTCTGCCGCAGCGGGGGCGGGGCTCGTGATCGCCCGGATTTACATGGACTGGGGAAGCTTGAGAATGTGGCGCGGGATCTAGTGAGGACTTTTTTAGGTCACCCGAGAGACTCCTCAGCCAGGGGGGGGGGGGTTCGGAAAAGTCAGTTGTACAGGATCCAGCCGTACAAAAGCTAGTCGAACACTTCATTTTTTTCGCGTCGCAACTAATCTAGGAGAAGTTGGAAAGACTAAAGAACTCTAATAGACGCTGGAGAACGGAAGTAGAATTGTTAAAGAGTGCGCTTGATAAACCGGAAGTAGATAGGATATGACAGAAGCGCTGATAGTCCCTTTACAGTCATCGTTACAGTCCCCACTGGCTAATGCTGCATCTGAATGTACCAAAACAATCGTCAAATGAAAGAGAAATCCTTGATGTCTTAGATCAACATTGAATGAATTTTCTAGGGTGTGTCATGATCTGCAGCCAAAGACAGGCGAAGGCAAAGACAGTGACGAAGGCTGCAGGCAGACAGAGTCCAGCCATAGACAGTGACGAAGGCTGCAGGCAGACAGAGTCCAGCCATAGACAGTGACGAAGGCTGCAGGCGGACAGAGTCCAGCCATAGACAGTGACGAAGGCTGCAGGCAGACAGAGTCCAGCCATAGACAGTGACGAAGGCTGCAGGCAGACAGAGTCCAGCCATAGACAGTGACGAAGGCTGCAGGCGGACAGAGTCCAGCCATAGACAGTGACGAAGGCTGCAGACAGACCGAGTCCAGCCATAGACAGTGACGAAGGCTGCAGGCGGACAGAGTCCAGCCATAGACAGTGACGAAGGCTGCAGGCGGACAGAGTCCAGCCATAGACAGTGACGAAGGCTGCAGGCGGACAGAGTCCAGCCATAGACAGTGACGAAGGCTGCAGGCGGACAGAGTCCAGCCATAGACAGTGACGAAGGCTGCAGGCGGACAGAGTCCAGCCATAGACAGTGACGAAGGCTGCAGGCGGACAGAGTCCAGCCATAGACAGTGACGAAAGCTGCCGGCAGACCGAGTCCAGTCCGTGTTTTTAGCAAACTTATTTGAGGATCGAGTCAAGCAGATTGCAAGGCTGACAGTTTTGATTTTACAATTTTTATGACCATAGTTAGGTTAATAGTGAATTGAAGAATCTCTATTGATCGAAAACTTGTTCTAAGGTAGATAAGGAAGAGAAAGTGCTCTGAAATGCTCAGATAGACCCGAAGTACATTGCATGGAACATAATTAATAGACCGGAAAAAGATTGGTTGGAACAATCCTGAACTACGAGTAGAATACGAGCGTATCATAACAAACAAAGCGCGCCAGTGCGAACCGGTGATTCCTGTACATGATGTTGACCACCATGAGCCCCAGCGACAGCAGAACGCCCAGGCCAGCCAGACTGGCGAATACGGCAAACAGCCAGATCTGTAAGGTCAACAGGCGCGCCTCGATCTCCGTTCGGTCCCGCGGCGGGGAGCCTCCTGCGGGAAATTGTTCGAAATTCGATGGAGACTCGGACTAGATAGGCTAGGTTTGCAAAACACAAGAGCTTTATCAAATAGTCGTAGACTGTGCGTCACACACATCTTCAGACAATTAAAGTCTATAGCAGGTTCCTTCAGACACAACAGGTTCCTTCAGACACAACAGGTTCCTGAAGACACAACGGGTTCTTGCAGACACAACAGGTTCCTGCAGACACAACAGGTTCCTGCAGACACAACAGGTTCCTGCAGACACAACAGGTTCCTGCAGACACAACAGGTTCCTGCAGACACAACAGGTTCCTGCAGACACAACAGGTTCCTGCAGACACAACAGGTTCCTGCAGACACAACAGGTTCCTGCAGACAATATTTTCTCTCAGATACAACAGGTTCCTGCAGACACAACATTTTCTCTCAGCCAAAACAGGTTCCCACCAAGCCAGAAAGAGGTTCCTTCAGACAGAGGCCATAATGCGGTTACATCAGACAGATTAATCCAGCTCTAACAGACAAGACTGTTCAATTTAGCAAAGTGGACTTTTCCGCTAATCCCTACCCCTAATCAAAGTCCCACGAGGTGGCTAGAGAGTAGCTACCTGCTTGCTCTTTGCATTGCTGCTTTCTATGCTTTTTTTATCGCAACGGCCGAGGGTTTCAGCTCTCTCTCGCTCTTCTCTTGCCGTTGGCTGCCTATCCCCCTTCTTTTCTCCTAGGCCGGCCGCCAAGCGATGCCATCCGTTATCGCATCCCAGAGCCGGCGCAGCTGACTTTCTTATCAAACCAGGCTAAACCAGGAAGCCATTAATGGCATTGTTCGCCTTTCAGTGGCGGCCAGCCTATGGTGGACAACAGAATGTGGTTCTACCGCGGTCTGCCCTACCGTGTCCCGCGGGTCCACCTATGATCTACCAACCACTTTGCTTCTCTGCCGCTGCTTCTTCCGTAAGAGGCGGGGTGGGAAAGATAAATCGCTGCTGGTGTCAGGGCGGTCCCCCTGTTCCAGTCCTGTCAGTCATCTTGGCCTGCGTAGTAACAGAGGAGTCCAGTGTTTCCTCCTGGCCCATGTCAGTCCCTAATCCCTGATCTCTGATCTCTGCTACTCTGCTACCAACCAACCAACCAACCAACCAACCAACCAACCAACCAACCAACCAACCAACCAACCAACCAACCAACCAACCAACCAACCAACCAACCAACCAACCAACCAACCAACCAACCAACCAACCAACCAACCAACCAACCAACCAACCAACCAACCAACCAACCAACCAACCAACCAACCAACCAACCAACCAACCAACCAACCAACCAACCAACCAACCAACCAACCAACCAACCAACCAACCAACCAACCAACCAACCAACCAACCAACCAACCAACCAACCAACCAACCAACCAACCAACCAACCAACCAACCAACCAACCAACCAACCAACCAACCAACCAACCAACCAACCAACCAACCAACCAACCAACCAACCAACCAACCAACCAACCAACCAACCAACCAACCAACCAACCAACCAACCAACCAACCAGCCTACCTGGCCACACGATCGAGTTTCGCAAGGCTTCGTCGCCGCTCAGAAAGGCCATCGTTGAGCAGTCGAATTCGGATAGAAACGTCAAGTTGACACCTGTGGATGAGCACGTGAGATATTAGTAGCACATGGAAGTTACGGTGCGCTTATATACAAACAACAACAACAACAATATACCAGGAGCTTGTCATGCGACTCAACCTCATATGCGTCCATATATAACTAACTGGCCTTTCATTCTGTTCTCTGTCAAGTAAAGCTTAGAAGTCAAATTAAGTTTAATCCCTTACCCAATGTCAAGGTTATGAATTTTCAAATTTAACTTAAACAAATAGCTAGGCTGCACTAGGTGCATTTAATAAGCACAGAACACCGGCTTTGCCTATTAATGTTAAGCACACTTTCTCAAATGTTTGTTAAACTGAGGGAGGGCACCGGGCCCCTTTTTTCCCTCTGTCGCCTCTTGTCAGAGAGCTGCCCAAGATCGTTCAATTCCATGCGGCACGTGATTTGGAATATCAAATCCTATCCCTTGCTGAACTCCCTCCCATTAGCCTCACACTGAGGTCGTCAACTGAGCCTCAGCTGAGCTAATTCCCCCCTCGCCCTCTAATTCCTCTGCCTCGGAGCTTTTAAAAAGCATTTATACATTTTCAAATATATTTTAATCGCTATTCAGCAAAAGCTAGTCAAGGGAAATAGGAAAACACTAACTAGTAAGTTCCCGCTCAATCCGGATCTCTAGATTTTGAACTCCATGTCTCCGCTATTTTGTCCTTTTCCACACTAGCTAGTGAGTTTCCGCTCAATCTGGATCTCTAGATTTTGAACTCCATGTCTCCGCTATTTTGTCCTTTTCCACACTAGCTAGTGAGTTTCCGCTCAATCCGGATCTCTAGATTTTGAACTCCATGTCTCCGCTATTTTGTCCTTTTCCACACTAGCTAGTGAGTTTCCGCTCAATCTGGATCTCTAGATTTTGAACTCCATGTCTCCGCTATTTTGTCCTTTTCCACACTAGCTAGTGAGTTTCCGCTCAATCTGGATCTCTAGATTTTGAACTCCATGTCTCCGCTATTTTGTCCTTTTCCACACTAGCTAGTGAGTTTCCGCTCAATCTGGATCTCTAGATTTTGAACTCCATGTCTCCGCTATTTTGTCCTTTTCCACACTAGCTAGTGAGTTTCCGCTCAATCTGGATCTCTAGATTTTGAACTCCATGTCTCCGCTATTTTGTCCTTTTCCACACTAGCTAGTGAGTTTCCGCTCAATCTGGATCTCTAGATTTCGAGCTCCATGTCTCCGCTATCCGTTTTTTCCAGCCAACCCGAAAGGTCAGCCGGCGGTGAGCTTTGATCCCTGGATCCGTCGTTCGCTTTTATTTCTAATTAATCTCCTTTAACCTTAGAATCCCGGCCTGCAGTGCATGGGAATTTTATTTTTTAGAAAAAAAGCAATTTCACCAATTAGCTCAGAACTGAAGTCTTTCTTTTTTAGCGATCGAAAAAGTGAAGTCAGAGTCTCTTTGACTCACCGTCAGCTGATACGACCAGCTGCTGCAGCATCAGGAGGCCGAGGCGGGATTTCTTCAAGAATTGCACTTGGCCCTGGGGATCGGTTTGGAGATTATGAGTACACGGAGACGTGAGGGTTGAAAGAGTGAGAGTGATAGAGTAGAGTGACAGAAGGGGGAAGAGGTAAGAGCAAGGAATGGAGTGCTGAGTAGAGTGACACAATAAGGAGAGAGTGACACAGTAAGGAGAGAGTGACACAGTAAGGAGAGAGTGACACAGCAAGGAGAGAGTGATACTGTAAGGAGAGAGTGGCATAGTAGGAAGAGAGTGACACAGTAGGGGGAGAGTGACACAGTAGGAAGAGAGTGACACAGTAGAGAGAGACACAGTAGAGAGAGAGAGAGAGTGACACAGTAGGGAGAGAGTGACACAGTAGAGAGAGAGTGACACAGTAGGGAGAGAGTGACACAGTAGAGAGAGAGTGACACAGTAGGAAGAGAGTGACACAGTAGAGAGAGAGTGACACAGTAAGGAGAGAGTGACACAGTAGAGAGAAAGTGACACTGTAAGGAGAGAGTGACACAGTAGGAAGAGAGTGACACAGTAGAGAGAGAGTGACACGGTAGAGAGAGAGTGACACAGTAGAGAGAGAGTGACACAGTAAGGAGAGAGTGACACAGTAGAGAGAGAGTGACACAGTAGGAAGAGAGTGACACAGTAGAGAGAGAGTGACACAGTAAGGAGAGAGTGACACAGTAGAGAGAAAGTGACACTGTAAGGAGAGAGTGACACAGTAGGAAGAGAGTGACACAGTAGAGAGAGAGAGAGTGAAACGGTAGAGAGAGTGACACAGTAGAGAGAGAGTGAAACAGTAGAGAGAGAGTGACACAGTAAGGAGAGAGTGGCACAGTAAGGAGAGAGTGGCACAGTAAGGAGAGAGTGGCACAGTAGGGAGAGAGTGACACAGTAGAGAGAGAGAGAGTGACACAGTAGAGAGAGAGAGAGAGAGAGAGAGTGACACAGTAGAGAGAGAGAGAGAGAGAGAGTGACACAGTAGGGAGAGAGTGACACAGTAGAGAGAGAGAGAGAGAGTGACACAGTAGAGAGAGAGTGACACAGTAGGGAGAGAGTGGCACAGTAGGGAGAGAGTGGCACAGTAGGGAGAGAGTGGCACAGTAGGGAGAGAGTGGCACAGTAGGGAGAGAGTGGCACAGTAGGGAGAGAGTGGCACAGTAAGGAGAGAGTGGCACAGTAGGGAGAGAGTGGCACAGTAGGGAGAGAGTGGCACAGTAGGGAGAGAGTGGCACAGTAGGGAGAGAGTGGCACAGTAGGGAGAGAGTGGCACAGTAGGGAGAGAGTGGCACAGTAAGGAGAGAGTGGCACAGTAAGGAGAGAGTGGCACAGTAAGGAGAGAGTGGCACAGTAAGGAGAGAGTGGCACAGTAGGGAGAGAGTGGCACAGTAGGGAGAGAGTGGCACAGTAAGGAGAGAGTGGCACAGTAAGGAGAGAGTGGCACAGTAGGGAGAGAGTGGCACAGTAGGGAGAGAGTGGCACAGTAAGGAGAGAGTGGCACAGTAGGGAGAGAGTGGCACAGTAAGGAGAGAGTGGCACAGTAAGGAGAGAGTGGCACAGTAGGGAGAGAGTGGCACAGTAAGGAGAGAGTGGCACAGTAGGGATAGAGTGGCACAGTAGGGAGAGAGTGGCACAGTAGGGAGAGAGTGGCACAGTAGGGAGAGAGTGACACAGTAAGGAGAGAGTGGCACAGTAAGGAGAGAGTGGCACAGTAGGGAGAGAGTGGCACAGTAAGGAAAAAGTGGCACAGTAGGGAGAGAGTGACACAGTAGGGAGAGAGTGGCACAGTAAGGAGAGAGTGGCACAGTAGGGAGAGAGTGGCACAGTAGGGAGAGAGTGGCACAGTAGGGAGAGAGTGGCACAGTAGGGAGAGAGTGGCACAGTAGGGAGAGAGTGGCACAGTAGGGAGAGAGTGGCACAGTAGGGAGAGAGTGGCACAGTAGAGAGAGAGTGGCACAGTAGGGAGAGAGAGAGAGAGAGAGAGAGAGAGAGAGAGAGAGAGAGAGAGTGACACAGTAGAGAGAGAGTGACACAGTAGGGAGAGAGTGACACAGTGGGGAGAGAGTAACATAGTAAGGAGAGAGTGACGGCATGGAGTGACAGAGTTGAGAGTGACAATGGAGAGTATCTTGACTGACAGAAGAAGCAGAACCTAGACTTCAATTCAGAGCTTCTACTTGTCAAGAAATTTTCCACCCAATGCTGGCCGCGGGCACAGAGTCAGACCAAGGCAGTTAGTGGTGTCCCGGATCGAAACTCAAAGCCATAATTAAGGCAAATTTTTAATGCACTTAACTGTTAACTCACGCCGCAAATCCGCTCCCCCCCCCCAAAAATGAGCACCTATTCAAATTGGTGGAGAGGAAGACCGGCGCTCTCACGGCAGACCCCTCTGCCCCCCCCCGTGATCCCGGGACCAAAGTTGCTCCACAGCGCAGAAAACTTTCCTTCCATACAACCAGGTCGTGGGTCTGAAAAAGTCTGCTAGTAAGACGCTTCATTTAGTCTGGGCCCGTTTTTAACCGGCTCCGCGGGCTTCCAGTGCTCCGCTCAGATTCTCTGGGCAACTTGCACTTTAAAGAAGCGCGCATCTGGCCGATCCTCATCTGTCTCTGGAAGCATTCACTGATTGAGTGGGCGGGTGGCGGATCGTTGGCCATGGAATTTGTTTGCGCTGCCATATCTTGGCCCCAGTGTTTGCCCCGATCATCTGCGGCCAGTTGGGGGCTCTCTAGATCTGCAGGACCTCGCGAATCTCTGGCGCGTGACCGTTCTGGGAGCGGCTGCTGCTTTGGGAGGGCGCAGGGCGGACCGCGCTCCAGATGGCCGGCTCATGGGGCGGAAGAGCACTCAATAAAATGGATGACCCAGTCAATGAAACAGTGCAACTACTTTCTGTAATCATGTCTACAAGATAAATAGATAGATAGATAGATAGATAGATAGATAGATAGATAGATAGATAGATAGATAGATAGATAGATAGATAGATAGATAGATAGATAGATAGATAGATAGATAGATAGATAGATAGATAGATAGATAGATAGATAGATAGATAGATAGATAGATAGATAGATAGATAGATAGATAGATAGATAGATAGATAGATAGATAGATAGATAGATAGATAGATAGATAGATAGATAGATAGATAGATAGATAGATAGATAGATAGATAGATAGATAGATAGATAGATAGATAGATAGATAGATAGATAGATAGATAGATAGATAGATAGATAGATAGATAGATAGATAGATAGATAGATAGATAGATAGATAGATAGATAGATAGATAGATAGATAGATAGATAGATAGATAGATAGATAGATAGATAGATAGATAGATAGATAGATAGATAGATAGATAGATAGATAGATAGATAGATAGATAGATAGATAGATAGATAGATAGATGGATAGATCATACCGTGAGTCCAGTAAAATTCGAATTCAGCAAGCTGGTCTTCAACGCATCCCCCTTCAGCAGTTCAGCAGGCGAAGGCACGCTGCCCATCTGAGGTGTCGGTGCCGACGGTGCAGCCTGCAGGAGTTTTCGAGCAGCCGCGGCTGCTGCCAGAACGCTATCGAAAGCGTAGCTTCTGAATGCGCCGCCTTGCGTAGCCAGACTGCTCAGCTGCTCCAGCTCTCTTGCGTAATCGGCCTGTTGTAAGGGAGATCGGGGTGGCTGTATTCATCATCACTGGCGCAGATTGGGGTGGTTGGTGCAGATTGGGGTGGTTGGTGCAGATTGGGATGGCGGGCGCAGATTGGGGTGGCGGGCGCAGATTGGGGTGGTTGGTGCAGATTGGGGTGGCGGGCGCAGATTGGGGTGGTGGGTGCAGATTGGGGTGGTTGGTGCAGATTGGGGTGGTTGGTGCAGATTGGGGTGGCGGGCGCAGATTGGGGTGGTGGGTGCAGATTGGGGTGGTTGGTGCAGATTGGGGTGGTTGGTGCAGATTGGGGTGGCGGGCGCAGATTGGGGTGGTGGGTGCAGATTGGGGTGGTTGGTGCAGATTGGGGTGGCGGGTGCAGATTGGGGTGGTTGGTGCAGATTGGGGTGGCGGGTGCAGATTGGGGTGGTTGGTGCAGATTGGAGTGCGCGGGTGCAGATTGGGGTGGTGGGTCCAGATTTGGGTGGCGGGCGCAGATTGGGGTGGCGGGTGCAGACTAAAGCGCCAAATTTGGGACCTGAGCCGTGTCGGCCGAGTAGGTGATGAAGTCAATATAGAGGCTGCTGTTAGCGGCAGCTAGCAGCTGTTTCCGGGTACAATTGCACCGGCCAAAGGCGCAATTGAAAGTGTCCGGCCGCCACAGCCTGTCCGAGAGACGAAAACCGGACACTATCCAAACGTGTCTAGTGCCGTACATGTTGGTGTTGTAAGCCTGAAGTTGTTCAATAAGTGCAGCATTTTCAGCGGAATTCTCTTAGAAGACAATCGAATAGTTATTTGTCATCTCGCCTCTGATCTGTATTGCTCATCGCTCTTCTATATTGCTCATTATTATTTACTTTCATTGACAGTAACTTTCTGATGCCCTCCAGAGAGGATAAAGCTTAGCCAATCTGATCTGTGGCAAGCTAGGGTTCGGCTAGCATTAGTTCTAGTTGTAATATTAGCTACTAGGATGGCTTTAATTGCACAGCTATCAAAGCTCTACTATATCCGAATATACTATATCTCTCTGCACTATTCGTGGACTTACTGCGCAAAAAAGCGGTGCCAGCAGCGACTGGTTGGTTAGGGCCGAAATTACCCGATACTCCTTTTGCTGCAATGCGGAACGAGGCGAGGGTCACGTGGTGCACCTGCGACTATTTTATCTCTGTTAGCTAAACAATAGCGCAATGCTCTGCTAGGCCAACAGAACAAGTCATTTGTTTATATGTCCGTTGTCGAAACAAGAATGCCTGTCGTGTATAAGAGTGCATGTATACTGGATGATGGGAAAGTTCAATTGACAGTTTATCAAGCTGAGTGGCATGTACATGGGAGGGTGGGGAGGTTAATATGAGAGTTCTATCAAGCTGTGTGGCATGTACATTGGAGGGTGGGGAGGTTAATATGAGAGTTCTATCAAGCTGATTGGCATGTACATTGGAGGGTGTGGAGGTTAATATGAGAGTTCCATCAAGCTGTGTGGCATGTACATTGGATGGTGGGGAGGTTAATATGAAAGTTCCATCAAGCTGTGTGGCATGTACATTGGATGGTGGGGAGGTTAATATGAAAGTTCCATCAAGCTGTGTGGCATGTACATTGGATGGTGTGGAGGTTAATATGAGAGTTCCATCAAGCTGTGTGGCATGTACATTGGATGGTGTGGAGGTTAATATGAGAGTTCTATCAAGCTGTGTGGCATGTACATTGGAGGGTGGGGAGGTTAATATGAGAGTTCTATCAAGCTGTGTGGCATGTACATTGGAGGGTGGAGAGGTTAATGAGGCGGTTTTTCAGGAGGCTTGTGACTACTGTGAGGCTTAGTCATGTGTGGGTGACCAAGGGATAATACTAAGCTTCATTGCTACCTATTGGTGCAAAAACCATACGATGTCTTGTCTGTTTAGCCTAAAGAGATGCATTAACGTCTTTGACTACTCACCTTGAACATTTCCAATGCCTTCACCGCGGATTCAAACGACATGAACCGGCTAGAGGAGACGAAAGACATGTTAAACCCAGCTGCTTCCAGCATGTCGTCCAGCTTTGCTTTAGCCTGAATATTACAGGAAATAGTTCAGCTAGTTAGTCTGTAGCGGGCCTGCGGGCCCTGGCTCGAATCAAGGAAACAACGATATACTGTAAATTGTACCTCTGTTCTCTCTCTTGCCGGTGCAAACAAAGATCTCTCTCTCTCTCTCTCTCTCTCTCTCTCTCATGTTGCATTTAAGCACATCCTCTTTTTGCCATTAGTAGATTCTGCTTTTGCTTGTTCACCGTTCCAGGCCTTTCCCATCACACCGCAGAGTTGCATCTTCATCAGAGCAGCTTGGATGCTGACAAGGCCCAAGCAATGAAACACTCTGTTCTGATTTGTCAGATCTGATCGCCTATCTGTAAAATTCCGACTTTAAAATCTGCAATGTGGTCGCTCAGTCTCGAGATAGGGGCGCGGGACAGACAGCCAGAAACTTAGCCGTGAGAAACGAGAGCAAAACATGTTGCGAGGCGTGTGTGAAAGCGAAAAAAGAGAGAAAAACAGAAGTGGCGAAAGCAGCTGGCGCTAAAAAGTTGCTCACCGCGGCCTGGTGGGAACTATCGCCGGTGGTAAGGGAGGAGGAGTCCTGGTAAATCGAGCAGCTTTTAGTCCAATTGTACATTTGCAGCAGACGAATCCTGGGATAGTTGAAGTCCGCATCACTTGGCGCTATTCTCACCAGGTTTCGGTAGCGGCTCTCGTCCTCAAGCTCCGGTGAAGTGTCAGCGTAGGATACCTGAAATTTTTTATCCGCGCTAATTGCTTAAATGATTGGCTGTTAGGAATCTAGCGTGATAATGATTAGGTTGGGTTAAACTCAAACTTTCATCGAGCTCATTAGGATGGGCTGCTTGTGAAATAGTGGCTGGCCATGCGTCGCTGCACAGTAAGAAGCAGAAGGCACGATCGATCATGTCTGCACTTTTGTCTAGCAAGTGTACATCGGGGTTGGTCCGCTGGGATAGGAGTGGCGGCTAGCAAGTGTACATTGGGGTTGGTCGGCGGGGATAAGAGTGGCGGCTAGCAAGTGTACATTGGGGTTGGTCGGCGGGGATAGGAGTGGCGGCTAGCATGTGTAAAATACATTCGGGTTGGTCGGCTAGCAAGTGTACATTGGGAGTTGGTCGGCGGGGATAGGAGTGGCGGCTAGCAAGTGTACATTGGGAGTTGGTCGGCGGGGATAGGAGTGGCGGCTAGCAAGTGTACATTGGGAGTTGGTCGGCGGGGATAGGAGTGGCGGCTAGCATGTGTAAAATACATTCGGGTTGGTCGGCTGGGATAGGAGTGGCGGCTAGCAAGTGTACATTGGGAGTTGGTCCGCTGGGATAGGAGTGGCGGCTAGCAAGTGTACATTGGGGTTGGTCGGCGGGGATAGGAGTGGCGGCTAGCATGTGTAAAATACATTCGGGTTGGTCGGCTGGGATAGGAGTGGCGGCTAGTAAGTGTACATTGGGAGTTGGTCCGCTGGGATAGGAGTGGTGGCTAGCAAGTGTACATAGGAAGTTGGTAGGCGGGGAAAGGAGTGGCGTGGCGGCTAGCATGTGTATATTGGGGTTGGTCGGCGGTAAAGGAGTGGCGGCTAGCATGTGTATATTGGGGTTGGTCGGCCGTAAAGGAGTGGCGGCTAGCATGTGTATATTGGGGTTGGTCGGCGGTAAAGGAGTGGCGGCTAGCATGTGTATATTGGGGTTGGTCGGCGGTAAAGGAGTGGCGGCTAGCATGTGTATATGGGGGTTGGTCGAAAGGAGTGACTTTGAGTGAAAGTGTACATTGAGTAGCAAATATTCAAATATGCATCGACGTTAGGTATACAGGTAATTATTAGCTCGTAGTTCAACAAAACCGAGCAAAATATGACAATGGCAGGAAGCAGTATTTCCCATTGATACGAAATTTTTTGTTAATTAGCAGATTTTCCGCTACTAGTGAGGTTAATAAGTTCCATGATTGAAAGATGCCCGATTCCCGATCTACAGAACTGATTGATTGGTTGTTGCACCGAACCAGATATTGTAAACAGTTGGCAATGAATTGGCGGGATTTCGAATTATCTCTGGCCACCATCTAGCCGCACAAGTTTAGTTGTATTTATTTAACAAGGATCTGCGAAAGCCTTCGTAAGAAAATTTGCTTGGAAGATGGAAAACCGGCCTAACTAAAGATGCGGAGCTTTCATTTATGGCACTTGTCGTTTGGTTCTGCGCTCAGAACAAGCTTTTGCTGGTCGGGGGCTAAAAATAACTCACCAGACTGATGTTGAAGAAGTAGGAAATCTGCGAGATTGCGCCAGTGAGGCCGGGGCAGCCTGAGCCGAAGACAACAAAGGCTGAGGGCAGGTAGTGCAGCAGGTCGAACAGGTCCTTGGTGGCCTTGGCCGGCCGGCACTAAAAGACGCAGGTGCGAAACATGCTTGTTAATGGGGTATCCTTAAAATTTCCTATCAAACAGCACTGTAACCCTCATAAGTATTCATCCTTGCCACAGTGCATCCAAGGAACTTCTTTGCCATCTTTAAGCTTTAAATCCCAGACACTTTGCATCCCGGAAGCTTTACATCATGGACACGTTACATCATGGACACTTTAAATCCCGGAAACTTGACATCATGGACACGTTACACCATGAACACTTTACATCATGGACACTTTAATCATGGATACTTTAATCATGGACACTTTAATCATGGACACTTTAATCATGGATACTTTAATCATGGACACTTTAATCATGGATACTTTAATCATGGACACTTTAATCATGGATACTTTAATCATGGACACTTTAATCATGGACACTTTAATCATGGACACTTTAATCATGGACACGTTACATCATGAACACTTTACATCATGGACACTTTTACATAATGAACACTTTACATCTTGGACACTTTACCTCATGGACACTTTACATCATGAACACTTTAATCATGGACACTTTAATCATGGACACTACATCATGGACACTTTACATCATGGACACTTTGCATCACGGAGACTTTATATCATGAAAGCTTGACATCTCGGAAGCTTTACGCCTCAGAAACTTTACACCTTTTTGAGACGTTTTTATATAAACTCGAAATAAGACAAGCCCGGCTATCGAAATGCAGCGCACATGGAGATACTCACTGCTTAGAATTGGCTTCATCGATCAGACTGGCTACTCCCTTGTTCCTTTCTTCCTCAACCCCCACCCCTGTGAGTCCCCTGAAGTTAAGGCTAGAATGCGACGGGCCCATCCGCAGGGGGGGGGGAGTTGCGGCAGCCACGGCAGCAACAGCAGCAGTCCGCGCCTCCCCCACCACCATCAGGTTTCCGGCTGTCACCCGCCCACCAGCGCACGGGACAGAACGGGATGGAAATCGGCATCTGGCGGCGGCAGAAATAAGAAAATGGAGGCTGCTCCTCTCCCCCCCCCGCTCGGTGGCGAGGTAATCTGATCCGCTGCTGCTGACACCCGACTCCATGGGAAAGTGAGACCCTGTTGCAAGTTGTGGCAACTCTACCGCTGTCCCTCCCCCTCAGCCTCTCCTGCCCCCGGGCTTGCCAGCGGAGAGCGCGAGGCCGGTTAGGCTGGGCGGCAAGTGAGAAAGCCAATTTCCGCCGCCGATACGGCAAGGGGCCACATTTTCAGCCCCCCCCCCCAGGCTGAGTCCAGCCTCTGCCTCACGGCCGCTCCAAAGTTCTTCGTTCCACAGCGCGCCCGCTTGTGGAGAGGGGAGGAGAGGTAGTGGGAGAAATCCCAGCTAAACTCACGATCTACGGAAGGGTCTGAGGTGAAACCGAGAGCGGAGGGGAGAGCGGCAAGGCTTTTTGGTACAAAAATGTCCCCTCTCATTTCCCGACTAATAATCCGCCCCGCTGCGGCCGGCCAGAACAGCTGCAGGAAGTCCATCTATCTATCTATCTATCTATCTATCTATCTATCTATCTATCTATCTATCTATCTATCTATCTATCTATCTATCTATCTATCTATCTATCTATCTATCTATCTATCTATCTATCTATCTATCTATCTATCTATCTATCTATCTATCTATCTATCTATCTATCTATCTATCTATCTATCTATCTATCTATCTATCTATCTATCTATCTATCTATCTATCTATCTATCTATCTATCTATCTATCTATCTATCTATCTATCTATCTATCTATCTATCTATCTATCTATCTATCCATCTATCTATCTATCTATCTATCTATCTATCTATCTATCTATCTATCTATCTATCTATCTATCTATCTATCTATCTATCTATCTATCTATCTATATAATGTGAATATAATGTTGTAAGTAAAATTGCTGATCCCTTAATGGACAGGGCAGTTCTCAAAAAAGATCTTCAAGCATCAGCACTGCATGCACTCAAACGCAGCAAGAGTTCAGCAGGGGCATCTTGCATGGTCGATGAGACGGACAAGATCAATCAACAACCATTAGTATTCTCACTTTTCATCTTCTTCCGATTCACCCTCTCCCTGGCCTGAAGGCGCAATTTCTGTTCCCAATAAAGGACTCTTGCGGTTGTCGCGCCGGTCTTGCAGCTTCCCGCTGTCCTCCCTGGGACTTATTAGCGCTGCTGAGGTCATTGTAATCAGATTCCAGCAGCCTTCATTAACCACGAGCTCGCGGGACAGCAGATCGCGCAGGCAGTTCGGGAAGGAATGCCGTGCTATTTTCACAGAATCCCATATCCTGCTGATGTTGACTGAGACAAAAAGGTCTCGGCTATGGCCTATAATATACGCTCGTAGGCTTTAATTAACAGTGTGCTAGGCTGCTAAAGTGTCGGGCATAGAATCTGAATGCAGACGTACACGTGCGAACTGAAATATCACTGACGCATGCTTTCCTGCTTGATGAGAGACCATGGCAGTAGAGAGAATGCTTGGTTTAAGTTTTGTAGTGCTTAAGCTTGTAGGTGCTCTCTAGTGCTACTCTCTCTCTAGTCACTCTGTGGATAGTGCTACTCTCTCTCTAGTCACTCTGTGGATAGTGCTACTCTCTCTCTTTAGTCACTCTGTGGATAGTGCTACTCTCTCTCTAGTCACTCTGTGGTAGTGCTACTCTCTCTCTAGTCACTCTGTGGTAGTGCTACTCTGTCTCTAGTCACTCTGTGGATAGTGCTACTCTCTCTCTTTAGTCACTCTGTGGATAGTGCTACTCTCTCTCTAGTCACTCTGTGATAGTGCTACTCTCTCTCTCTTTAGTCACTCTGTGGATAGTGCTACTCTCTCTCTAGTCACTCTGTGGTAGTGCTACTCTCTCTCTAGTCACTCTGTGGATAGTGCTACTCTCTCTCTAGTCACTCTGTGGATAGTGCTACTCTCTCTCTAGTCACTCTGTGGATAAAGCTACTCTCTCTCTTTAGTCACTCTGTGGATAGTGCTACTCTCTCTCTCTAGTCACTCTGTGGATAGTGCTACTCTCTCTCTAGTCACTCTGTGGTAGTGCTACTCTCTCTCTCTCTCTAGTCACTCTGTGGATAGTGCTACTCTCTCTCTAGTCACTCTGTGGATAGTGCTACTCTCTCTCTCTAGTCACTCTGTGGATAGTGCTACTCTCTCTCTAGTCACTCTGTGGTAGTGCTACTCTCTCTCTAGTCACTGTGTGGATAGTGCTACTCTCTCTCTTTAGTCACTCTGTGGATAGTGCTACTCTCTCTCTAGTCACTCTGTGGTAGTGCTACTCTCTCTCTAGTCACTCTGTGGATAGTGCTACTCTCTCTCTTTAGTCACTCTGTGGATAAAGCTACTCTCTCTCTAGTCACTCTGTGGTAGTGCTACTCTCTCTCTAGTCACTCTGTGGATAGTGCTACTCTCTCTCTAGTCACTCTGTGGATAGTGCTACTCTCTCTCTAGTCACTCTGTGGATAGTGCTACTCTCTCTCTAGTCACTCTGTGGATAGTGCTACTCTCTCTCTCTAGTCACTCTGTGGATAGTGCTACTCTCTCTCTAGTCACTCTGTGGATAGTGCTACTCTCTCTCTCTCTCTAGTCACTGTGTGGATAGTGCTACTCTCTCTCTCTAGTCACTCTGTGGATAGTGCTACTCTCTCTCTAGTCACTCTGTGGTAGTGCTACTCTCTCTCTTTAGTCACTCTGTGGATAGTGCTACTCTCTCTCTAGTCACTCTGTGGATAGTGCTACTCTCTCTCTAGTCACTCTGTGGATAGTGCTACTCTCTCTCTCTCTAGTCACTCTGTGGATAGTGCTACTCTCTCTCTAGTCACTCTAGTGGATAGTGCTACTCTCTCTCTAGTCACTCTAGTGGATAGTAATATTCCCTTTTTAATCACTCCTTGACTACGTTACCCCATATAGTTCTGAATGTACTTTTTAAAATACAGAATATTTCGAATTTGGATATAAAAAGAAACGAATGGCCTGAATGATGATTAATAAATTGATTTGCAGTAGCCCGTGAGCTCGCATAATGCTCATTTGCCTCTTAAATTGGCTGTATCCCTGCATCCATCCCCATCTCTCAGTTTCCATTCGTAGAAATTTGAAACTACAAAACTTTAGCTCGGCTAGCTACATAGCTATGTCACCAGGAGTGAGCAATCTCAATCTCAACAATCTCAACAATTTTGTTTCAATGATCAGGAGTGAACTTTTTTTAAATTATCAGGCGTGAACTATTTTGTTTAAATTATCTGGCGTAAACTTTTTTGTTTAAATTATCAGGAGTGAACTATTTTGTTTAAATTATTTGGCGTAAACTTTTTTGTTTAAATTATCAGGAGTGAACTATTTTGTTTAAATTAACAGGCGTGAACTTTTTTGTTTAAATTATCAGGAGTGAACTTTTTTGTTTAAATTATCAGGAGTAAACTTTTTTGTTTAAATTATCAGGCGTGAACTTTTTTGTTTAAATTATCAGGAGTAAACTTTTTTGTTTAAATTATCAGGAGTAAACTTATTTGTTTAAATTGTCATGAGTGAACTATTTTTTTTTAATTAGAAGCAGTGAACAATCTGATATAAATGTTCCAGAGTGACCAATCCGAGTCAAATGTCCGGGTGTGAACTATCAAGCTCACAGTGTCTCTCAATATATTTGGCCATAAAACTGCAACTGCTGCAAACTTAAACGCCACAAGGCTACCACAAGGAACTAGTTGGCAGTTTGACTGGCACCGCAACATGCATTTTGTCCAACTAAGTCCAGCCGAGTCAAGTATTTTCTCTAACCGGTTTCAATAGTTTGAAGAAAAATCGATCTGGCAGCAATATTCACAGCTTGAGACTCAACTAATAGCTCAAGCAGTTTGAGTTGGATTTACTCGGGTACTTTTTTGCAATCCTTTAATAGAGTAAGCTCAGTCTATAATCCCCATGTGTACAGCTCCCAACCTTCTTCTCCCAAAGACAGTCCATTAGCCAGCCTACTTAAAGTACTCAACATTATGAAACGCTTTTAGACACTTTGGGAAGTAAAAAACAGTTTGGAGACGTCGCCCACCATGCATATCCGACCCCACACTGTGTCCCTGCAGGCCCACCATGCATATCCGACCCCACACTGTGTCCCTGCAGGCTGGTTATCCTGTCTTCACCTGCGATTTCTGCTACTCCTAGAAGCAAAATCAGCTCCCACTCTTTCCTTTAAAACATCAAATTTCAATCATTGTCTTCTACGAATAATTGCCGCTTCCTACTTCGGAGTGAATTCAGCAGTCTTTCATAAAATTAGGGGGCAGTTTCTTTTTATCAGCAATTTTTTGCCCTGGCAACACATTTTCCCTGCGACTGATGGAAATTTCAGTCCCGGTGACCGCCTCTAATTTTCCTGCCGAGATCAAAGCAAAACAGGAGATGCCGCTAAGAGACAGAACCGCCGGCTCCATTAGCAGAAGTCAGACATGCATTCACAGTTCATCTATTCACCCGTCCATCCATCTATTCACCCGTCCTTCCATCTATTCACCCGTCCATCCATCTATTCACCCGTCCTTCCATCTATTCACCCGTCCATCCATCTATTCACCCGTCCATCCTTCTATTCACCCGTCCATCCATCAATTCACCCGTCCATCCATCTATTCACCCGTCCATCCATCTATTCACCCGTCCATCCATCAATTCACCCGTCCATCCATCTATTCACCCGTCCATCCATCTATTCACCCGTCCATCCATCAATTCACCCGTCCATCCATCTATTCACCCGTCCATCCATCTATTCACCCGTCCATCCATCAATTCACCCGTCCATCCATCTATTCACAACTCAATTATCTATCCACCCAATCATCAAACTATCCACCCAATCATCAAACTATCCACCCAATCATCAAACTATCCACCCAATCATCAAACTATCCACCCAATCATCAAACTATCCACCCAATCATCAAACTATCCACCCAATCATCAATCTATCCATCCAATCATCAATCTATCCATCCAATCATCAATCTATCCATCCAATCATCAATCTATCCACCCAATCATCAATCTATCCACCCACTCATACATCTATCCATCCAGTCAATAGTTTATCTAATCTATCCACCCGAGCTCCAACTCATCCTCATCTTCCAGCATCCCCCGCACAGACAGCTCATCCCAGCTGCACTCTCACCCAGGTGGTGATGTACACCAGCCTCAGTCGCACACTCTGCGATAGCCGCCTGACCCTGGCCAAGGCCAGCTCGAAAGCCAGTAAAGATCCGTCGCTGCTGCTGGGGATCAGAGCGGCGATGTACACGTCTGTGGTGCCGCGGTCGGCCGACACCAAGTCCCTGGAGAATGGCACCACGTCCGATAGGTGACGGTCGATACTCGATAACGACTGACAGCACGGCGGCGAGATCAAAGCCAACAAGGATGCCAACAGCAGCGGAGCTGTTGCCAGTCTGACAGACATGCCGTATCAGGTGACAACTGGCGCAGTTTTGGCCTGTTTGCTTTATTTAATCGTCCGATCCAAGCGAAAGTCGCTCTCTGATCGACGGGTTCATCTTTGCTGATTTGGGCAGTTGCTCTTCGGTGGCAGCGAATCATCTGAGTTGCGCACAGCGGCAGCCAAGTTGTCTTCATCAACTGTTGAAGCGAATAATGTAACTACAACCGTCTGCAGCTCTGATTGGCTGGTGGAGATCCTGGCCAATAGGCGATGGACTAAGTGGGGGCTATGTAGGAATTATACAATTAACATTGATGCTGCTTTAATTAGGCTGTAAACGCGAATTTTCATTTGGGAGTTCGGTCACGGAGCTACAGGGGTTCGGTCACGGAGCTACAGGGGTTCGGTCACGGAGCTACAGGGGTTCGGTCACGGAGCTACAGGGGTTCGGTCACGGAGCTACAGGGGTTCGGTCACGGAGCTACAGGGGTTTGGTCACGGAGCTACAGGGGTTCGGTCACGGAGCTACAGGGGTTCGGTCACGGAGCTACAGGGGTTCGGTCACGGAGCTACAGGGGTTCGGTCACGGAGCTACAGGGGTTCGGTCACGGAGCTACAGGGGTTCGGTCACGGAGCTACAGGGGTTCGGTCACGGAGCTACAGGAGTTCGGTCACGGAGCTACAGGGGTTCGGTCACGGAGCTACAGGGGTTCGGTCACGGAGCTACAGGAGTTCGGTCACGGAGCTACAGGGGTTCGGTCACGGAGCTACAGGGGTTCGGTCACGGAGCTACAGGGGTTCGGTCACGGAGCTACAGGAGTTCGGTCACGGAGCTACAGGAGTTCGGTCACGGAGCTACAGGAGTTCGGTCACGGAGCTACAGGGGTTCGGTCACGGAGCTACAGGAGTTCGGTCACGGAGCTACAGGGGTTCGGTCACGGAGCTACAGGGGTTCGGTCACGGAGCTACAGGAGTTCGGTCACGGAGCTACAGGGGTTCGGTCACGGAGCTACAGGGGTTCGGTCACGGAGCTACAGGGGTTCGGTCACGGAGCTACAGGGGTTCGGTCACGGAGCTACAGGGGTTCGGTCACGGAGCTACAGGGGTTCGGTCACGGAGCTACAGAGGTTCGGTCACGGAGCTACAGGGGTTCGGTCACGGAGCTACAGGGGTTCGGTCACAGAGCTACAGGGGTTCGGTCACGGAGCTACAGGGGTTCGGTCACGGAGCTACAGGGGTTCGGTCACGGAGCTACAGGGGTTCGGTCACGGAGCTACAGGGGTTCGGTCACGGAGCTACAGGAGTTCGGTCACGGAGCTACAGAGGTTCGGTCACGGAGCTACAGGGGTTCGGTCACGGAGCTACAGGGGTTCGGTCACGGAGCTACAGGGGTTCGGTCACGGAGCTACAGGGGTTCGGTCACGGAGCTACAGGGGTTCGGTCACGGAGCTACAGGGGTTCGGTCACGGAGCTACAGGGGTTCGGTCACGGAGCTACAGGGGTTCGGTCACGGAGCTACAGGGGTTCGGTCACGGAGCTACAGGGGTTCGGTCACGGAGCTACAGGGGTTCGGTCACGGAGCTACAGGGGTTCGGTCACGGAGCTACAGGGGTTCGGTCACGGAGCTACAGGGGTTCGGTCACGGAGCTACAGGAGTTCGGTCACGGAGCTACAGGGGTTCGGTCACGGAGCTACAGGGGTTCGGTCACGGAGCTACAGGGGTTCGGTCACGGAGCTACAGGGGTTCGGTCACGGAGCTACAGGGGTTCTGTCACGGAGCTACAGGAGTTCGGTCACGGAGCTACAGGGGTTCGGTCACGGAGCTACAGGAGTTCGGTCACGGAGCTACAGGGGTTCGGTCACGGAGCTACAGGAGTTCGGTCACGGAGCTACAGGGGTTCGGTCACGGAGCTACAGGAGTTCGGTCACGGAGCTACAGGGGTTCGGTCACGGAGCTACAGGAGTTCGGTCACGGAGCTACAGGGGTTCGGTCACGGAGCTACAGGGGTTCGGTCACGGAGCTACAGGAGTTCGGTCACGGAGCTACAGGGGTTCGGTAACAGGGCGTGCGGTAGGTTAATGGTTCAGCGAGGTGAATTAGGGGGCTCAGTGAGGTGAATTAGGGGGCTTGGTGAGGTGAATTAGGAGGCTCGGTTGAGTGAATTAGTGTTGGGGCACTGTGCGGTGTGTTAGAGTGTGATGTCCTCTTAAATTTCTTGCAGAAATTCCAAAAACCGAATTAGCATTTTACTGTTACACTTATGGTTCATGCTAGTTCAATAAGTGGCCTTAAATTAATCAAACGTTTTTTGTGAATATTAAAGGATCTTTAAAGCTAATATAAAATGTAATTTAATAAGATAAGATGCGTAAAGCTGAGCATTTCACAAGTGGGCGAAGGCAATTCATTTCCGTTAATTCTCTTGTAAAAGACGACAGGAAACGGCTTGATAGCCAGAGCTCCATCGCTTAATTAAAAGCCGACAAAAGTGACAAAAGAAAAATAAATAAGTCTGCTCGCGAAAGACCGGCCGACCCCCCTGCGTTTTAACGCTTTAATTTCCTGTCAAAGAGTTCATGAGACCGGCCTGACTGAGGCTACAGCGAGAGGTGAGTCAGAAATCTCTCTTTTCCAAGGCTTTTTATTTGCATTTTCTGCTGCTCTGTAATTTCCAGAACTGAAGCTGCTTTGATCCATTGGATCACCCTAGATGTAATTCTTCGAAACCCCTGCTTTCTTGCTCTGCCTCTTTTTCTGTCTTTTACTCGTTTTGAACTCGACCGTTCGTTTCAAAATTCCAGCTTTTACTACAGATTAGCGACCTAGGTCCTAGACTCGAATCCTCGGATCAGACTCTTTCTCGTTGGTTGCATGCTGCCTCTGCTGCCACGAGAGAGTCAGGGCCGCATTGTCACCTACACTAGGATGTACACACACTCTGTACACTTTCACCTTTGGCGTCAAAAGCGGCGTTATAGTCACACAAGCTACTCAACAAATTGTTGGCTTTTTATTCGCATTTCTACTTTAAGTAGCAAGTTGGTAATTTTTCATTGTAATTATTCCAATGCTTTATTAGATATGGCTTTTGGTAGAAACTTTTTTGTTCGTTAATGAGATTGCCCGTGTCAATATTATTATGTCAATGTTATTCTATAGGTTCATTGTGCGAAATGACTTGTATAGGTCTTTACTCTTGTATACTTCCATTCGTTGCCTCCATCGTCATCCGTTACAGTGGACGACAACACTACAGGATTCGCACACGCCTGTCTAATTATCTGTCGGGCTAATCAACCTTGATTTTAGTTAATATACGAAGTCAGAGGTCTGCCAACTCCGGCCCGCGAAGCCTCTCTATCCGGCCCTCGGGGCATTTGAAACTTCATAATAGCAATCCAACTCGCTCAGGGCTTGTTTCTCTTCCCAGCTCCCTTCTCTCTAATCTCCTCTCTTCTCCTCTCTTCTCGTCTCTTCTCGTTTCTCTCCTCTCTCCTCTCTTATTACTTCTCTCCTCTCCTCTCCTCTCCTCTCCTCTCCTCTCCTCTCCTCTCCTCTCCTCTCCTCTCCTCTCCTCTCCTCTCCTCTCCTCTCCTCTCCTCTCCTCTCCTCTCCTCTCCTCTCCTCTCCTCTCCTCTCCTCTCCTCTCCTCTTCTCTCTTTTCCTCTCCTCTCTTCGATCTCCTCTCCTCTTCTCTCTTTTCCTCTCATCTCCTGTCCTCTCCTCTCCTCTCCTCTCCTCTCCTCTTCTCTTCTCTCCTCTCCTCTTCTCTCTTTTCCTCTCCTCTCTTCGATCTCCTCTCCTCTTCTCTCTTTTCCTCTCATCTCCTGTCCTCTCCTCTCCTCTCCTCTCCTCTCCTCTCCTCTCTCCTCTCTCCTCTTGTTCTCTTTGCTCCTGTCTCCTCATTTCTTCTTCTCCTTTATTTCCTCGCCGTCGTCTCCTTTCTCCTACCTCTCTTCTCTCTTTTCTCTTCTCTCTTCCCTCTCCTTTCTCGCCCCTTCTCTGGCCCGCAGTCATACGCTATAGGTCTTACCAAGAAACTTCTTACCAACCAATCAGAGCGCTGTTTCACCCACCGCGCCTGCGCATTGATATAAATTTATTCAGTATTTCGCTGCCAAGCTATGCCGATCCCCAATCCTTGGCGATCTGGTTGCCTTTTTGGTAGGATATTTTTCCTAGAAAAGACGCGCAAACTGCCGGGCGCACGGTTTCGAATGCTACGCGGCGCCGGCTTCGGCGGCGGCGTCGCCAGCGGAGGCGGCAGCGGCGGCGGGGGTGGTGGCGGCGGTGGCGGCGGTGGCGGCGGTGGCGGCGGAGGCGGCGGTGGCGGCGGCAGCGGCGACTCTTCTGAGCCGCAGGACATCCGCATCGTGGTGCTGGGAGCCAGAGGCGTTGGCAAGACCAGCCTGGTGCAGCAGTTCGTCCACTGCGCCTGCCCGGACACGTACACCCGAACCCGCCGGCCCGTGGTGCACCGGCCCTGCATCACCGTCAACGATCGCACCTACGAAGCTCGTCTAGTCGATTGTCCTCCGCTGCGCTACTTCCCAGCCAACTCGCTGCAGGAATTTTCTGACTTTCGCGGCTACGGACTGCGCTCGGCGTCGGGCTACGCGCTGGTCTACGACCTCTGCGACGAGGCCTCGTTTGGCTACGTGAAGCGAATTCGAGAACAGCTGCAGGAGCAGGTCAGTGAGTCAGTGAGTCAATAAGTGTGTCAGTTGGTGTGTCAGTGAGTCAGTGAGTGTGTCAGTTGGTGTGTCAGTTAGTTAGTGAGTCAGTGAGTGTATCAGTTAGTGTGTCAGTTGATGTGTCAGTTGGTGTGTCGGTGATTCAGTGAGTCATTGAGTGTGTCAGTTGGTGTGTCAGTGGTTCAGTGAGTCAGTGGAATGTGTCAGTTAGTGTTTCAGTGTTTCAGTGTGTCAGCAAGTGTGTCAATGAGTCAGTGAGTGTGTCAGTTGGTGTGTCAGTGATTCAGTGAGTCAGTGAGTATTTCAGTTGGTGTGTCAGTTAGTGTGTCAGTGATTCAGTGAGTCAGTGGAACGTGTCAGTTAGTGTGTCAGTGATTCAGTGAGTCAGTGTAATGTGTCAGTGAGTGTGTCAGTGATTTAGTGAGTCAGTGAGTGTGTCAGTGATTCAGCGAGTCAGTGAGTGTGTTAGTGACTGAGTCGGTGTGTTAATATGCCAGTCAGTGATTCAGTCAGCCAGTCACCCGACAACTCACGCCATTCCAGGGCATAGACGCGCCAGTCCTGGTTGTAGCTAACAAAGCCGACCTGTTGAATTCCGGAAACTCGACCGGAAATGGCAACGGAACCGGGAACGGTGCGGGAAATGACGTCATCGGCGGAAGGGAAAAAGACTTTGCGGAGGCCCTGACAGGCAAGGACAAGGCGAGCAAGGAGGCCAGGAGGGAAGCTGGCAACCTGGTGCGGAAGCAGTGGAAGTGCCTGTACGTGGAGTGCTCGGCCAAGTACAACTGGCACGTGAGCGCCGCCTTTAGGGAGCTGTTGAAGGCCATCGACCACAAGGACTTCGGGCACAAGCCGACCTCAGCCAGGGTGCAAGAGGCGTTCCGTAGAAATCAGTGCTCTGTGATGTGAATGCGCTCACATCAGTGAATGACTGGCTAACTGTTGGCTACTGACTAGCTAACTGTTGGCTACTGACTAGCTAATTGTTGGCTACTGACTAGCTAATTGTTGGCTACTGACTAGCTAATTGTTAGCTACTGACTAAGCTTGGGAATTCAAAATCGCGCCAAATCTGATTTGTTTATCTTATCTTACGCAGGCTGAGAATGGACCAACTATCACCCATATTACTGTTATTGCGCTGTACAAAACTGAGGTTTTTTAATCGATATCTTACTGACGATTCTAGCATCCGTGAGATGAACCATTTATTACTCATTCTTCAATCGAATCTCATGGTGTTATTGCACTTGTAGCCATATTTTGGCTTGCAAATTGGGTTTGCATGCATTGGAAGCCGCATCTTACACTCATTGACGACTCTATAGTATATGGTAGTGTTGTCACACCTAATTAATGGACGAATTTTCTCATCCTATCGACTCATTTTCGATTCAATAAGCTGGCAACTCAATACACACGCTCGCTTTTGCACTGCTTCATTAGTACAGTGCGGCATTTCTATAGAGACAGACAGACAGACAGACAGACAGACAGACAGACAGACAGACAGACAGACAGACAGACAGACAGACAGACAGACAGACAGACAGACAGACAGACAGACAGACAGACAGACAGACAGACAGACAGACAGACAGACAGACAGACAGACACCAAGACAGACAGACAGACACTAAGACAGACAGACAGACACTAAGACAAACAGACAGACACTAAGACAGACAGACGGACACTAAGACAGACAGACACTAAGACAGACAGACAGACAGACAGACAGACAGACAGACAGACAGACAGACAGACAGACAGACAGACAGATAGACAGACACCAAGACAGACAGACAGACACTAAGACAGACAGACAGACACTAAGACAAACAGACAGACACTAAGACAGACAGACAGACACTAAGACAAACAGACAGACACTAAGACAAACAGACAGACACTAAGACAGACAGACAGACACTAAGACAGACAGACACTAAGACAGACAGACGCTAAGACAGACAGACAGACACTAAGGCAGACAGAGAGACACCAAGACAGACAGACACCAAGACAGACAGACACTAAGACAGACAGACACTAAGACAGACAGACACTAAGACAGACAGACACTAAGACAGACAGACACTAAGACAGACAGACAGACACTAAGGCAGACAGAAAGACACCAAAGACAGACAGACACTAAGACAGACTAACAGACAGACAGACAGACAAAAGACAGACAGACAGACAGACAGACAGACAGACAGACAGACAGACAGACAGACAGACAGACAGACAGACAAACAGACAGACAGACAGACAGACAGACAGACAAACAGACAGACAGACAGACAGACAGACAGACAGACAGACAGACAGACAGACAGACAGACAGACAGACAGACAGACAGACAAACAGACAGACAGACAGACAAACAGACAGACAGACAGACAGACAGACAGACAAACAGACAGACAGACAGACAGACAGACAGACAGACAGACAGACAGACAGACAGACAGACAGACAGACAGACAGACAGACAAACAGACAGACAGACAGACAGACAGACAGACAGACAGACAGACAGACAGACAGACAAACAGACAGACAGACAGACAGACAGACAGACAAACAGACAGACAGACAGACAGACAGACAGACAGACAGACAGACAGACAGACAGACACTCTTACGACTGTCTGTGTGTTTAGCGGGACCTGAGTTATGTTAATGCGTTACGTGGACCACGCAATTCCGGTTAAAAAATAGAGTCTGTTTTGACAACGCGAAAGGCTAGCTAGGGTTATCTTTTTGTTAACTTGACGGAATAGCCAGTTCGTGGAAACTGTGGTGGTTCACTAACTACGTTTTGGGGACCGGGTTAGGTGGACCGCAAAAAAACAGTTGGTTTAGTTAGACCTCTTTCGTTGTAGAAAATTTATTGCTTTAAACTGTTCTTTTGAACTAATTAAAACAGAAATTCTCAAAAAGAACAGATAAAAGGGTTACGACGTCATTTAATGAAAATATCCCAAGTTCAAACCAATTTATTTAGCATTATTAATCGGGTTAATCGGGTTAAACAAATGTACGATCGCATTAGTTAGTTGCGTCGCGTGAATACAAGAAGGTGAATGAAAATAAAGCATTTTAAAAATAAATACCGAATCATATCAAATACTAACTGTAAACTCATTAAAACTAATTTAGGTCAAAATGTATGCTTCAAATACATGTAAACAAACGTAAGATTCCATTAGTTAATAAAGGTCATCCGAGTACGAGCCTACAAGAAGTTGAAGGGCATTTTTAATAACGACAAAAGTTACTAAAACTGAAATTAAATTTATTTGACTACATCAGTCCTATTATACTGAATGAGTTGGTGAGCAATCATATGCTAAGCCAATCATTTTACCGACTTTCATCTTTTCGTTCACGCAGATGATGGCTTAATCTTCTTATTTTTTCTACGAAATATTCTCCTGGACCTTCCCTGCCTCCGTGGTCCGGGACCGCTTCTGTTATTGATCTGTCATTGCCTCTCTCACGAAGTTCAGCTTACTCAGCCATCGAATCCGCTTTCGTCAGCTCAGCTCTATGATGAACCTTTCTATATTTCTCGTCAATTAGTGGTTTGAATCTTCTTTTAAAGTTCGTTTTAACCTTCATCTCGGTGAAACGCAGTCAGTCTCGTCGAGATCAGGCGAACAAAATCAACCACAGGCTCCTACAAAGGTAGAAAATAAAATTAACTGACAATCAAACAGACACAGAAATCTGTTCCAGTTGTGTCTGTAGGTTATGTGGACCACCTGAGAGCCAGAGCCTCAAACAGACAGAGAAATCTGTTCGAGTTGTGTCTGTAGGTTAGATGGACCAGCTATTCTACAGCACTTCTAGGCGATAATCTGAGCCAGGAATCTCCAAGAGCCTCTCGTTACACATCCAGATGTTCTGCCTTGATGCTGGACTAGCTCACTTTCTAGGAATCTGTTCTGATTGCATTCTAACAAACTGAAGCATTCTCGGCACTAAACTTTCTCGGCGGCTCTAAGAGCCAGAGCCTAAACAGACAGAGAAATCTGCTCGAGTTGTGTCTGTAGGTTAGGTGGACCACCTTCTGAGAAACAAAGCCTCAAACAGACTGAGAGAGCTGCTTCAGTTCTGTCTGTAGGTTATGTGGACCATTTAAGAGCCAGAGCCTCAAACAGACAGAGAAATCTGTTCGAGTTGTGTCTGTAGGTTAGGTGGACCAGCTATTCTACAGCACTTCTAGACGATAATCCGAGCCAGGAATCTCCGAGAGCCTCTCGTTACACATCCAGATGTTCTGCCTTGATGCTGGACTAGCTCACTTTCTAGGAATCTGTTCTGATTGCATTCTAACAAACTGAAGCATTTTCTGCACTAAACTTTCTCGGTGGCTCTAAGAGCCAGAGCCTAAACAGACAGAGAAATCTGCTCGAGTTGTGTCTGTAGGTTAGGTGGACCACCTTCTGAGAGACAAAGCCTCAAACAGACTGAGAGAGCTGCTTCAGTTCTGTCTGTAGGTTATGTGGACCATTTAAGAGCCAGAGCCTCAAACAGACAGAGAAATCTGTTCGAGTTGTGTCTGTATGTTAGGTGGACCAGCTATTCTACAGCACTTCTAGGCGATAATCTGAGCCAGGAATCTCCGAGAGCCTCTCGTTACACATCCAGATGTTCTGCCTTGATGCTGGACTAGCTCACTTTCTAGGAATCTGTTCTGATTGCATTCTAACAAACTGAAGCATTCTCGGCACTAAACTTTCTCAGCGGCTCTGAGAGCCAGAGCCTCAAACAGACAGAGAAATCTGTTCGAGTTGTGTCTGTAGGTTAGGTGGACCAGCTACTCCACAGCACTTCTAGGCGATAATCTAAGCCAGGAATCTCCGAGAGCCTCTCGTTACACATCCAGATGTTCTGCCTTGATGCTGGACTAGCTCACTTTCTAGGAATCTGTTCTGATTGCATTCTAACAAACTGAAGCATTCTCGGCACTAAACTTTCTCAGCGGCTCTGAGATCCAGAGCCTCAAACAGACAGAAATCTGTTCGAGTTGTGTCTGTAGGTTAGATGGACCAGCTATTCTACAGCACTTCTAGGCGATAATCTGAGCCAGGAATCTCCAAGAGCCTCTCGTTACACATCCAGATGTTCTGCCTTGATGCTGGACTAGCTCACTTTCTAGGAATCTGTTCTGATTGCATTCTAACAAACTGAAGCATTCTCGGCACTAAACTTTCTCGGCGGCTCTGAGAGACAGAGCCTCAAACAGACAGAGAAATCTGTTCGAGTTGTTTCTGTAGGTTAGGTGGACCAGCTACTCCACAGCACTTCTAGGCGATAATCTGAGCCAGGAATCTCCGAGAGCCTTTCGTTACACATCCAGATGTTCTGCCTTGATGCTGGACTAGCTCACTTTCTAGGAATCTGTTCTGATTGCATTGTAACAAACTGAAGCATTTTCTGCACTAAACTTTCTCGGCGGCTCTAAGAGCCAGAGCCTAAACAGACAGAGAAATCTGCTCGAGTTGTGTCTGTAGGTTAGGTGGACCACCTTCTGAGAGACAAAGCCTCAAACAGACTGAGAGAGCTGCTTCAGTTCTGTCTGTAGGTTATGTGGACCATTTAAGAGCCAGAGCCTCAAACAGACAGAGAAATCTGTTCGAGTTGTGTCTGTAGGTTAGGTGGACCAGCTATTCTACAGCACTTCTAGGCGATAATCTGAGCCAGGAATCTCCGAGAGCCTCTCGTTACACATCCAGATGTTCTGCCTTGATGCTGGACTAGCTCACTTTCTAGGAATCTGTTCTGATTGCATTCTAACAAACTGAAGCATTCTCGGCACTAAACTTTCTCGGCGGCTCTGAGAGCCAGAGCCTAAACAGACAGAGAAATCTGCTCGAGTTGTGTCTGTAGGTTAGGTGGACCAGCTACTCCACAGCACTTCTAGGCGATAATCTGAGCCAGGAATCTCCGAGAGCCTCTCGTTACACATCCAGATGTTCTGCCTTGATGCTGGACTAGCTCACTTTCTAGGAATCTGTTCTGATTGCATTCTAACAAACTGAAGCATTCTCGGCACTAAACTTTCTCGGCGGCTCTGAGAGCCAGAGCCTTAAACAGACAGAAATCTGTTCGAGTTGTGTCTGTAGGTTAGATGGACCAGCTATTCTACAGCACTTCTAGGCGATAATCTGAGCCAGGAATCTCCGAGAGCCTCTCGTTACACATCCAGATGTTCTGCCTTGATGCTGGACTAGCTCACTTTCTAGGAATCTGTTCTGATTGCATTCTAACAAACTGAAGCATTCTCGGCACTAAACTTTCTCGGCGGCTCTGAGAGCCAGAGCCTCAAACAGACAGAGAAATCTGTTCGAGTTGTGTCTGTAGGTTAGGTGGACCAGCTATTCTACAGCACTTCTAGGCGATAATCTGAGCCAGGAATCTCCGAGAGCCTCTCGTTACACATCCAGATGTTCTGCCTTGATGCTGGACTAGCTCACTTTCTAAGAATCTGTTCTGATTGCATTCTAACAAACTGAAGCATTTTCTGCACTAAACTTTCTCGGCGGCTCTAAGAGCCAGAGCCTAAACAGACAGAGAAATCTGCTCGAGTTGTGTCTGTAGGTTAGGTGGACCACCTTCTGAGAGACAAAGCCTCAAACAGACTGAGAGAGCTGCTTCAGTTCTGTCTGTAGGTTATGTGGACCATTTAAGAGCCAGAGCCTCAAACAGACAGAGAAATCTGTTCGAGTTGTGTCTGTAGGTTAGGTGGACCAGCTATTCTACAGCACTTCTAGGCGATAATCCGAGCCAGGAATCTCTAAGAGCCTCTCGTTACGCATCCAGATGTTCTGCCTTGATGCTGGACTAGCTCACTTTCTAGGAATCTGTTCTGATTGCATTCTAACAAACTGAAGCATTCTCGGCACTAAACTTTCTCGGCGGCTCTAAGAGCCAGAGCCTCAAACAGACAGAGAAATCTGTTCGAGTTGTGTCTGTAAGTTAGATGGACCAGCTATTCTACAGCACTTCTAGGCGATAATCTGAGCCAGGAATCTCCGAGAGCCTCTCGTTACACATCCAGATGTTCTGCCTTGATGCTGGACTAGCTCACATTCTAGGAATCTGTTCTGATTGCATTCTAACAAACTGAAGCATTCTCGGCAACAAAAAATTCTCAGCGGCTCTGAGAGCCAGAGCCTCAAACAGACAGAGAAATCTGTTCGAGTTGAGTCTGTAGGTTAGGTGGACCAGCTACTCCACAGCACTTCTAGGCGATAATCTGAGCCAGGAATCTCCGAGAGCCTCTCGTTACACATCCAGATGTTCTGCCTTGATGCTGGACTAGCTCACTTTCTAGGAATCTGTTCTGATTGCATTCTAACAAACTGAAGCATTCTCGGCACTAAACTTTCTCGGCGGCTCTGAGAGCCAGAGCCTCAAACAGACAGAGAAATCTGTTCGAGTTGTGTCTGTAGGTTAGGTGGACCAGCTACTCCACAGCACTTCTAGGCGATAATCTGAGCCAGGAATCTTCAAGAGACTTTCGTTACACATCCAGATGTTCTGCCTTGATGCTGGACTAGCTCACTTTCTAGGAATCTGTTCTGATTGCATTCTAACAAACTGAAGCATTCTCGGCACTAAATTTTCTCGGCGGTTCTGAGAGCCAGAGCTTCAAACAGACAGAGAAATCTGTTCGAGTTGTGTCTGTAGGTTAGGTGGACCAGCTATTCTACAGCACTTCTAGGCGATAATCCGAGCCAGGAATCTCCGAGAGCCTCTCGTTACACATCCAGATGTTCTGCCTTGATGCTGGACTAGCTCACTTTCTAAGAATCTGTTCTGATTGCATTCTAACAAACTGAAGCATTCTCGGCACTAAATTTTCTCGGCGGCTCTGAGAGCCAGAGCCTCAAACAGACAGAAATCTGTTCGAGTTGTGTCTGTAGGTTAGGTGGACCAGCTATTCTACAGCACTTCTAGGCGATAATCCGAGCCAGGAATCTCCGAGAGCCTCTCGTTACACATCCAGATGTTCTGCCTTGATGCTGGACTAGCTCACTTTCTAGGAATCTGTTCTGATTGCATTCTAACAAACTGAAGCATTTTCTGCACTAAACTTTCTCGGCGGCTCTGAGAGCCAGAGCCCTAAACAGACAGAGAAATCTGTTCGAGTTGTGTCTGTAGGTTAGGTGGACCACCTTCTGAGAGACAAAGCCTCAAACAGACTGAGAGAGCTGCTTCAGTTCTGTCTGTAGGTTATGTGGACCACCTAATAGCCAGAGCTCTAAACAGACAGAGAAATCTGTTCGAGTTGTGTCTGTAGGTTAGGTGGACCAGCTATTCTATAGCACTTCTAGGCGATAATCTGAGCCAGGAATCTCCGAGAGCCTCTCGTTACACATCCAGATGTTCTGCCTTGATGCTGGACTAGCTCACTTTCTAGGAATATGTTCTGATTGCATTCTAACAAACTGAAGCATTCTCGGCACTAAACTTTCTCAGCGGCTCTGAGAGCCAGAGCCTCAAACAGACAGAGAAATCTGTTCGAGTTGTGTCTGTAGGTTAGGTGGACCAGCTTCTCTACAGCAATTGAGTTGCAGGCCTTGCAGCTAGCTACTTTGAGATCATCAAACGAAACTCACTTTTCTGGACTCGGTGTCGACGGATTTGCGAGCAGACTGATGATTTTCACCAGGCGATGCGGCTTCTTCGATTTCGCAGTGGCTTTTTGCGACGGTGTTTTTTTAGTTTTTATTTTAGGCTTGGCGTCCTTTTTTGCGGGTCATCATATCTTGGTTGTAGATTACAGTTTTTGGCACAATAAATTTATATATGGATGAAACTTGGAGTAATGATTAACATTAGACCTATTAAGTATAAAAAACCGTTCTAATTTATACAATTGCAATCCTTTAGAGTTGTATAGTATGGATTATAAGTACTTTCTTTTAAACTGTCTGTGTCTGGTCTCACTACGCCATGGTTTACGTGGACCACCCGCTTAGACATTATATATCCCTCTCTCCACTGTCTTACCTTCAGAACGCTTGCGGGTTTCCTATTGGCTGCGGTCGGTCCCATTGTTGGGGTGGATCTATCCTCCTAAGTGTTAACCAGCCAATTATAGAAAGGGAGGTCTGTCTGTCTGTCTGTTCCAACCCTATACTCCTGCACATGTGTTTACGTGGACCAAACAGACAGTGAGTGTTAGGCTGACTGTTAATGCGTTCTTAGTTTTACTGGGACCGCAATCAAGTCGACCTTTTGCTAGAGAGTCAGAGACCCAATCGCTAGCTAAAAGGCCCTTCTTAATTGCGTCCTCTTGATCAAATCTTTTGCATGTACATGTATGAATTGTCCTTTTCAATTAGGTAAATTGCATCTTCAACTTTGCACTTGAAAGGCTGCAGCTTAGGATCTTCTTCTTCCAACATTGGAGGAGGATAGAACAGGATATCCCATAGTGTTTAGGATAGAATTGGCAAGCACTTAATTCATGAAGTTGCTATTTTCTTCTTGTGTAATGGTAGAGCCTCAGAAATTCGCATTTACACAGTGTGGCTATCAAGGACCACTGGGAGTTCTTGAGAAGTCATTGAAGAATACTATTTAGGCTTCACTTAAATATCTTTCTTGTCTCGGAGTCTTTATCGTTTGATCTGGTTAGCGAATTGGATTTCTTTACGTTGGTGTCTTACTCTGTGAGTCTGTGCTCAGAGTACGATACCGAAATTGCTGGAACTGAGCTAATTAAATGGAGTTTAAAGTTTACTGTATCAAATTCATTTCGCATACGAGGTTTCAGAATTTAACCTGCGTACCTACTTGAATGTCAAAGATGTTGAACGCATATTGTTTTAAAGCCAGTGGCGGTCATAATATGATGTTAACATAGCCATTTGTTCGTAAGGTAATGATCTGTAAAAAATTCAGTTTTGCATCGAATCTATGCTTAATAACTGCTATACACAAACAGACACAAACAGACACAAACAGACACAAACAGACGATTTTCGAAAAATTTTCTAAAATTTTTCGGTTTACGTGGACCAGACTCGCTCAGTTTAGGTAGACCAGGCTGGAGGTCCAGCTAAACTGAAATGCAAATAACTTTGGAAAAAACCATGCTAGACATCCCAAAATTGCTTAAGCCTTTCTTGACCCGCCTGACATTAATGTGAGATCCTCATCAACGTCTTAACCCCACCAGAGACAAAATTATTTGGTGGTCCACCTAAGTGGTCTACCTACACCGGGTGGTCCAGCTAACGAGGCTACTAAACTTCCAAAAAGTCCACGTAAACACACAGACAGTAGAACAGACAGACAGACAGACAAACAGACAGACAGACAGACAGACAGACAGACAAACAGACAGACAGACAGACAGACAGACAGACAGACAGACAGACAGACAGACAGACAGACAGGCAGACAGTATGCGCTAAGCACTATAAAAGGACAGAAATACAAGCTAAATACTGACTCCGTACCTGCGCATTTTACTGAGACAGGGTTCCTTAATCAAGCAGTAATCACTGGTACTGAGCAATCCTCCCACAACTCCGGCCTTTATCACTTGCGAATTCCGGCAAATTGTCCCCCACTTTAGTTCCTGGTGATTTCCCTCGGGAATCTCATTGTCGACCAGTCAAGCTGCTGTTAAGTAAACTCGGAGGAAGGTCCCAAGGAAACAAAGGAGACTGCTAGTCAAGCTAGTTGAACTTATAAAAGCCTGAGCGACTAAGTTGGGAGGTAGCGCCTCTACGAGCGCATTGTTGAGTAAAAATCATTAAGAAAGTAATCAGTCTGTGAAAAGCACCTCTAAAATGGAAACAGAATTCTTTGGAATACTTCTGAAATATTGAGCTGTAGATCTGTGTGTGAAAGTGTGTGAAAGTGTGTGAAAGTGTGTGAAAGTGTGTGAAAGTGTGTGAAAGTGTGTGAAAGTCGGGAAACCCGCATCGCACAGTGACAGGCAATAAGTGCGTGACATTGGGCACGTTTAACTCAGAGAGTGCAGCTTCCGCATGCCGTCAGTAAGCGGGAGAGCGAGAGAGATGCTTGTTGTCAACGAGAGAAGGATATCGCGAGGAACTTGAGAAATCGCACTTGAGTTGAGGATGTCTAAACCAGGCGAGCATATGTAGAAGTGCAGGAAGGCAGTGCTCAGGAGCCTGTCTTGAGCCTGTCGAATTTCCGTACACTTTATTCCGTACACATATTCCGTACACACGTACACACATATATAATATTAAGAGCACTCTATCTTCAAGGAAAGGAGATGGAAGGAAAAGTGACTCAAGTGTACTCTTAACCAATTGAGCACTGAGGTGTATAAGCACCTATTGAAACAGACATCAGCTCGTGTTTAGAAATCACTAAGTTAGGTTTTATAGCTCAGAAGTTTTTGATACGAAGGGCCTGTGTCTCTAAGAATGTACTGATTCACAACAACAAAATACGCTGTCAAAAATGTCCTGAGTAACAGATTACAGCTACAGTTCATGAAGCATCGCTACTGGCTAAATCGGGTGCGCCCGGCGTCAGCCAGTAGGCAGAAACACGGCTTCTCATGTATCGTTTTTGCTTCTGAGAAAATGCCGCTCCTAATAAGGCCTTGGGGCTGATGTCGGTTAGTGGTGACAAGAAAAATTACCGCGGGTGGGGGGAACTGGTCAAGGAGTATCCTGCAGCTGGGAGGCAGAGTCCAGCGAAGTGCAGTTGCACTCCCCTCGTAATTGGACGTCATGCATTGGGCTGACAGGAGGAGAGGGGAAAGACTAACAGCTTCTTGTCTGCAATTTTATACTATGATCGTATAATATTTATTGCCAGCTTACAAGCAAACTTCCTGACCTAGTCTAGACAGATAGATAGATAGATAGATAGATAGATAGATAGATAGATAGATAGATAGATAGATAGATAGATAGATAGATAGATAGATAGATAGATAGATAGATAGATAGATAGATAGATAGATAGATAGATAGATAGATAGATAGATAGATAGATAGATAGATAGATAGATAGATAGATAGATAGATAGATAGATAGATAGATAGATAGATAGATAGATGGATAGATAGATAGATAGATAGATAGATAGATAGATAGATAGATAGATAGATAGATAGATAGATAGATAGATAGATAGATAGATAGATAGATAGATAGATAGATAGATAGATAGATAGATGGATAGATAGATAGATAGATAGATAGATAGATAGATAGATAGATAGATAGATAGATAGATAGATAGATAGATAGATAGATAGATAGATAGATAGATAGATAGATAGATAGATAGATAGATAGATAGATAGATAGATAGATAGATAGATAGATAGATAGATAGATAGATAGGTAGATAGATAGATAGATAGATAGATAGATAGATAGATAGATAGATAGATAGATAGATAGATAGATAGATAGATAGATAGATAGATAGATAGATAGATAGGTAGATAGATAGATCTACCTGGGAATAAACAGGGAACCGGGAGCTCGAGTAGGAGCCCGCTCGGGGGCGGGGGAGGGGAGGAGGGGGAAGAAGCTGGGACTACACCATCGACTATGATGAAGCATAGTATCACAGCGGCAGCTCGGATGCTTGTGAAAGGAGAGAGAGGAGTGAGATACTGCCGCTGGAGTTGCTGCCAAGGGTATGCGGGGATAAGTGAATTGGGCGCAGCCGACGATCAAGATTATGGGATTAGTGGAATAGGATTGGGTGGCTTTGAAGCCAGGGGACCGCGACGCTACAGACCTCTGCTGCTCTCCTGTCTCAGCTTTTCTCATCGTTTCGATTTACTTTACCTCCTTACCGCTATCACATCTTTCTATCTATCTGTCTATCTGTCTATCTATCTGTCTGTCCATCTGTCTATCCATCTGTCTGTCCATCTGTCTGTCCATCTGTCTGTCCATCTGTCTATCTATCTATCTATCTATCTATCTATCTATCTATCTATCTATCTATCTATCTATCTATCTATCTATCTATCTATCTATCTATCTATCTATCTATCTATCTATCTATCTATCTATCTATCTATCTATCTATCTATCTATCTATCTATCTATCTATCTATCTATCTATCTATCTATCTATCTATCTATCTATCTATCTATCTATCTATCTATCTATCTATCTATCTATCTATCTATCTATCTATCTATCTATCTATCTATCTATCTATCTATCTATCTATCTATCTATCTATCTATCTATCTATCTATCTATCTATCTATCTATCTATCTATCTATCTATCTATCTATCTATCTATCTATCTATCTATCTATCTATCTATCTATCTATCTATCTATCTATCTATCTATCTATCTATCTATCTATCTATCTATCTATCTATCTATCTATCTATCTATCTATCTATCTATCTATCTATCTATCTATCTATCTATCTATCTATCTATCTATCTATCTATCTATCTATCTATCTATCTATCTATCTATCTATCTATCTATCTATCTATCTATCTATCTATCTATCTATCTATCTATCTATCTATCTATCTATCTATCTATCTATCTATCTATCTATCTATCTATCTATCTATCTATCTATCTATCTATCTATCTATCTATCTATCTATCTATCTATCTATCTATCTATCTATCTATCTATCTATCTATCTATCTATCTATCTATCTATCTATCTATCTATCTATCTATCTATCTATCTATCTATCTATCTATCTATCTATCTATCTATCTATCTATCTATCTATCTATCTATCTATCTATCTATCTATCTATCTATCTATCTATCTATCTATCTATCTATCTATCTATCTATCTATCTATCTATCTATCTATCTATCTATCTATCTATCTATCTATCTATCTATCTATCTATCTATCTATCTATCTATCTATCTATCTATCTATCTATCTATCTATCTATCTATCTATCTATCTATCTATCTATCTATCTATCTATCTATCTATCTATCTATCTATCTATCTATCTATCTATCTATCTATCTATCTATCTATCTATCTATCTATCTATCTATCTATCTATCTATCTATCTATCTATCTATCTATCTATCTATCTATCTATCTATCTATCTATCTATCTATCTATCTATCTATCTATCTATCTATCTATCTATCTATCTATCTATCTATCTATCTATCTATCTATCTATCTATCTATCTATCTATCTATCTATCTATCTATCTATCTATCTATCTATCTATCTATCTATCTATCTATCTATCTATCTATCTATCTATCTATCTATCTATCTATCTGTCTGTCTGTCTGTCTGTCTGTCTGTCTGTCTGTCTGTCTGTCTGTCTATCTGTGGCAGCATAAGAGCTGGGCAGTGCTGAAGGCAGGGCAGTCAGTCGCTCATCTGTGGCCGGCAAACTTGGAGGAGATAAATGACCCGAGGGGAGGAGACGGCCGGAGAGGCTGGGGGGACTCAGCTGTCCTGATTTAATCAGCGAGCCGCTCTCTCCTCTTCGAAGTTCGCCCGCCTCTTGCAGAGAAAGAGGCTGAAAGGCCGAAGGGAGGGCAGGCGGCTGCTGGGCTAAGGCAGCTCCTCTATATAAAGTCTCCAATGCCCGATAGATCCCCATCGCTGAGGCAATCCCTTCTTCATTCTTGAATGCCCTGTCGCAGCCCACAGGTTTGGGGAGGGGGGGTTGACTGGGAAGGCTTTTTCGAAGTCCAGACTGATGAGGCTTCCACAGCCGGCTCCCATGGTTGCTCGTTAGAAAAGGTGCAGGGACGAGCATCCATGGTTTGTCGGGGACTCCCTTGCACGAGGAGATCATTAGCAGTGGGCGCTCCATCTCCCTTCTCTCTCTCACCCCTCCTCTCCTGCTTTTCAATTCGGAGCCCACTGGCTGAGTCCCCCCGGTGTCAATCAAATCCACGCTGCGAGTTGCCTGTAAAATTTTCTTGCTTCATAGCCACAGAGTCTTTTCAGTTGCCGTCTGAGCTGTCCAGGTTGGGAAAATCTGCGGAAAAAAATACGTAGACTCACTCCGGCTTTCTTAATCAAGGAGGGTTCATTCAACAAACTGAATATGCGTTCATGTGGGCTTTGGTTTGCATTCGGGTGGCACCGGAGTGTCTTTAGAGTGACGCAGGAGTGGCCGGGGGTTGTCGTGCGATTCACAGCCCAGGAGGGCCAACCCCCAAGGCGCAGATAGTGTACATGCCCGACGATTAGACAGTCAGGACCGGACCTGCTACAGGCCGGATCACTGCCCTGACTATCACAGTGAACGAGCCGAAGATGGCGTCAAGTCAACTGGCCGGTCTGACTTCGGACTCTGGGCGGGGGATCGCGTCAGGAGACTTAATCAGCCCGTCCCTATAGCACAGATTAATTCCCGCCAGTCCCTCAAATAAGAAAGACTCGCGACTCACTCTGTTTCTTCGGGTAACAGTGGTGGCGGCAGCAGGGGTGACTTCTCTCAATGTTCTCTCTTCAGTCTATAGAATAGACAGGTATCTAGATTGCAGTATTAGACTTATGGCTGTGACTTGCACAATTCAACCAAAAAGATGCCTTCCCTACCGCCGCTCCTGCACACATTTATATTTACGCTAGCTGGTTAAGCCCGGGGTTAAGCCCCAGGCCCAGCTAGCCAAAATTACGATCGTCTTATAAAAGTTACAAAGTCGGGGTCGCGATTGGAGGGGTGAAAGAATACAAACCGATTGGCTGGACCACCAGCCAATCGCAGGGCGAGCGAGGGGGCGCACTGGAGCCGCAGCCAGCCAAAACCGGCTGACCTACCAGACAGTGGGGTGGGTGCAACTGGGGGGGGGAGGGTGGGGGTACACAGAATGGGGGGGGGGGTAAGACGCAAACAGAATTGGGGGTGTTGGCGCAGGCACGCTGCCGGGAGGGGTGGGAGTGCAGAGCCAGACACACTTTGACCGAGAGCCAGAGATTGCTCATCGGTGCAAGTGCACCCGGGCACAACATTATTACTATCAGATTAAGTTATGTTATACCTCTTCGACACAAAATCTTGAATTTTGAAAAATGAATTTCCCGCGTAGTAATTTAGCGTGGCTTTGGAATTTCTGCAGTGTTTTTCTAATTGAAGCTTTGGTCCCGATAAGCCGAGCCTTAAACTTGGTCAGGACGAAATCCAATACTTCGACTCTGCAGCCTTCTTAGGTGTCATTCTAGTTACGGAACTTAGCTTTAAACAACTATTTCCAAGTCAAGCTCTATGCCATGAGGAGGATCGCTAGGAACACCAGGATCACCCATCTACAGGTCTTACATTGAGAGTGGTATGACCTATGGTGCGCCTATTCTCATCGATGCTTCGGACACGCTCCTCCAAAAATTCCAGGTACGAGCGTACTCCAAAACCAGGCGCTAAGATCTCCCTTGATGTGCCTGCTTACACAGAAACTAGTTGTACCTTCATGAACTCACCAAGATTCCCAAGTTCAAAGAGAGAATCTGGAACCTGGGTAGAAGGCAGCGAACTTGAAAAAATAAAACCAGAAGACTCTAAATAGAGTACCCCATACTCAACAAATACTACAAGCCATAAATTAACATAAACGCTCAAAACAAACCCAATGCTGAGACAGTTATTGAGGTAGAAATTGGTAAACTAGCGCCAGACATTTCATAACAGCCCTACCCGCTCAGACTCTTAATATTAATAAATAATAATAGTCTTAATAAATACAGCATTGGCGGAGAGTGTCTGACACTTACGAGGCAGAGGTTTCTGCTTTTATTCTGCTTTCTCATATCTTTGCCAGCACTTTTTCTGACAGTCCGATGGAGTCTGCGGGTGAAAGAGAGAGAGAGAGAGAGAGAGAGAGAGAGAGAGAGAGAGAGAGAGAGAGAGAGAGAGAGCTAGCTACTAAGGTGAAGAAATATCAGTGGAGCTTATTGTTCCCCCCCATCCCACCCTCCCCAGTCGCGTTGCCAAGTGCGCGCGCCAGCTCGGCTCTCTATTATGCTTGAAGCAGAATCCCTGCATGGGCCGAGACGTCTTCTCTGTGAGCTTCTGCAGTTTAATGTACACTCAGCTAGCTAAAAGCGCCGCGAGACTTAGTTGAAGGGAGAGCGCAGCCCAGATATATCAAGTCCGCTGACAGAAGCGCAGCGACTATAAATCAAAGCAGGAGGCGTCGGAGAATTGCTTGACAATTGTCAATCTAGCTAGCTGACAATGTGCGCAGCAGTGGCCAGTCACGCGGTCGGCTCCTATCCCTATCCACAGGCGATCCTGTCCCAGGTGACCCAGCCGCTCCCTGTCGGGTCGCCGGCGCCGGGCCGACCGTGCCGCAACGCCACTCACATGCGTTCCGCCGACGGTCAGGCGGCAGTGTACACACTGGATGGTCCGCTGCGGTCTCGGGTGCCTTTGGAGGCTGGCTTCCCTTCTGTCCGGCTGCGCCTGCGGCCGCTGCACGCCACCACGGCGTCCACTTGGACGGCCCGACGCGACGACCAGCTGGCGGCTTACTTCAGCGAGGCCGCCGGCCGCTACCGGGTTCATCCGGGCGCCGGCCGCTGGGCCAGCAGGACCGGTGAAATTGCCACTGCGAACGGTGCGCCGGCTTCTTCCTTCTTTCCTGACGATCCCGCAGTGCCCCGACGCCGGCCCCTGACTGTGGGCGTGGGAAATCGGAAGAACCTCTGCTCCAGCAGCCGAGGCGTGGTCTTCGCTGCGTGCACCAACGCTGAGCCGGTCGACGCCTCGGTGGCCACGGAGTCGCGCGACTGCTACCGTCGCCGCGAAGCCGCCGGCAGCGCCTCGTCAACGGAAGAGGAGCGCCAGAGTCGGCTGGAGGTGCAGCGGCATCGGGAGCGGATGCGCGAATCGGCGCAAGTTGCCGACCTGCTGGCGCCGGCCGGAGCTGCTGGCGGCGACTCCCGCAGCCGGTTCTGGTCGGAGAGCGCCCGGGTTAACGCCAGCGTCGGTGAAAGTTCCCCAATGCGCCGCTGCAGCACCGCTCCGGCCGAGACTTCATTTCGGCGAGTGTCTGGCAACCGGGTGCTGTCCCGTCTGCGAGACCAGTGCGCCCACATGCCTGTCATTTCGTGATTCAATCCTGCTCAATCACTGATGCATCTCTGTGTCAAATTATGTCTATTGTAATTCAGGACAGCGCCTGACAAGCGAGTCAGATTTTTGTCAAAAGGGGCTGTCAAAAATTAGACTGCAGGACCGAATGTCTGCAATATCAATATAGTGTGTCAGACAAATCCACTATAAGGTTCTTGCAGAGACCGATTTAACAACAGATCGACTCAAAGGCCCTGAAAAGTAAAATTATGCTCAGTCAAGGGAATCCAAGAGAAACCCTGAGCTCAAAAACATTAATTGATGCGTGCTACGCGTATATTGAATAGTTTGCAAAACTGGCATATCCTTAAAGGATTAGTGAGCAGGAAAAAAACTATTGTAAACTATAAAACATATTGTAATCTTCATATTTGAATTTATTTGGCAATGCAAGTGCTATTGGAAAAAAACAATACTAAAAACACTGGTGCATTTTTGTGTGTTCTCTTTTTCAGTTTCGAAAAAATGGTATAACTATAGCTAGGCTCACTTCGGGATGACTGATGAGTAAGGGAAGGAGCGTTGATGAGCTTTGACCACTTGCAGGCATTGGCCTATCAAAATCAATTCTCTTATAAATTACATGCTTAGCTATACACGAAGCTAAATTTTTCAAACAGAGAAAAGTGCAAATAAAATCTTTAAAGACAAGCTCGCTTCCTGTAAATAATCAGCCATTAGCTTGCGTATCCCAGCATTATAGATTGGGTTGCAGATTTTCCAGAGTTGATCTCAAATTGCGGGCATGCTCCACTGCAGTAGATCAAAGATTTAAGTAGATCAAGGGGATGCAAAAACACATTAATCACCCGCAAGGAAGCATAAGACAGGACTGCATGCGAGCAATGTTAGCCATTCGATCCCAAAAAGAATTCTTTTTGAGCCTAGAATGGATTTAAATAATCTGCTAAAGAAAAGGCAAGGTCCTGCATTCTCGCAATAAATTTAACGCCGAAAACTGAACCCCAACTAGAATGCATGGTAGCTATTAATATTATTCTCGAAAAAGAGACTTCAACTTTCTAAAAAGTAGGAATCGCTGATTATGTGCCTACTCACAGTAGTATCGATAATTTTTATTTTTAAAGCAACACGATCAATAATTGGCATCGAATTTTATGCCAAACTGAGTTTATCAATCCGAGCCTCCATTTTTGTAAAGTACCTGCTATCACAAGTACATTAACTAATGCAATGAAGCCTAACAGGTGAAGTGACACCGTGAAATAAAAATAAAAAACTACAAAAGTACGAGCTTTTACTCGTACTATGTCTATACCACAGGTACTATAAACACTGTTTATTAGTATCTGTGGTCTATAGTATCTGTGTTTATAGTATCTGTGGTCTATACTACGTAACTATACGCAAATATCCGCGGACTATATTGTCCGCCGATTATACGCGGACTACTTTCTACTTGTACAAAAATGGCTTATAGACTTAGAGAGCTGACTAACAAAAAATGGCAACCGATTGGTCAACGAAAATGGGGAGGGTAGCTACAAGATCGAGTTGGATCAATCTGGCCTTTAAAAATAAATACATGCAGCTAGAGCTTCGTGACTCGCAGCACGCCTCTGCAACTGCATTGAACTGTGACCGGCGGCCTCCTGCTGATGGTGTTCAACGCTTAGTGTGCATCTACATGAATTGTTGTTCTTTGTCTACATGAACTGGACAACGTGTTTGAGACGTTTTCAAGAGACAGTTTTCCGAAAAAAAAATCGAAAGCAATTATATTATGGTGTATCACATCTACATGCATGTATAAATCATCTAACCCTTATCCTAAATGATAAATATGTTGATTATGATTTTAGCCCTCGTAAAGTTTTTGTCATTTTAGGAAGAAATCAAAACTGTGAATTTATCTTTTTAGAAATTGTGTACTTTGCAAAATTACTGCTTCCAGGACCGGATAGGATAACATTCAGAATCGCTACTATAGTGCAACCAGGCTGACTTCTTCGGTTAAAAAACCCCTCCAAAAAGGGAAGGGGAAAAAGTGAATCTTTGCCACAATACAGGCCCTAATCCATCCCTATCGTGAAGTCTGGCATTGGTGGATGGATGTATTATAGAATTTCTTGCTTCGTGGCTGATTCAATGTGTTCGGAATTTCGACGGAATTAATAAATTTATAACGACGTATACTCGTAGTAGCTAATTAGGCTTGGTTCGTTCGTTCGTCCTACTTTACTTTTAATCGTTTAATAAAAAAATTACATGGCTGTAACTGTAGAGTGTAGACTGTATACCTAGGTCTTTAAGTTAGTTGCTTCAATTTAGTTAGTTAGGCCTAAAATTATTTGTCTTAAGGTTTTATACCATTATTGTTATAGGGGCCTAGCTACTAGCTAGAAGAATATCTTTTATTTGAAAATATGCAGTTTTAGGCCTACTTAGAGCAGCCAGCTGCCAGCTCTACTCGAAAGGTTTACATAATTAGTTAGATTTTTCGCCCTATTTGGCCCTGATTTTTTATTTTTGATACTGCCTTCTAACAAATTTCTACTAGGCCTAGGCCCTAATCTACTTAAGCCTAGGGTTCCCAATCCCGGGATCCCAGCTTTTTGTTAGTGTTTGGGATCCCAGGATTAGCAATTAGGGGTCCAGGATCCCAGTAAACACAGGATTGGAATTTACACTTTGCAGAAGTGAATATTTTTCATCTTGCAGTTGCTGTTAGCACTTAACTTAACAGTTTTGAGAGAAATTTTGTATCCTGAGAATAAAGTTATAGAATGAAGGACAGGTAGGACTATCAATCAACTGTATCAAGCACTAGGCCCTACTAGTCACTAGACTAAGGCCTAAGGGGTCTAACTCTAGTCTAGACTCTAACTGTCTAAGTGGCAATGGCCTGGACACTGGGCCCACTGGCCTGGGCCCTGCCGCAGTGCGTAGGCCATAGGCGCAGCTAAGGAAGGGAAAGGGAAAATGGAGGTGGGGTGTGGACTGGGTTCTGAGTCTGAGTGTGTGTGAGGTAGTCTGTATTGGGGGCAGAAAGAGGCACCAGCGCAGCATATATGGTCCTAGGATCTAAGAGGAAAAGGTGTAGTTTAGTAATAGTATGTATGTACAACTAATAACTACATATAACTTCAACTATTTTATCAATGCAGTTCTACTTGTATAGGCTAGAAATAAAAAGTAGAAACCCAAATAATGCTCAATTTGGTTGAGAAATTGTTTTGTGGACAATGGGAAAGCTTCCCATAAATTTGTTTGTTCAATCCTGGGATTGGCCTGGGATCTTGGGATTGGGTCAATTTTTTGTCCAGGATCCTGGGATTGTAAAATTTCTGGGATTTGAGACCCCTACTTAGGCCTAATTTAATACTATAATTCTTATTTTAAAAAATCTGCTTAGGACCTAGGCCTAATATCTGGATCTGATCTAATATCCTAGATTATATTTAATATTTACAATTGGCTAGACCTAAGGCTGAATAAGCTTGAATTAGGGCTAGAATTATCTAAATTCTTTAGACTTAAATGTAAGGCCTATTTCTAAAGAACTAGGCCTATTTTTGATCATTTAAATAAATATTTATTTATATTTACATAATTTAATATGGCTCCAAAATTATTTTTGAAACTCTATAGGATATGCAGTCATTTTGTCTGCTGCCTTTTTGTCTGCTGGTAGACAAAATGACTTTTTAAAAAGAAAAATTAAAATATCACTATGTAAATCATAAAGCTATTTTTTATTATAAGATATTGCAAGTCATGTAAAGAGTTATTATATGATATCTATTTGCATGTGTAATATTGTTAATACAATATTTCAAAGATATATTATATTTAATTTAAACGTCCATTGAAAAAAAAACTTTTGTGATAGTCAGTTAGAGTCATTAGTGAATTAGAAGATAGAGTAGTTTGTAGTTAAATATGATTGTGAGCATTCTTATGATCCGTGGCCCTATTTCAATCCAATGATAATAGTGCATTTGTTGTCTTATTGCAAATTTTATTTAAACTTAACTTCAAATTATATAAACTTACAAACTTACATATATATAAATACTTATAAACTTATATATATAAATCAAGTCAAACTTTGGTGGGTCTTAAAATAATATTTGTAGATATACTTGCACTTTTTAAAAATGAGTTCATTATCTTTACTTTTAAGTTTTTTTAAAGATATACAGTCTTGATTTCCATGATTAGACTGACATTGTACTCAATATTTTGTTGGTAGACAAAATGATTGTATTGTAATTTTGTAGACAAAAGAGTGACAGACAAAATGACCGCCAACCCTTTATAGCAATAGGTACTAGCTCCTTCCCCTTCTAGGCCTATCTATTTGTAATCATAAGCCAAGGCATAACATAGCTAGCTAGTAATATGGTTGATATTACTAGCATATATACATATGGTCATACATACATATGGTCATATATACATATGGTTGACTGGCCTATTGGTTAGCCTGCTCACTGGCCTATTGGTTGGCTTGCTCACTGGCCCACTGCTTAGCCTGCTCATTGGCCCATTGGTTGGTCTGCTTATTGGCCCATTGCTTAGCTTACTACTTGGCCTACTTACCAGCCCATTGTTTAGTGCACTTACTGGCCTACTGACTAGACCATTAACCAGTATGGCATAAGCCCAAGCTATGGCTAAGCACTAGATAATAGATATATGAATAGTTCTTCAGTAAATAATGGAATACAAGTAAAATGCTGCATTAATACTCATCCTTGTTCATTAAAAGACATATAGATGCAACTTAAATTGGCAAAACATGATGTACACTAGCATCTTATCTTGATATTTAGATGTGTGGCTTAAATTTTAGAAGTTCTTGGCCTTTAAGAGCAAGTAAATAGTTTACTAATAAAAGACAGCCAGTAAAACACATTTTGTTACTAAAATCTTGTTACCAACAGAGTAAGATCTACAATAGAAGGTTGAAAGTAAAGACATTCATAATTGTGCCAATGAGCAATGTATGTTAGAAATGTTCCATCATTTTAACATGATTGGCAATTTCGTTTTTTATTCTGGCATGTGCTTAGCATTGTTTCTAATGTGGCACAAAACAACAACAAAATATGCAGCCCCATGTTACAAGGTCACAGTATAATATGACAGCTATGTAGTATAGGGGATAATCTAAATAAAAAATCCAATAATAGAAAATCAAAATAATAAATAAATCATAAATAGGAAATATAAAAAGAGCATATATTAATTTACTATCAATAAAATATATAATACATTTAGCTCCATAAAAGTTTTTAGATAAATCTAAAACATTTAAATACCAAATTTGCTATTGTCATTGCCAGTTAAAATAAATCAATAAATATAAAGCTATTACTTTAAAGTTAAACAAAGGCAGTTTAGCCTAAATCTATTTGGTTAGCAAAGTTAGCAATGTTAACAAATAAAATATTTGAGATGTTTTTTAGTCATTAAAAAACAAAAAAATTATGTTGTATACATATATATATATATATATACGAGGCCAACTCCTCCGTTGGCGGAGTAAGGGGAAGAACTCCCATCGCCAGAATTTCATTTTCTGAAATCCATCAGCTGAATCCAATGACACGAATCCTATCGTCCAAATTCTCTCCAAATCCTCTATTAACCCCCCAAAAATCATGTTGTTTTACCTGTTTGCAAAAATTGACTGCCTGCCATTGTCCAGATTGAGACTCTCGTCTGTCCCTCTCTCCTCTTTGCTCTCTCATCTCTAATCTCTCCTATCTCCTCTCTGCTCTCATCTGCTCGTTTATCAATCATTTCTCATCTCATCTCTTATCTCTCATCTCTACTCTCTTATCTCTCCTTTCTGCACTCTCATATCTAGACTCTCTTCTTTCTCCTCACTACTTTCTCCTCTACTTTTTCCTCTCTTCTCTTTTATCTCTTCACTCTCCTCTCCTTTATCTCCTCTCTGCTCTCTCATCTTTCTACTTTCTCCCCTCTCCTCTCTCCCTTATCCTCTCGCTTCTCTCTCCCCTCATCTTTACTCATTTATCTCTTCTCTCTCGTCTTTTGGCTCTACTCCCTCCTGTCTCCTCTTTCTCCTCTCTTACCCCTCTCCTCTCTCCTCTCAATTCCCCCATCTCTTCTCTCGCCTTTATTCTCTTTTTCTTTTCTCTAATCTGCCCTTTTGATTCTCTCTTTTCATGTTCTCTTTCCTCTAATATTTTATTCACTCTTTCCTTTCTCTTTTCTCTATTCCCTTTCATTTAGCCATTTCATCCTCTCTATGAAACAGATATCATCAAAATCATCTCCGTTAAATACAATCCAGCGTGTATCATCTCCTTCAAGCTACAATCCATCATTTAAAAAATATTATCTCTATCAAATTTCAGTCACTCAAGACTATGAAACTGAAGTCTATAAAATATGCTTTTTACTTGTCTGGATATACGTCAAAAAATTTAAAAAAATCCTCCATAAAACCTCTGAAATATCATAGCATGTTTTCCCTGTTTGCAAAAATTGACTGCCAGGTCCAGACTGAGACTCTCTCCTGTCTCCTCTCTCCTCTTTGCTCCTTTATCTAATCTCTTCTCTCTGCTCTCATCTCCTCTCTCCTCTCTACTCTTACTTTCTTATCAATCACCTCCCATCTCTCATCTCTCCTCTCTGCGCTCTTATCTCTTTTTCTTATCTCTATTCTCTCATCTTTTCCCTTTGCTCTCTCATTTCTTTTCTCATCTCTCTCCTGAGTCCTCTCTCTCTTCTCTTCTCACTTCTCTCTCTCCCGTCTTCTCTCCTGTCTTCTCTCAATTCTCTCTTATCTCTCTTCTTCTCTCCCATCTCTCATCTCTACTCGCTTATCTATCGCCTCTCCTCTACCCTGCCCTCTCTCTCTCTCTTCTCTTTTCTCTCTCGTCTCTTCTCTCTGCTCTCATTTCTCATACTCCTATTTTCTCTCTTACCCTCTCCTTTTTCATCTCTCATCTTTCCCCTCTCCTCTCTACCGTCTCCTGTCTCATCTCTCTTCTCTCTTCTCTCTCCTCTGTACTCTCTTATCCCTCTCTCCTCCCATCTTTCCTCCCTCCTTTGCTCTCTCATTTTTCCTCTCTCCCCTCCTTTCTTCCCTCTACATTCTCTTCTCTTCGCTCTCCCTCTTCATCATTCCTGCCTCACTCCCCTCTTCTCTCCCCTCTGTCGTCGACTCGTCTTTAATCTCACAGCTCTCATATCTACTGTCTTTTCCATTATCTTTCTATCCTCTCTTCTCCTTGAAATCTCTTCTCTCTACTCTCTTATCTGACGGACTGAAAGCGCCGATAATCAAACCAATTGAAATTTATCACCCGCCTCCTCCATTACTGAAATTACTCAAATGATAGCTGGCTTGAATTTGTGTACGCAACCTTCCCCCCCAACTACAATCTTGGCAGAAAGTTTAAAAGTATGGAAATCGTTTTTTCAATGCTGTGCTTTTTGTTTTCATTTAAAACAAATAACTTATATCCCCAAACTCAGCGTTGCAAGATCTTTCCAGCAATACAAATTCTCTCCTCTCAAAGCTTAAAACTCAAGGAACAGTTAGCGTTTGAACTTCCCGATTTAAAGCATTGAAGTATCTATCGAGTGTACATTCACTGCCTGCTAGCTAGTAAGAGGCTCGCAAGTTTATTCCAGGGACTACTCAATTCTAGAGAATTGAGTAGTCCCTGGTTTATTCATTGAATTTAGCTGCCCAGCTAAATACAGTCTTGAAAGACGCCGATAATAAAACCAATTGAATATCGACACAGTCCTTATCTATCTGTTTACACAGTACATTGCTATGTACACTCAGCCCAAACCAACCCCCCTATTCCGGGGGAATCATTAAATTTTACTTCACCCCCAACACGCGGGGGTTTTATTAGCATTGAACCCAGAACACGCGTCACCCACCCCTCCAATACACAGCGACCCGCGGGAGGAGGTTGGGGTGGTTGTTTTTACAATTATGCCACTACCCCTCCACTGGAGAGGCAAAGTGGCCAAAGAAGGTTAAGAAAACAGTTTTCTGCTTTTTTAACTGACTTAATTTTGGAAATTTCAACATTAAAATAGCCTATTTGTTGCGTAGGAAAATTCTGCATTGATATATGTAAGTCCCGCATTTGAGTTGCCAGCCGTCTAGGAGGAGATACGCGTTAAACCCGGCCGGTCGATCGATCCACTCAGCTTTAGATATAAGATATAGATATATATATATATCTAAATGCTGTGCTATGAAATATACATTCATAAGCTATTAATGCATTAGTAAATTTCGAATGCTGTGTATGGCAAAAATGAATGGCCTCAACATCTTAGCTTCTGATTTTGGATTATTGTGTTTTGACAAATTTAGACACACCAACTTTGATTTTTGCATCTTTTATTGAGACCCCAGGTGGCATATTGGCATCCTATTAAGGGTTCATATTAAGCAATTGTTCAAGTATTTTTCTTATTAAATTTTTACATTTGAGGATAAGCAAAGGGTAGGAGATTGTAGTCTAGTAGCCTTGGACTTCCACCTGAAAGGTCAGGGGTTCGATTCCCGATCCTACTGGAACAATGTGTGTCCTTGAACACTTGACAGTTAACTCTGCATTGCTTCAGTTCACCCAGCTGTAAAATGGGTGCCAGCATTAGCTGGGGTAATTGATGGTGTGTGGCGACTCCCCAGTTGGGCTTAACGCAGCCTTCAGATGCGCCGCGCAATATCTGCGGCTGAGCTGTCGGTTGCACATCTGGCCATTGGGGCCAGGCAAACAGGCAAAAGAACGAGGCCTATATAATTTATATAATCTCCCCGCCACTCCAGCCAAGCTAAAAAATGCTCGCCTCGCTGCGCCTCTGCAAATCTGTTGCTCGCCTTAGCCAACCAGGCCTCGGCGTGACCGCCCGCGGCTACGGCTCCGCCGCCTCTACTGCGCCTGTGCCACCCGGCTACACCAGCAAGGAGATGGAGTCTGTCATCTCCAATGGCCAACTGTCCAGCTACCCGCAGGTTGGCCGGCGCGAATGGGTCGGGCACGGCCGCGGCGGCATGCCCAACTATTTCGACTGCCTCATGTTCCCCTATCCGGCTATCCGCTTCCGCGAATGGGACAGCGCGTACGAGGCGTTGCGACAAAAGGAGAAAGGCGACTGGAATAATCTGAGCATTGAAGACAAGAAGAAGCTGTATCGGTGAGTAGGCAGCTCAGAGATCATCAGCCCTATAGGGATCGCCCTTAGACAGCTCAGAGATCATCAGCCCCATAGGAATCGCCCTTAGACAGCTCAGAGATCATCAGCCCCATAAGAATCGCCCCCAGACAGCTCAGAGATCATCAGCCCCAGCCCCATAAGAATCGCCCCCAGACAGCTCAGAGATCATCAGCCCCAGCCCCATAAGAATCGCCCCCAGACAGCTCAGAGATCAGCCCCATAGGAATCGCCCTAAAAAACCCGGTCAACTCCCCGTCTTCACTGCAGCCACTCCTTCCGGTACACCTTTTCCGAGCTGGAGGCTCCCACCGGACGCTGGAAGCTGTCCATCGGCATTCTCATGCTAGTGTTCAGCGGCGCCTCCCTAACTATGCTCTTCATCAAGAAGGTATTCACCCCTGCCTTCCCGAAAAGCTTCGATGAAGAATGGATGATGCGCTCGATGTGGAAGCAGATCATGATCGGATTCAATCCCGTGCAAGGCGTCAGCTCCAAGTGGGACTACGAGAACAACCGGTGGAAGGAGTAATCTTTGCCATTGTTGTATTGTCCCAATATTGGAAAACAATTATTAATAAATGACCGCTTTAAAATGTACTTTTTAGCCTGGGAAGATTTGGATTGGGCTAGCTTTCTAAATAATTGCAAAATTAGACTAAAACCCCGTTTCTTAGCTCTACTAACCAATCTGCAATCTGCGCTTAAAATATGAATTTGATACAGTAAATTTCTTGTAGTGCGTTTAGATTTTTTAATTTAGAATCCATTTGAAACTCCTCTAACGCTAGTTTGTCGAAGTTTGACAATAAGTTTTTTTTAAGAAAGTCACTGTAACCAACCACTTTGTTGTGTTGTGCTCTAGCCTATCTCTTTTTTTCTGGTCCTCTTCTGCTTCTATTTAGGTCGTCTATATGAAGTTTTGCTTAGCTTTAATTAGAATTTCGCATTCACTCGTCCGCACAGGTGCCTCGTGTCCAACTTCAGAAAATTCAAATTAAATAATAATCGCACCACGTGTTCTTAATACCTTTCAGCCCCCCCCCGTCTCAATCTGATGCCTACACAAAATAATCAATTATTTAAGATCAAAGAAATATAAACTGATGTGTTCTTGCAGGTCAGCCATCTCGTTGATGAAAGTGGGAAAATTAATTATCAGTTCCTTTTATTTGCGAAGTAGCAAGCTTGGAGTTGGACTATTTTTTTTCAAATGATTTTGTTATGAGCACATAGTTCTTATAGGATGCCTTCTGCCGAATTCGGTCATACAGTAGACACTGCAATGATCATTTTCCGAGTTTGGTCATGCAGTGGACACTGCAGTGATCATTGTCCGAGTTTGGTCATACAGTAGACACTGCAATGATCATTTTCCGAATTTGGTCATGCAGTGGACACTGCAATGATCATTGTCCGTGTTTGGTCATACAGTGGACACTGCAATGATCATTGTCCGAGTTTGGTCATACAGTAGACACTGCAATGATCATTTTCCGAGTTTGGTCATACAGTGGACACTGCAATGATCATTGTCCGAGTTTGGTCATGCAGTGGACACTGCAATGATCATTTTCCGAGTTTGGTCATACAGTAGACACTGCAATGATCATTTTCCGAGTTTGGTCATGCAGTGGACACTGCAATGATCATTGTCCGAGTTTGGTCATGCAGTGGACACTGCAATGATCATTTTCCGAGTTTGGTCATACAGTAGACACTGCAATGATCATTGTCCGAGTTTGGTCATACAGTAGACACTGCAATGATCATTTTCCGAGTTTGGTCATACAGTAGACACTGCAATGATCATTTTCCGAGTTTGGTCATGCAGTGGACACTGCAATGATCATTGTCCGAGTTTGGTCATGCAGTGGACACTGCAATGATCATTTTCCGAGTTTGGTCATACAGTAGACACTGCAATGATCATTGTCCGAGTTTGGTCATGCAGTGGACACTGCAATGATCATTGTCCGAGTTTGGTCATACAGTAGACACTGCAATGATCATTTTCCGAGTTTGGTCATGCAGTGGACACTGCAGTGATCATTGTCCGAGTTTGGTCATGCAGTGGACACTGCAGTGATCATTGTCCGAGTTTGGTCATACAGTAGACACTGCAATGGCCATTGTCCGAATTCGGTCATACATTCGACACTGCAATGATCATTGTCCGAGTTTGGTCATACGGTGGACACTGCAATGGTCATTGTCCGAGTTTGGTCATACAGTGGACACTGCAATGATCATTGTCCAAGTTTGGTCATACAGTGGACACTGCAATGATCATTGTCCGAGTTTGGTCATACAGTAAACACTGCAGTGATCATTGTCCGAGTTTGGTCATACAGTGGACACTGCAATGGTCATTGTCCGAGTTTGGTCATACAGTGGACACTGCAATGGTCATTGTCCGAGTTTGGTCATACAGTGGACACTGCAATGATCATTGTCCAAGTTTGGTAATACAGTGGACACTGCAATGATCATTGTCCGAGTTTGGTCATACAGTGGACATTGCGTGATCATTGTCCGAGTTTGGTCATACGGTGGACACTGCAATGGTCATTGTCCGAGTTTGGTCATACAGTGGACACTGCAATGATCATTGTCCGAGTTTGGTCATACGGTGGACACTTCAGTAGTTAATTGTCTATAATTAGTCACACTAGTTAGCCACAGATGCAGTATTATTTTTGTAAGCAGAAATCGGTCAATTATTGAACAGCAAGCCGCATTAGTTGTTATTCCAGCAAATTCGCGAGCCCACTATCGACCTGTCAATCGCGCCGGCTCACACTCGCACACAGAAGTAGGCGATGTCGGAGGCCAAGCGAATCCGCCTGGCCGATCCCAGCGAGCTGTCAGCCGCTCCGGCCTCCTCATCCGCTGTTGAATCCGAGCCGTCGCCTCAGCTGCTGGAGCTAGTTCAGGACTGCACCTGCCCGGTGTGCAAAGAGATCTTCACCGAGCCCGTAGCCCTTGTCGCGTGCGGTCACGCATTCTGCCGGCGTTGCTACGAGAAACTGTGTCGAAAATGTGCCACAACCGAGACCGGCATCGGCGGCGGCTTCGCCTTCTTGCTGGCGCCGCCGTCCTCGCTGGCCGCTGAACAGCAGCGCAGGGTTGCGTGTCCGGTCTGTCGGGTGAAGTTCCGGCCAGGCTCGGACGCTGTTAAACCGGACAGCCAGGCCGAGTGCTTAGTTCGAGCTCTGATGCTGGTGAAAGCTCCGCAGCAGACTGTCGACGCTTCTTTACCGACACCTGGCGACGTCGATCGCAGCGACGGCTGCTGCTCCGCATCCACCGACTGCTGGCGTCGACGAGCCGTCCGCTGCACCGACTGCGGAGTGGCCTCCTGCCGGGCCCACCACGAATCCGCGCTGGCCAGCCTGCGGTCCTCCGCCGCCGAGGTGGCTGCCGCCGGCGCCACTTTCGCTTCGGACGAATCAGCCGGTGTCGGTCCGCTGCGCCGGCTAACCGACATGCGGCTCCGCCTGCCCAACCTCCGGCGAGCCCTGGCCGACCGGCTGACGGCTCGTCTAGACGCCTACGAGGCCCGGCTGGAGGATGCCAGCGTCCGGGTTCGCCAGGCCGCCGAGGCCAGCTTGGATCGGCGCCAGCATCTGGCCGGCCTGGTCCACCGACTGGAATCGGTCACGGCCGCTGCAGCCGCTGTTGGCGGCGACGCAGTCGATGCTAGCTACGCCGAGATGCTGACGTTGAAGTCGCGTCTGACCGCCGAACTGGCCGAGGCGCGTTCGCTTCATCCGGCACTGCGGGTGGAAGAGCCCATTGGCTTGGTGAGTTCAGCTAAATAATATGTTGATGATAGTCTAGAACTCATTCAGACTGTCCCACAGTTTCAAAGCGTGTTGAAAATCGCATTGGATCTACGTCCAAGTATCTTTGAGAATTGCTTCTAATCAGCCTTAGAATGGTCTCTCTGATCGGCCCTCAAAACCGCTTTTGAGAAATATCTCTCTAATCGGCCCTCAAAACTGCTTTAAGAATGGACTCTAATCGGCCCTCAAGTGCTTTGAGAATGGTCTCTGATCGGGCTCAAAACCGCTTTGAGAATGGTCTCTGATCGGCCCTCAAGTGCTTTGAGAATAGTCTCTGATCGGGCTAAAAACCGCTTTGAGAATAGTCTCTGATCGGCCCTCAAAACCGCTTTGAGAATAGTCTCTGATCGGCCTTCAAAACCGCATTGAGAATGGTGTCCGATCGGCCCTCAAAACTGCTTTGAGAATGGTCTGTGATCAGCCCTCAAAACTGCTTTGAGATTGGTCTGTGATCAGCCCTCAAAACTGCTTTGAGAATGGTCTGTGATCGGCCTTCAAAACTGCTTTGAGAATGGCATCCGATCGGCCTTCAAAACTGCTTTGAGAATGGCATCCGATCGGCCTTAAAAACTGCTTTGAGAATGGTATCCGATCGGCCTTCCAAACCGCTTTGAGTATGGTATCCGATCGGCCCTCAGAACCTCTTTGAGAATGGTATCCGATCGGCCTTCAAAACTGCTTTGAGAATGGTCTCTGATCGGCCCTCAAAACCTCTTTGAGAATGGTCTCTGATCGGCCCTCAGAACCTCTTTGAGAATGGTCTCTGATCGGCCTTCAAAACCGCTTTGAGAATGGTATCCGATCGGCCTTCAAAACTGCTTTGAGAATGGTCTCTGATCGGCCCTCAAAACCTCTTTGAGAATGGTCTCTGATCGGCCCTCAAAACCGCTTTGAGAATGGCATCCGATCGGCCTTCAAAACCTCTTTGAGAATGGTCTCTGATCGGCCCTCAAAACCTCTTTGAGAATGGTCTCTGATCGGCCTTCAAAACTGCTTTGAGAATGGCATCCGATCGGCCTTCAAAACTGCTTTGAGAATGGCATCCGATCGGCCTTCAAAACCGCTTTGAGAATGGTATCTGATCGGCCCTCAAAACCTCTGAGAATGGTATCTGATCGGCCCTCAAAACCTCTGAGAATGGTATCTGATCGGCCCTCAAAACCTCTGAGAATTTTCTCTCTGACCGGCCCTCTAAATCATTAGCCCAATCAATTATATTCTGTACTGCTATACTCGATGTAGATGGAGTTATGCCCAGAATCAAAAACCAACGTCCCCACCCCGCCCCGCACAGCAGGAGGACCTCGAGCGCGGCCTGGACGCCTGCCTGGACGAGCTCACAGTTCGCCTGTACGCCCTGCCCTACGAGTCCTTGGCCCGCGCCTCTACTAGCGGCGCCCCGTTGGCGCCAGTTCGCCTGGCACCGATAGCGCATCACCGAACCAGACCGCGCCGGCCCTGGTGCCTCCGCTTATTGAAGAATGTCAGCGGGCTGCGGCTGCTTAACGGCCGGCTAGTCAGATCGTCGGCGGCCTCGGCAGCATCGGCTTCGGCTTCGCCAAGTGTCGAGGACGGCTCCGAGCCGCTGCCTCAGTCTGGCATTCTGCTGGTGAACTACAGCGGCCCAACTGGCCGGCTTCACATATTTGAAGCTGGGCAGAGAATACGCCGTCTGGGCTGCCTTCAACTGCAGCCGCCCCGCCTGCCCGGACCCGCTATCGGCCACGGCCGGCGTCGCTGCCGCCCCGGCCGCATCGCCGTCTGCAATAATCGGCAGAGAATCTTTGCCACTGACTCGGCCAATAATCGGGTTATGGCGTTTCATGCCACTGGCCGGCTGGTCGCCAGCTTTGGTTGCTATGGCGACTCAGACAACGCCGGCGACGACAGTTTATGCCAGGACGACGTTGGCGAGTCGAACGGCGAGCCAAATTTTCAACGCCCTCTAGGATTGTGCGTCGACAACGAAGCGCTGTACGTTGTTGACAGCGGCAACTGTAGGGTGCAGATCTTCTGCCTGGACAGCGGCTACAGGCGGATCGGCTGCCTGCGGCATCCTGACTTCACTGCCGGCCTGCACAGCGTGCTCGCCTGCCAGTCTGATCTAGTTGGGTCGGAGTCGGCGTCGGCGCCCGGTTTGGTGGTGTCGGATCGGGACACGGAGCGGCTGTTCCTGTTCGATCGGGCTAGCAGGTTGTGGGAGCCGCCTTTTCTTCTGAGCCTTTTTTAGGACCCAGTAGATCCCTCTAGCGACTCTATGGGGCCCTTGTGACTTTTTAGCGACTCAATTAAACGACTGCAATGCGACGGAGTCGGAGAGCTAGAGCCGAAAAAGTCGACTATAAGTCGTAGTGTTAGCTCAGATACGACCCTGCGACCCCAGAGTCATGATAGAATCGCCTCAGAGTTCCTTGCGTCGCTCCAGGCCTCAAATAGACTATTAGACGACTTTTTGGCGACTTGGAACCGCTACATCTTGTCGTTTTTTAGGAGTCGTCTAGAGTCACTTCTTTCCTATTTTACCTGTGTAAAAGGTGTAAAACCTTTACCTGCAAAAACTCTGGGGCGACACAAGTGACTCTGGGACGCTTCTTTATGTAGCTCCTGACCTCTCAGCCTTGACACCTCAGCAATTGCCTCCCATAAGCCTCAACATCTCAAAGCCCCATTAGCCTTAACATCCCAGCAATTCCCCCAGTAAGCCTTGACATCTCAGCAATTCCCCCAGTAAGCCTTGACATCTCAGCAATTCCCCAGTAAGCATTGATGTCTCAGCAATTCCCCCAGTAAGCCTTGACATCTCAGCAATTCCCCCAGTAAGCCTTGACATCTCAGCAATTCCCCAGTAAGCCTTGACATCTCAGCAATTCCCCCAGTAGCCTTGACATCTCAGCAATTCCCCCAGTAAGCCTTGACATCTCAGCAATTCCCCAGTAAGCCTTGACATCTCAGCAATTCCCCCATCGCAGTAACAGTTCAGTACCACACCGCCTACCTACCTGTACTTAATACATTCCATACTCCTAATTATGGATCTGCTATCGCTAACCATCGCAGAATATCCCCCCCCCAACAGGCGAGCAATCCGCCACCTGTCAGTGGGCGGCCGGCCGGCCGACCTGAGCTCCGACCGGCACGGCAACGTGTTGGTCAGCCTGGCCGCCAGCCGCCAGGTCAAAGTGTTCGACCCGCTGCTCACCCGCTGCCTGTACGCCTTCAACTTGGACAGCTGGTCGCCGCCGGTCGGTGCCAGCGAGGAACCGGCGACTGCAACACCAGAAGCAGCAGCTGCCGACAATCGGAACGGCGAAATCGAAATCGAAGAAGAAGAGGAGGATGAAGATGATGAAGAACAGTACATCGGCGGAGGCTGGGACTCGTCGCCGGGCTCGGCATCATCGGCCGCCTCGTCGGCATTCTCGCTGTCGGCTGCTCCGCCTCTGCCGTCGGTTGGCGAGTTTCTGTTCTCCGGCATGTCGGACGGTCGACGCCGGCGTCGATTTGTTGTCGCCGGATTTGGCGGCGGCGGCGGCGGCGGTGGCATCGGCGGTCCGGGCGACTGCCTGCAGGGCATTGCGCTGGACCCGTTGACCAGGCGGATCTTCGCCGCCGATGCGAGGCGACAGTGCCTGCTGGCCTATCAGCTGTGAGTTGGCTGGTTAGCCTGAGGGGGGGAATTTAACGGTTTGTGTGGGATTTTTGTTGGAATATCCATCCCTATAGATTGATGTTAGTGCTATTAGCTGAACAATTAATCATCAAAAGAGCGGGTTGCAGCCTAGTGGCTAGAGCGTCGGACTCACGTTTGAAAGGTCCGGGGTTCGATTCTTGATCCACGCAACTCTGGATTGTCTCAGTTCGCCCAGCTGTAAAATGGGTGCCTGGGGTAATTGAGGATGTGTGTGTGTGTGTGTGGCGACTGAACAGCTGAGCTGTCGGTTGCACACCTGCCCATTGGGTGTAATTAATAATTATTATTACGATAAAAGACTATAGAAGAAAGCAGCTATTACTTCTTAGTGCTAGTATAGTTTGCTTTCCATTAGAGCATTGGAAATTCAGCTAGACTTGTGTATATAGTTTACTGTCTGTAATCTAGGCGCGGATTCAAATTCGATTTGTTACAACAAACTTATACAAAACCAGCTCTATGCCTAGACTGTTTTATTCGTTATTATAATTTCTTGAGCTTTAGCCTGAAAAAGAGTATAAATTAGTCTAAAAGCTACTTCGGGGTGGAAATTTCAACATGCTGCTGAATGTTTACATTGTTTACTATCGACTTACTCTGTTGCTTGTCTTGACATTTTGTGTTGTCTATTAAATTTTAGCATTTTCTTAAAATCCCGACAAGAAACTGGCTGCTATAATGTTGAACTGTAGGCATCCATTGTAGGGTAACTTCTGTGAGTACGCGATCAGCTGATCGGTTGCATCGCTGATTGACAGGCGCTTCCAAACAAATATTGTGCGCTGTTATTGCATTTTTGATCTGTCGTCTAGCTTTCAAAATTGCATTACTGTTAGTAATATTTTAAGGAAACAATTGGCTATAGTTACAATTAGTGTCAATTGTTTGACAAACAAATCGAAATTGTAGCTGATTTTGTTTTTAAGTAACTGTGCCGTGTAATTAAGTTCTTATTCTTTAATTTTGCTTTCCTTATTTTCATTTTTAAGCGATGAGTTTCTTCGCTTAGAAAAATCAAATATAAAAAATTAATCGCAAGCTTAGTTAAAGCTTGTAGTTTTAATTCTGTAATCAGAATGTATTACTTATTACTTATATTTGGTTGGTTTACAGAATTGCGATGCACTTAACAGTAAATTATATCCTGCTTTCTGTAGTTTATTACTGACGGACAGACAGACAGACAGACAGACAGACAGACAGACAGACAGACAGACAGACAGACAGACAGACAGACAGACAGACAGACAGACAGACAGACAGACAGACAGACAGACAAACAAACAGACAGACAAAAAGACAGACAGACAGACAGACAAAAAGACAGACTGACAGACAGACAGACAGACAGACAGACACCGTGGAGACAGATAGGCAGGCAGGCAGGCAGACAGACACACCGAGACAGATAGGCAGACAGACAGACAAAAAGACAGACAGACACACCGAGACAGATAGGCAGGCAGGCAGACAAAAAGACAGACAGACACACCGAGACAGATAGGCAGGCAGACAGACAGACAGACACACCGAGACAGATAGGCAGGCAGACAGACAGACAAAAAGACAGACAGACACACCGAGACAGATAGGCAGGCAGACAGACAGACAGACACACCGAGACAGATAGGCAGGCAGACAGACAGACACACCGAGACAGATAGGCAGGCAGACAGACAGACACACCGAGACAGATAGACAGGCAGGCAGGCAGACAAAAAGACAGACAGACACACCGAGACAGATAGGCAGGCAGACAGACACCCGAGACAGATAGGCAGACAGACAGACAAAAAGACAGACAGACACCCGAGACAGATAGGCAGACAGACAGACAAAAAGACAGACAGACACACCGAGACAGATAGGCAGACAGACAGACAAAAAGACAGACAGACACACCGAGACAGATAGGCAGACAGACAGACAAAAAGACAGACAGACACACCGAGACAGATAGGCAGGCAGGCAGACACCAAGGCAGACAAACAAGGCAATCAGTCATGCCCATTCCGCTGACTCGAATCAAAACTCGAATCAGATGCCAAAATCCCGGGTCAATGTTTGTACACGAGCCCCATAATATACGTAAAAAAATTGAAACGGCTACGCATGGCATCGAAACCGGTTTTGTGGAGCGAGAGTCGGACGCGTTATCCACTGAGTCGGAGTGGTCAACTGATTTGCCATTACCGATTTGCTTGGCTATGGCGCACAGTTCACTTTTGCACCAAGCATTATGCTACTCTAGTGAAAGAGGTGGTCGCTTGTTTCCATAATTTGAGTTTGCACTCCTTGGTCGCCTCTATATGACGCGAATTCGATAAAAAGCAAATGGTACACGATAAGAATATTGGCGCAATCTGCTCTAGCTGAGAGCTAAGTTTGAGTGCAGCTCTGTATATCTGTACAAATATTGAAATGAGCATAGCAACGGCATTTCAGTTTCTTTGCATGTCATAAAAGACTGCTATTTACACTGCTAGTTGACACTTAAGACAGGTGAGCTTGAAGCATGGTTAGGAAAAAATAATTTTACATTTTACAATTTAGATTCTGTGTCGCACTACTGGACAACTGAAGAAAACTGCTATTCTTCTTGGGGTGTCGCTATCAAGTCGCCCTCCACTTTGTCCTCAGCTTCAGGGTTCCAAAATGAGTGCCTGCGCCACCAAAAATCAGTTAAAAAATACAGGAATTTTTCGTTTTAGGATTCTTGGTTTTGTCCCCTCACCCGCCATAAAATCCATCATGGCGACACCCTTGGTTGCACTCGATTGACTTAAAAATGAGCTGGAGGTTTCGATAGAGAACGTCGGCGAGCAGTCGGAATGTTGGAAGCAGGTTGTACTCTTTGAGCAGTTCGAGAACTTCAACAGCCTTCAACAGTTTTACGTCTGCTACAGAAGAGCAGAGCCACTGGGAAGCGTGAATCACGCGAGAAAAGGTACTGCGGTGCTTCGCGAGGCCAGATCGACGCGACGCCTCTAGTGGCAGGAAATTTCCCAGGACTGTTTTTGACGCCTTGTTTTGGGAATACCACGTCGAGTCAACGCCCGGTTACTTGCGAGAAGAGGCTACATGCGTTTCTGAAGCCCTGTGTATACGTTCCTTACCGACCTCCAGCTCTTTTCTAAGAACAATCCAGTGAAGCGTCCTGCTACTTCAGCAGTCCACGGGGACACTACTGAGGTCTATGAGTGACGGGAGATTCTTCAGTCAACTCGTCCGAGCCCCCGTGGCTTGACTCTGAGCGAGCGTTAGTCGCGCCAAATACAGAGAAGTCGGTAAATTGTCGGCCGTCAGTCAGGTCAGGATCTTGTTGCTCGGGGTCGAAGGCAAAATCAGAGATCTGTGTGTTGTTATAGACAGTTTTTTGACACTGAACAGCAGCAATTTTATGACCTATAAATGTACTGCCGAAAAATCAGCCCGCCATCATTGAATCATCATTGCTTAAATAAGATGAAGCGTGTGTTGCCCCTTCTCACCTGGGTTGTCCTGATGTGGAATGGAAAATTCTTGTTGGCCAAACTCGGCCACGTCAGAATCAGGTAGAACAGGTGAGCCAAGAACAGGCTGATGACCTCGATGAAGTTTACAACCTTGGCCCGCATGTAGTCAGGCACCTGGTTGATGTTCACGGCCACTGTGATTGGAATGGCGATGAACCACAAGCTGTAGAAGACGAGCATCGGAGTGTAGAAGACGACCTTCTTCTTGTGCTTGGACATTGTGAAGATGCTGCAGCCCACGTAGAACAGCCAGCATGCCAGAATGACGGCCATGAGTCCGTAGCCGGGCGAGCTCTCGTATCGGTACAGCACCAGAGCTGCGTCAAAGGTCACGGCCTCGACGATGTACAGAGCAATGTAGGCGATGGCGAAATAGAACATAAATACGATTAGGCAGGTTGTGGCCCAGTGAGGCAGACGACCGCAGACAACAGTGTAGCCCAGGCTGAGCAGCAGCAGCATGAGCACCATCAGGATCTGAGACATGGCGTACAGCACGGTGCCTTCGGGTTGATTTAAGCTTCAAGATTATCATCCATTCAAATATGCTTCTCGATAACTGTAATCAGCGGCACTGAAGTACGCGCGTACTATACATGTTCCATTCTTGAGAAATATAATAAATAATAATTGATTACACCTGCCCCAATGGCCAGATGTGCAACCGACAGCTCAGCCGCAGCTATTGCGCGGCGCATCTGAAGGCTGCGTACGGCTGTTCAGTCCAAGGACTGGGGGTCGCCACACACAGCCTCAATTACCCCAGCTAATGCTGGCACCCATTTTACAGCTGGGTGAACTGAAGCAATGCAGAGTTAAGTGTCTTGCTCAATTAAGGACACAAATTGTTCCAGTGGGATCGAGAATCGAACCTCCGACCTTCAAGTCGTGAGTCCGACGCTCTAATCACTAGGGCTAGGCTACAACCTCCTTGAGCAATTACGAGTAATAGAAATTCAATTCAAGCTCACCAAACAGCTTTAGTCCCGAGTTTTCCTGCCCACTCAGGCCGTAGTTCAAATAGGAGATGCAGGTAAACACGATTGACATAAAGAATAAAGAAACAGACGACAAAAATATTTTGTATGTCGCGTGGAACATTTGGTTGCTGGCCAACTTCACTGGAATCGGAATGAAACGGGCTTCTGAGTAGCAATGCAACTATGGTATCAATGCAAAAAGTTTTAGGCACCGTCGACTGTCACTCACCCGAAACTACAACCACCAAGATAACCATGAGGAATTCAATGAAGAAAAATGCCATGTTAAATTCCAATATATCTGCAGATTATAACCGTACGGGTATTAGAATCCTAGATCGCTTATAAAATATTGTTTGCATTTGATTTTAGCTTACAGATTTCATCGGCGGAAAAGTGTTCTCTGAAGATCTGTCCCGGATTACCGTTTCTCATGAACACGTCGTACTCCAGATACAGTCCCTGAAATCACGGTTGCGGATGCAGCCAGACCAACAGTAAATTCCTGGCCTAATTGAAAACTATAGTACTTTATACTTCTAGCAAATATTTTTAGATATCAACAAAATGTGCCACTCAGAATCAATATGATTTTACAACAGAATTTTCAAGCTTGCATAGATCGATATTTCTGCTTTAACTTCCTACTCCACTATTCACTGTCAAAAAGTCAGCAGCAAAGTCAGTCCTCCTACATCCAGGATTGTGTAGCATGCAGTGCCGCTACATCCAGGATTGTGTAGCACACAGTGCCGCTACTTCCGGGATTGTGTAGCATGCAGTGCCGCTACTTCCTGGATTGTGTAGCATGCAGTGCCGCTACATCCTGGATTGTGTAGCATGCAGTGCCGCTACATCCTGGATTGTGTAGCATGCAGTGCCGCTACTTCCTGGATTGTGTAGCATGCAGTGCCGCTACATCCTGGATTGTATAGCACACAGTGCCGCTACTTCCAGGATTGTGTAGCACACAGTGCCGCTACATGCCGCTGAAAGAAGTTTTTTACCCATGCCGCAGCTGGTGGCTCTAACCATCAGGCGGTCCCATTTCCGTTTACCACGTCGTTCAAGAGCCTCATATGGGTTAATACCCGTATAATATTTTGCTACGTACTAACATTCTTTCCTAGGCAATTAGAGATCGCCATGAACCACCAGCGCTCTCTAGACGATGAGAATGGATAGTTTCGAGAGTTGCACGTGACGGAGTCATTGCCGCTGTAGACGCAGGTGCCATAGTCAGGATCTAGACGGAATATCTGGTAGCTGTTGACGTCTAACAGGGACTCCTTTTGGGCGCATGTCTGCATTGATATAAAGACCAGATATTTCTGCGCGAAAGGATTAAAATAGTAAAATTGATATTTATGACAAGCGCATACCATGCTGTCATTGTTGTAGACCATCGACCACAAATTTGGCTTGTCCCAGTACAATAGCAGGCTTTGAACCATAAACTTCTAAAATTCAGGTGCAAAATTTATCTAATAATATTCAATTCGATGCATTGTAACATTACTGATAGGATTTTTTCCATCAATAAGTTAATAGTTAAATTGTCACCCTTGGATATCGAAAGTTAAATTGCAGAATTCCTGCGGTTGGTAGAAAGCAGAATCTATCAAGAAATATCCAGTCCTAAAATTGAGTTAAGAAAGGTCTTTCAGAACTTTTAGTATGTTGCAAGGTAAGGTTGCACGGGTATAAAATGGTTTGTCAGTCGAATTTTCGGCTTCTACTTTATTTGTTCATGACTAAAGGTTTATAAAATCTGCTTATTCACCTTTTCAGTTTTCAGGACTCCACTGATACGTTTTCCACTCGCAACCGCTGCAGCTGATAATAAAGCCAAAAAAGAAAAGATTAGTTTACTATCCATTTTGGCTATGCATGTATTGGTTGACTATAGCATACATGTAGGCTGTCTAAAGAGTACGAGTTAGTAAGTTCGTTTAAATACGTGAATTTTTTGTTAAAACAAATTTCCAATTTCAACTTTTCTATGTAATATTTGTTACATTTGCTACTAAAATTTAATATTTCTAATAAAAAACGATTATTGTCTCGTTTCGCAAAAGATATTAAAAAAAAATTTTTGCTCGCAAATTTTGTTATACTTGCTTAAGAAAACAAGTTTAATCCGTAAAGAAAATCTAAAAAAGAAATCGTATGGCGTGGCTCTGGAAAAAAATATAAATGAAAATATGTTGAAATCGTGGCCTAACTCAGTGCCTTATACGGCGAGTTAACTTCACTCGAGTTAACAGCAGGAACGAGAATACTAACTGATACAGTCAAATGGAGTTGCTGGTCGATGCCAAAAGTACTTCGTAGAGTTTTATTTTGGAAAGTTCTATTACTTCATAATTTGTCACCTCCCCGTTGGGGGCTAAGATTACTAGTTCAATCCAACTATACTAAATATCCATAAAAACCTATTCTGTTTGTAGAATCGCAGTAATACTGAATTTTTGCCACATATAACTGCAGCCACACCCCGTGCATGTTTTCTGCCCAAGCTCCGACCTGCGGCTCTATCGCTGTCCCAACAAGGTGAAATGTACGAGCTAACTCAATTTAAGGGGGGGCTGTACACTAACCGCGGGCCCAACACTGCTTAACTTGCATAGTCAAAAAAGAAACACTACATAGTCTTCTGGTATTTTTTTCCTTCGTTTATTAAGGATGAGTCAGCAGTAAAGTACATGTAATATAATAGTAAGTATGTATTTAAATAAAACCGTTCGCATTCGCAACTACGAACTTGCGTAAAACTTCTATATTTAGATTGGGACAGCCACAAATTGTGTAAAATGAATGTTGAAGTTTTTTGTTAAAAATAATATAAAATTCGATAGATGAGATCACAAATACTTTAACAACAAGATTGCCTAAAGCTGCCTGCCATGTACATTCTCAGCGGCGCTGGCCAATGTACATTAACGGCTGCGCCAATAGCAAGCTGTTTACGGGATGCAGGCCACTCCAACTGCCTTTATTTTCATAATATAGCTGACACATACTTCCTTACTACTGAACTGAAAGTAGTCGAAGTGGCTCCCTGTTTACTACATAGTGTATACGAGCCTGCATCTGTAAAATGAGACAAAAAAGAGCTAAAATATCAAATTTCAGCTGAACATAAAAAACTGTGTGGAGTCGGAAGTGACATATCGTGGGAGACTAATCGTGAGTACCGGAAGTCAGGAAAAGGGAAGAGATTCAGAAGCATAGCATAAAATTAATAATTTCTCAGTTTTAAAAGCTATTCGTATTCTTGGAAGCAAAATCGTACAGAATATTATTTTTAAAATTACCATGAAAAGCAATCTATAAACAGATAAATGACAGATAAAACAGCTGATACATCAAAAACTGCTAAATGTCATTGGAAGGTCCGCATCAATTCTTGACGGAAGAGTCTCTCACACAATAACGTTGGTACTTTTGTACCGAAATTGAAGCCATCTTTGCTTCATTATCAATTAACGAAAAGCTGGAGTAAAATAGCAGATATAAAAAAGGTTTTGACAAAAATTATTTCGGGGTAAACAAAAGTCGAATTTAAAACTCAACTTGGGTAGGCCAAATAATTAGTCCGCAACACTGTCAGCGTAAGGTTTGAATAAATTTAACAATTGCTCTGGAGATATTTTAGCTCAGATTTGAGTGCAACCAGCCATATGACAGCGACTCTGCAGTGAGCCATCAGCTGACTACAGCAGCAGGAATTGGAATTGGCTACATACCATGTAAGTCGATGTTCCATTATCACATGTTTTCACAGACTTTTAGCACTGACGTAATCAACTAGGTTAAATTATTATAGCAAGTTGGATGTCCAATTCTAGGCATGGCTTGTCTCTCAGTCAGAAATTTGCGTATTGTCTGTTGCCCAACCTATCCAACCTATGTCTATGCCCCATCTATGGCCCAACCTGTCCATATTATGTCTATGGCCTAACCTGTCCAATTATGTCTATGATCCAACCTGTCCATATTATGTCTATGGTCTAACTTGTCCGTATTATGTCTATGATCCAACCTGTCCATATTATGTCTATGATCCAACCTGTCCATATTATGTCTATGATCCAACCTGTACATATTATGTCTATGATCCAACCTGTACATATTATGTCTATGATCCAACCTGTACATATTATGTCTATGATCCAACCTGTCCATATTATGTCTATGGCCTAACCTGTCCATATTATGTCTATGATCCAACCTGTCCATATTATGTCTATGGCCTAACCTGTCCATATTATGTCTATGATCCAACCTGTATATTATGTCTATGGCCCAACCTGTCCACATTATGTCTATGATCCAACCTGTCTATATTATGTCTATGCCCCAACCTGTATATTATGTCTATGGCCCAACCTGTCCAGCCAATTTCTATGGCCCAACGTGCCTTTGTTTTTAGTCTTTAAGCTTTAAATGTCCGTTTTCTAACTAGGCAGACTTAATTAAATTTGAAGTGCAGCTCTACAGTTTTAGTCTATGGCTAAAGTTCATTCATACAGATTGGAGTTTCTACTCAATCACGGAGCCAATATACTTGACAATTTCTTCACACAAAATCGTACTAAGGGGTTGTCAATCTAAGTTTTGGAATATAGCCAGCCTTTTGCGAGCTATCTAAGAAAAGCTGTTAGTTTAAGTCTCTGAATAGGCTCGCTCATTTTTTATGGTTTCCCGGTGTTTCCCTGTCTGCTCTCTTCTCTCTGCTGGCCACTATGTCTGGCTCTTTACCCAGCTTTTCTTCACTACGAGATCTGCGACCGAGTGCTGCTGAGAGCAGTTGTTCAATTTTTTCCAACGCCTAGATCACCTGCTTTTACAGGCAGGATTCAGCCTCAGATTGGTGGCAGCGTACCGCCGCGACCAGCGCCGCCGCCACCCAGCGGCCCCCCGCGCATCCAGTCAGGTGGCTGCGCAGCGTCGGCCTCTCTGTCGGACGCAGAAGCGTCGTCATCAGTCAGTGGCGGCTGCTGCAGCGACGAAGTCTCACTCTGAACGTTGTCATGCTGATCTTCGTTAGAAGCCGCCGCCGCAACCGGACGGTCCTCGGTGTCCGCCCCGTCCGCGATGTCGTACGAGTTGAAATTCAATCCGGCGTCGTTCTCAACCAGCCGGGCTGCCCTGGAGACGCTTCCAGCCGGCGAGGCGGACTCAGAAACGGTATCGGCGGCGACTGGCGTCGGCAGCATGACGCCTGAGTCCCAGTCACTGTCGCCGCTTCCGCCGACGCCGTCAGCGCCACCAAAACCAAACCCTGTGCTTGCAGCAGCAGCAGAAACCGCTGGGACGTAACTCTGACGCTGGTCTGGCACCGTGAAGATGGAGAAGTCCGTGAACTGGCGTCCGTCTGCGAGGTCGCCGGATTCCTTGTTGGCCTCTGACTCCTCTTTGTCCGCCATCTGTGTGGCCACTTCGAAACTGATGACGTCGATCTGTAAAGAATATTGGTGCATAATTGAGTTATTGGAGCATTTTGATTTTTCAAATCGAAGGCTTTGGGTTTTTATTTCAATTTGGTTCATAACACGTAAAACATCTAGCTAGGGCAGCGCATCTACCGTGTTGAGGGCAGAGCATCCTACGGTGTTGAGGGCAGAGCATCCTATGGTGTTTAGGGCAGAGCATCCTACGGTGTTGAGGGCAGAGCATCCTACGGTGTTGAGGGCAGAGCATCCTACGGTGTTGAGGGCAGAGCATCCTACGGTGTTGAGGGCAGAGCATCCTACGGTGTTGAGGGCAGAGCATCCTACGGTGTTGAGGGCAGAGCATCCTACGGTGTTGAGGGCAGAGCATCCTACGGTGTTGAGGGCAGAGCATCCTACGGTGTTGAGGGCAGAGCATCCTACGGTGTTGAGGGCAGAGCATCCTACGGTGTTGAGGGCAGAGCATCCTACGGTGTTTAGGGCAGAGCATCCTACGGTGTTGAGGGCAGAGCATCCTACGGTGTTTAGGGCAGAGCATCCTACGGTGTTGAGGGCAGAGCATCCTACGGTGTTGAGGGCAGAGCATCCTACGGTGTTGAGGGCAGAGCATCCTACGGTGTTTAGGGCAGAGCATCCTACGGTGTTTAGGGCAGAGCATCCTACGGTGTTGAGGGCAGAGCATCCTACGGTGTTGAGGGCAGAGCATCCTACGGTGTTTAGGGCAGAGCATCCTACGGTGTTGAGGGCAGAGCATCCTACGGTGTTGAGGGCAGAGCATCCTACGGTGTTGAGGGCAGAGCATCCTACGGTGTTGAGGGCAGAGCATCCTACGGTGTTGAGGGCAGAGCATCCTACGGTGTTGAGGGCAGAGCATCCTACGGTGTTGAGGGCAGAGCATCCTACGGTGTTGAGGGCAGAGCATCCTACGGTGTTGAGGGCAGGGTAAATGGCAAGTCATGTTTACCAACAAACTGCTCTGGACCATTAAGCCCCTCACCCTCTATGGAAAGAATATTTCCATGGAGAAGCAGGTCCGCTGCCTGGGCCTCACTCTGGACCACAGGCTTAACTGGACTCCGCACATTCAAACTAAAGCCAAAAAAGCCCTGGCTGTACTGGTTCAGATCAGGCGCGCCGTGGGCACCACCTGGGGGCTCACCCCCAGGAAGCTGTGGTGGATTTACACTGCCATCATCCGCCCCTCGATCAGTTACGCCAGCCTCGTGTGGGCTAGCGGCCTGAGCGTCAAGAGCAACCTCGACGCTCTCTACAAAATCCAGGGCAGAGCCTGCCGCATGACTATGGGCGCTCCACCCTCTACTCCTTTTGAAGGCATGAATGCCTTCCTCTGTGCCCCTCCTTTGGATATTTATATCAAAGGAGAGGCGGCGAAGAGCACCCGGCGTCTTCTGGATGCTGGGGTGGCCTTCAAGAAAGTGCGGGCCTTTAAGAAGCGGTCGCTTATCCCGCACTCTGACCTCTGCCTCAAGGCTCTCGAGGAGTGTGGCGGGCTCAACATCCTCACGGACTCGATCCCAGCCACCCTTCTCCTGAGCCAAAGGTATAAGGTCACCATTCAGCCTCGACACGAGGCGAGTGACAGCTGGAGCGACTCTGAAGTCCACTGTTACACTGACGGCTCTATGAGGCATGGTCTTTCAGGCTTCGGAGCTTGCGTCTTCTTCAAGGGAGAAGTGGTGTGGAGCTACTCCCAGCACACTGGCTCAACTCCAGTGTTTTTCAGAGCGAGGTGCTTGCCATCAGCTCCTGCGCGGCAGAGCTGCGCCGAAGGCAGCTTAGCGGCCGGAAATTTATTTTTCACTCTGACAGCCAAGCAGCCCTTCGGGCCCTCTGCCGCAGCACCGCCAGCTCCAGGTCCGTCCTGGACTGCAACACCCAGCTCAACGGGCTTGCGCTAGGCAACCAGGTGGAGCTCAGATGGATCCCGGGCCACGCCGGCTTCCTCGGCAACGAGCGCGCTGACCTGCTGGCCAAGGCTGGCTCCGCCGGCGCGCTATTGGGGCCGGGCCCGGGTGCCCCCATCCCCGCCTCGGTGATCAATTCCCGCGTTAAGCGCTGGGCTGACTCCGAGCATCTCCGCAGGTGGCACGACACCCGGAATTGTAGGCAATCCCGTGCTGCCGTCCCCTGTCCCTCTCCTCTCCTGCGTAGAGCCCTCCTCAGGCTCAACCGCAGAGACCTCAGAGCAGTTAGCATGGCCCTCTCCGGGCATGGCTGCTTCTCTCGCCACCGCTTCCTTCAGGGCCAAGTACCCGAGGAGCGGTGCCCCTTCTGCCGCTCAGGCAGTGAAAACGCCGAGCATTTTATCTGCCACTGCCCGGTTTTCACCAGGGCCAGGCTTACTCACCTCGGGCCAAACCCGGTTCTCTCCGACGTTTGCAGGCCCGAGAGCATCCCGCTGCTCGCCCGGTACCTCAGGGACACCGGACGAGCTGATTTCTTCCCCACCGTCGGTGAGGAGGACCGCGCTGCAGGCGAGACCGACGGGTCCCCCTGAGCGACACCACTTCAACGGAAGTCGTTGGTCGCCAGGGGCTAGCGGAATGGGCGGTCTCCTCCGCCTCCTCGCTGCATCCGCCGGACGCCCCCTGCAGCTAAGTCAAGTTAAGTCAGTCCTACGGTGTTGAGGGCAGAGCATCCTACGGTGTTGAGGGCAGAGCATCCTACGGTGTTGAGGGCAGAGCATCCTACGGTGTTGAGGGCAGAGCATCCTGTGGTGTTGAGGGCAGAGCATCCTACGGTGTTGAGGGCAGAGCATCCTACGGTGTTGAGGGCAGAGCATCCTACGGTGTTTAGGGCAGAGCATCCTACGGTGTTTAGGGCAGAGCATCCTACGGTGTTGAGGGCAGAGCATCCTACGGTGTTTAGGGCAGAGCATCCTACGGTGTTGAGGGCAGAGCATCCTACGGTGTTGAGGGCAGAGCATCCTACGGTGTTGAGGGCAGAGCATCCTACGGTGTTGAGGGCAGAGCATCCTACGGTGTTGAGGGCAGAGCATCCTACGGTGTTGAGGGCAGAGCATCCTACGGTGTTGAGGGCAGAGCATCCTACGGTGTTGAGGGCAGAGCATCCTACGGTGTTGAGGGCAGAGCATCCTACGGTGTTGAGGGCAGAGCATCCTACAGTGTTGAGGGCAGAGCATCCTACGGTGTTGAGGGCAGAGCATCCTACGGTGTTGAGGGCAGAGCATCCTACGGTGTTTAGGGCAGAGCATCCTACGGTGTTGAGGGCAGGGTAAATGGCACCCTTTTAAACTTGACAGGGAGACACTAGGTTACAGATTCACGACAGATGTTCGCATTCTCAAAATTTGCACTTTAATTACCCCCAGAATCAGCAGCCTAATGGAAATCGTTATGTCAGAAAGTAGAAAGAGCCCGACCAAGCTGAAGCGGCTATAAAGTGTGCTCTGGACGACTAGCCAAACTAAGAGTATAGCCCTTAATTGTCGCGCTTTGCATTTAAAATTCCGATTTACCCCGAGCCTGACTACGTGGAAATGTATAGTTTAGAAGAGAGCAAGCTGAGCAATAGCTACTTGGAAAACCAGTGAGCAGACAAACACACATTCATTGCACTGTCTGACGCAGACTGGGACAATGGGCCTTAAGCCTTAAGTGAGCTCAGCTCAAAGACCCAGACTTAGACTCGGACTCTCTGGTATGGGGTAGAGAAAAAAATTTGTTCAAACAAAGCAGAGTGCAGAATCCAAAATTTCGAGAGAACAGAAATAGAGAGTTGAAAAGGCAGGAGAGTCTAAAGCAGGCCTCAGACGGTTTAAGCACAGCTACTAAGTGAATTTCTAAACACGATGTAGTTCCTTTCAGAAATTTGCTTTTAACGCAATTTACACTGTAAATGAGGCACTCACCTGGGTTGTCCTGATGTGGAATGGAAAATTCTTGTTGGCCAAACTCGGCCACGTCAGAATCAGGTAGAACAGGTGAGCCAAGAACAGGCTGATGACCTCGATGAAGTTTACAACCTTGGCCCGCATGTAGTCAGGCACCTGGTTGATGTTCACGGCCACTGTGATTGGAATGGCGATGAACCACAAGCTGTAGAAGACGAGCATCGGAGTGTAGAAGACGACCTTCTTCTTGTGCTTGGACATTGTGAAGATGCTGCAGCCCACGTAGAACAGCCAGCATGCCAGAATGACGGCCATGAGTCCGTAGCCGGGCGAGCTCTCGTATCGGTAGAGCACCAGAGCTGCGTCAAAGGTCACAGCCTCGACTATGTACAGAGCGATGTAGGCGATGGAAAAGGAGGTCATAAATACGGACAGGCAGATGGCGCCCCAGTGAGGCAGACGACCGCAGACAACAGTGTAGCCAAGGCTGAGCAGCAGCAGCATGAGCACCATCAGGATCTGAGAGATCGCGTACATCCCGGTGCCTTCGGGGCGATTGAGTGTAGGAGTGGGCTTTTAGAGTAGAAAACTTCAAAGTAGAGCGGAGAGCAGACCACTTCAGGTGTACTAGGGAAGAGTGAGCGGAGAGCAGACCACTTCTCTTTCAATTTACTCACCAAGGTTTTTGAGCCCGGAATTTTCGTAGCCGAATGACGCATAGCTCAGGTAGGCACTGCAGGTCACGATGATTGAGGCAAAGAAGAATACCACAGATGACAGGAAGATCTTGTAGGTCGAATGAAACATCTGAATGTCGGCTAGTTTGACTGAAAGGAAATGTTTAAGGTGACATATTGATTGACTCTACAAGAACGATATGAATTCTATTTTACTTTACTCACCGCTCACGACTATGACAAGAATCATCATGATCAGTTCAACAAAGAACGCAGCGATGTTAAACTCCAGAATGTCTGCGGAAGAAGGGGATTGAAAATAAAAAAAGCATCACAAATCGTAAAAATTACACTAAAGGTCGGTTTTTTGACTGAAAAATGCATTATCACGGTAGGAAGTTATCGGATTTTCTACTAATAAATTGGCAATAGTTGCATCACTGAGACCAGATCACTATTAAATAATTAAAAACATTTAACAACAGTTTTTAGCTTACACAGCTCATCAGCGGAGAAGTGCTCACGGAAGAACTCGCCCGGTTCTCCATTCCGCATGACAACATCGTAGCGCAGGTAGAGGCCCTGGTTAAGTTTAAGTTTTTTAAATGCTATTTTCAATGTTAATTTGATTTCTATGTTACTCAATTGCTGGGCTATGGGAATTTTCTCTCACAATCTTTGATGCGCAGTTTGAGATGGCGAGGTACCACCAGCGCTCTCGGGCCGATATAAACCGGATACGCTCGGTCTTGCACACAATTGTGCCATTCTCCATGTTGCACATTGACAGGCTCGTGTTCAAGCGGAATATCTGATTGTTATTCACGTCTAGCAGGCCCTCTTTTTGCTCGCAGGTCTGCCATTGTTTTACGAAATTATTTGTTAGAATTCATAAAGAAATTGCAATGTAATTGGATGTGATGCTGTACATTTGCTTGCATTTTTCTTACCATGCTTTTGTTAGTATAAGCAGATTTCCATAGGTTTGGCTTGTCCCAGTAGAGAAGAAGGCTTTGTGTCTTGAATCCCTGCAGTTAATATGAATTATTTAGAGTAAAACAGTTGCAAGACACTGTTTATTCAAACAGCAATACAATCTCTCTCTTACCCTGGGGTATTTAAATTCAAATTGTAATGTTCCATCCTTGTTAAGGAAGCAGAATCTAGTCAAAAATTTCCAATTCTAAAATTATTGTAGGTGATATTTAGGAATGATTATGCTTTTGTGCAGCAAATATTTCAAAAGTTACTTTTCTTTGCACAAATTTTTAAAGAAACAAATTTTTTGGCAGTTTTTTTTGAAATTTGACAATTTTCCGAGATATGAATGCATAAATATGTAATGCTTTTTAAAGAAGTTATTTGCCACGAATAGAAAGTCCTTTATTTCTTTAAAGTAGACCTGGATGTAACTATTTATTTAATAGTTTACTTCAATATATAATAAATCATAAAATTTAACATTGTCTACCGCAGAAAAAAACATAGCTTCTTTTTCTTATAAAAACTTACAACGTCTCCAGAAAGCGTTCCAGACACTCTCTTTCCCTGGACCAAGCCAGTGGAAAAAATAAATCCAGCGCTAAAAAGAACAATATATACAAGGCATGGGCGCATTTTTATATTAAAGCTTTAAATCACTTCCACTTAAGGTTGATAAAATTTATACTTCCATAAAAATCGCTTTTGGCTCAATATAATTTATTTTATTTCTTTGTAGCTGATTAAAGCACACCAGGCTCAGGTAATTATTTCGTGTATTGCACGATTGTACTTGTCTGAAAAAAATACACCTAAAAAAGTAATCCGAAAATCGTAGCTAGATGTCAACCTCTAATGTCAACAATAAAGAGAGTTAAGTGTAATTATTCTTTTTAAGCCATAACACAGATAAAATATATGAATATGCTGCGAAAAAAACCAATTGAGATTGATCATTATCTGACGAGCAATATATTTGTTTTAATTACTCCCTCAGAAAAAACTCGAAGTCCCCGAGAGCAATTTCGCTTTCAAAATTGTCCCAGATTTTATATACACTGCCCTTCAATTCAATTTCCGTAGGGGCCTTAATTGAGATTTTAAAAGCAGAAAATTGTAACGCTCCTGAATACTGAATAACATTTTCCTGAATAACAGGAAATTGAAAGAAGAATAGAAACACGTGGGATGTTAGTTTGCTGCTTATTTGAAATGGCTGGGATTATTCCTTTTGCGGCCTAGTTGGTACTGCAAGCTTTCAATTTAATCATAGACAAGGAAATCAGGCTTGAGAGACTGAAAATTTTCTGTCTATGGACGGCACTCGTTGGCATACGAGCTAAGGGAGTTCAATTTAATCCTGGGGGAATCCAAATTTTGATTATTCTATGTATTCGATGTACATTTTTACTAATCATCTTAACTGGTTATAACATCTGGACACGTCGGACTCAAGGTCGCAGCTTAAGGGGCAAGAAGGCTAGACGTAAATTTCACACGCAACATGGAGTGCAGGTGAATGTCGTGCAAGCAATTACGAGCGTACACCTAAGCTCGGCCTTGTAGCTCGTACATCATATATAAATCCTCGGAGAGACTATGACGGCAGCCAGGTTCCAGCGTTCATCAATGATCTGGTGCAAAGCGTGACGAGTCGTGGTGATGTACATGTACAGGTGAACCAGGTGTGGCAGCCATCTGCAGTACAATTACAAGTCGCTGCAATTGTGCGCAAGCAAAGGCTGCGAGGGGTCGCAACTCCCAGTACACTGTGTACATCCATCCCAGGCTCCAGCTCAGAGCTGCTACTATACCCTACCAGTGTACAGGTATGGGTTGAGCTCAGCTTAATCTGCTTTGAGAGAGGATGTGACACAATCATACCGCAATCATATTCAGCTGCGTACTAACCGCGTCCAGTTCTAATTACAATAACTTGCAGCGCCGGCTGTGAATGCGCCGTTGGCTTGCGACCCCCACCCCCAAATACTTGTAGTTATTATAGTATAGCTCTGACTTCAGATTCTGCGACGGACCAATAAAATCTCCGGACCAGGAAATTATTATAAAGAGACGATGGGCAGGCATACAGGTATAGCAGGAGGTGGCTTCATCTCTCACAACCGAGACGGAACTTCTACAGGTTTCAACTGCACAGAAGTCTGTAAAGTAAGAAGGAAAGCTGCTGTTTATATCGGAGGCTACTAAACTGGCAAAGAAAACACAGGCTCAACCAAACAGAAATTGCTTGGCAGCAGAAGCAGAAATAAACAAACAGACGGCAGCATGTTCGAGGGCGCCTTCCTTCGCCGCGACTTTCCTTGGCACAGCAATGCCTGCGCGCCGCTCCGCCAACTGCTGGAGCTGAATAGCAGCGCCGAAGGCGGCCTGGCAGACCAGTCCTGCAACCAGAATGACGTCCGCATGTCGGCGGTGTTCCTGCCGGTCAGCCTGCTCGGCCTGGCGCTCAGCTCGCTCAGCACGGCGCTGTTCCTGTGCCAGAAGCAGCGCACGGCATTCCGGGCCAGCCAGCTGAGCCTGTCGCTGGTGATGAGCCTCTACCTGCTGTTCTCGGCGGTGGATTTCATTAACGTACTGGCCGGCGCCTGCCTGTACTGGAGCCAGCCAAGCCGGCACGTCCAGGTGATGATCGGGGCGCTCGCCTGTCTGCTTGTGGACGCGCTGCTCTGCTTGCGCAACTGGTGCACGGCGTTTATCGCAGCTCAACGCGCCGAAGCGGTGGCTTTCCCGTTGCGACCGAGAAAACTGCTGGACAGACGGAACTTCCGCATCAGCCTGCTGACGGCGGCGCTGGCGCTCTGTCTGCCGCTGTCGCTGGTCCGCTCTCTGGCCGAGGCGATGGTCGTCTGCTACGGAGGCGAGGCCGTGGCCCTAGCGAGCGTTGGCTACCCGCTGCCGGCTTCAGCGAAGCGGGATCCCAGCCACCAGCGCCACTACAACTACCTGCTGCAGTCCCGCTGGTTCGAACCATTCGAAGTTTACGTGTTCTTCTCTGTGCAGACTGTGCTGCCCGTGATTGGCGTTGTCTGCATGTCGCTGTCGATGGCCGTCGCCATGCTGCGCCGGCGGGGAGGTCAAGCGGGGACGCCGGCGCTGCAGCCGCAGGTGTGCAAGAGGAACAAGGCCCGTGCCAGTCGCACCGTGCTGAGCCTGGCGATGATCTTCACTCTGCTGCAGGCGCCCGTCTTTGTCGGCACCCTGCTCCGGCACGCCGGCGCTTTCGATGTCGAATCGACATTCGGCAAACATTTCCAGTTCATTGCTGAGCTGTGCTTGCTGTTGGACTCCATTTTCAATACGTTCGTCTACGCCTACTTTGTGCCGGATTTTCGACGCTTCTTTCGTCGGCTGCTGCGTCGAGACGGCGAGAGGCGAGGGCTGCCTATGCTGCCGCCGATGCCGACGCCTCCGTCGCCGACGCGAATGCGTCATCTGATAGGCGAGGGGCGAGTGATATAAATGACTAGAGAAGTACCACGAGCAGGTACTGTATAAGGTTGGGTATTTATTGTGTAGCAGCTATTGCGCGGCGCATCTGAAGGTTGCGTACGGCTGTTCAGTCCAAGGACTGGGGGTCCCCACACAGCCTCAATTACCCCAGCTAATGCTGGCACCCATTTTACAGCTGGGTGAACTGAATCAATGCAGAGTTAAGTGTCTTGCTCAAAAGACACAAATTGTTCCGAGTAGGTCGAGAATCGAACCCCCGACCTTTCTTTATCATGAGTCCGACACTCTAACCACCACTAGACTACAACCCCTGCTGTTACAACGATAATGTACTTACCTATGTACCTCTCAGCACAAGTTATAAAACTACTTTCTTTATTGTAATCATAGCTTTATTAGTAGTTTGTGTCGCTTTTGAGCAAAGGCTTGTTAAAAAATATATATTAGTTTAAGCTTAAGAAGCCGCCTTGCAATCACGAGTAGCTGTCGCACTGCTTGAATCATAATTATCTCGTACACAGCTAAGTCAGGTCTTCAGTTCAAGGTCATATTCTCTGTCGCATGCCCACTGAAACCTTACTTAATAGGTAATCTCTGATGAGATCTCAGGCTTGTCTTGGTGATTTTGTGACCTGCAATTTTTAATTTCGATAGAACGTAGCAATTGTGATAATTCTCATCATGGTAACTAACTGCTGGCGTAGCCACACTATGGCGACAATAGGAATAGGTGTGTGCCTCACCTCAAACTGTTCAGAAATATGAAGGAGTGGATCATTATTTTTCTACCCTATATGACATGCTTCATTCCTATGAAGAGTCACAATGCAATAGCTTCCATTCCTATGAAGTCACAATGCAATATCTTCCATTCCTATGAAGTCACAATGCAATAGCTTCCATTCCTATGAAGTCACAATGCAATATCTTCCATTCCTATGAAGTCACAATGCAATAGCTTCCATTCCTATGAAGTCACAATGCAATAGCTTCATTCCTATGAAGAGTCACAATGCAATAGCTTCCATTCCTATGAAGAGTCACAATGCAATAGCTTCCATTCCTATGAAGAGTCACTATGCAATGGCTTCCATTCCTATGAAGAGTCACAAAGCAATAGCTTCCATTCCTATGAAGAGTCACAATGTAATAGCTTCCATTCCTATGAAGTCACAATGCAATATCTTCCATTCCTATGAAGTCATAATGCAATAGCTTCCATTCCTATAAAGTCACAATGCAATAGCTTCCATTCCTATGAAGTCACAATGCAATATCTTCCATTCCTATGAAGAGTCACAATGCAATATCTTCCATTCCTATGAAGTCACAATGCAATAGCTTCATTCCTATGAAGAGTCACAATGCAATAGCTTCCATTCCTATGAAGAGTCACAATGCAATAACTTCCATTCCTATGAAGAGTCACAATGCAATGGCTTCCATTCCTATGAAGAGTCACAATGCAATAGCTTCCATTCCTATGAAGTCACAATGCAATAGCTTCCATTCCTATGAAGTCACAATGCAATAGCTTCCATTCCTATGAAGTCACAATGCAATAGCTTCCATTCCTATGAAGAGTCACAATGCAATATCTTCCATTCCTATGAAGAGTCACAATGCAATAGCTTCAATTCCTATGAAGAGTCACAATGCAATAGCTTCCATTCCTATGAAGTCACAATGCAATAGCTTCAATTCCTATGAAGAGTCACAATGCAATATCTTCCATTCCTATGAAGTCGCAATGCAATATCTTCCATTCCTATGAAGAGTCACAGGGCAATAGCTTCCATTCCTATGAAGAGTCACAGGGCAATAGCCTAGCTTCCAATTCCGACTACTATAACAAAACAAATAGCCCACCCAAACCCACCATGAATTGCTCATATTTAAGATTGTCTGTAATAACGTTGGAATTACAAAATAATGTCCCTTATTAACATTCAAGTTTCCCAAAAGAAAGAGAGATCATACAGTATAGAAGCTTTAGCTGAAGTTTGCTCAGAGAAATTGACCAGAAATCCGAGAACAAAGAGAGTCTACGATAAACTACCAATAGACAGCCATGGACAACTAACAGACAGGGGCGTCGCCATGGATTTCTGGCGGGGGGACAAGGCCAAGAAGTCTACATGACTAAATTCCAACATTTTTTGGGAATCAATGTTGCTAGCACTCATTTTGGCGCCACAGGCAGGCACTCATTTTGGCGCCGCAGGCAGGCACTTATTTGGCGCCGCAGGCAGGCACTCATTTTGGCGCCACAGGCAGGCACTCATTTTGGCGCCACAGGCAGGCTTTCATTTTGGCGCCACAGGCAGGAACTCATTTTGGCGCCGCAGGCAGGCTTTCATTTTAGCGCCGCAGGCAGGCACTCATTTTGGCGCCGCAGGCAGGAACTCATTTTGGCGCCGCAGGCAGGCACTCATTTTGGCGCCGCAGGCAGGCTTTCATTTTGGCGCCGCAGGCAGGCACTCATTTTGGCGCCGCAGGCAGGCACTCATTTTGGCGCCGCAGGCAGGCACTCATTTTGGCGCCGCAGGCAGGCTTTCATTTTGGCGCCGCAGGCAGGCACTCATTTTGGCGCCACAGGCAGGCTTTCATTTTAGCGCCGCAGGCAGGCACTCATTTTGGCGCCGCAGGCAGGAACTCATTTTGGCGCCGCAGGCAGGCACTCATTTTGGCGCCGCAGGCAGGCACTCATTTTGGCGCCGCAGGCAGGCACTCATTTTGGCGCCGCAGGCAGGCACTCATTTTGGCGCCGCAGGCAGGCTTTCATTTTGGCGCCGCAGGCAGGCACTCATTTTGGCGCCACAGGCAGGCTTTCATTTTAGCGCCGCAGGCAGGCACTCATTTTGGCGCCACAGGCAGGCACTCATTTTGGCGCCGCAGGCAGGCACTCATTTTGGCGCCGCAGGCAGGCTTTCATTTTGGCGCCGCAGGCAGGCACTCATTTTGGCGCCGCAGGCAGGCTTTCATTTTGGCGCCGCAGGCAGGCACTCATTTTGGCGCCGCAGGCAGGCTTTCATTTTAGCGCCGCAGGCAGGCACTCATTTTGGCGCCACAGGCAGGCACTCATTTTGGCGCCGCAGGCAGGCACTCATTTTGGCGCCGCAGGCAGGCTTTCATTTTGGCGCCGCAGGCAGGCTTTCATTTTGGCGCCGCAGGCAGGCACTCATTTTGGCGCCGCAGGCAGGCTTTCATTTTGGCGCCGCAGGCAGGCACTCATTTTGGCGCCGCAGGCAGGCACTCATTTTGGCGCCGCAGGCAGGCACTCATTTTGGCGCCGCAGGCAGGAACTCATTTTGGCGCCGCAGGCAGGCACTCATTTTGGCGCCGCAGGCAGGCACTCATTTTGGCGCCACAGGCAGGCTTTCATTTTAGCGCCGCAGGCAGGCACTCATTTTGGCGCCACAGGCAGGCACTCATTTTGGCGCCGCAGGCAGGCACTCATTTTGGCGCCGCAGGCAGGCTTTCATTTTGGCGCCGCAGGCAGGCACTCATTTTGGCGCCGCAGGCAGGCTTTCATTTTGGCGCCGCAGGCAGGCACTCATTTTGGCGCCGCAGGCAGGCTTTCATTTTGGCGCCGCAGGCAGGCACTCATTTTGGCGCCACAGGCAGGCTTTCATTTTAGCGCCGCAGGCAGGCACTCATTTTGGCGCCACAGGCAGGCACTCATTTTGGCGCCGCAGGCAGGCACTCATTTTGGCGCCGCAGGCAGGCTTTCATTTTGGCGCCGCAGGCAGGCACTCATTTTGGCGCCGCAGGCAGGCACTCATTTTGGCGCCGCAGGCAGGCACTCATTTTGGCGCCGCAGGCAGGCACTCATTTTGGCGCCACAGGCAGGCTTTCATTTTAGCGCCGCAGGCAGGCACTCATTTTGGCGCCACAGGCAGGCACTCATTTTGGCGCCGCAGGCAGGCACTCATTTTGGCGCCGCAGGCAGGCACTCATTTTGGCGCCGCAGGCAGGCACTCATTTTGGCGCCGCAGGCAGGCACTCATTTTGGCGCCGCAGGCAGGCACTCATTTTGGCGCCGCAGGCAGGCTTTCATTTTGGCGCCGCAGGCAGGCACTCATTTTGGCGCCGCAGGCAGGCACTCATTTTGGCGCCGCAGGCAGGCACTCATTTTGGCGCCGCAGGCAGGAACTCATTTTGGCGCCGCAGGCAGGCACTCATTTTGGCGCCGCAGGCAGGCACTCATTTTGGCGCCGCAGGCAGGAACTCATTTTGGCGCCGCAGGCAGGCACTCATTTTGGCGCCGCAGGCAGGCACTCATTTTGGCGCCGCAGGCAGGCACTCATTTTGGCGCCGCAGGCAGGCACTCGTTCTGGCGCCCTGAAACAAATTTATTGATTTCCATAACGGGTTACAAGGTTGGTCGGGGCGCGCAAAAAGGATTGGCATGTCCCCTCTATAGCTTTTACTGGGGGGTCATGTCCCCCTGTCCCCAGCAGCGGCAACGCACCTGACTATAAAGATATGCTCGTAGATGACTGGATTGTGGGGTTGGGACGGAACTGCATACACTGTGTAGTTACAGCGCCAGAGCAGGTGCAAAACTATTTTATGAAGCGCCAAACTCAGATATGGAGGCACCATACTGAAATAACGATTCGCCTAATTGAGATAACGATTCGCCTAACTGAGAGAACGATTCCCTAATTGAGATAATAATTCGCCTAAATGAGATAACAATTCGCCTAAATGAGATAACAATTCGCCTAAATGAGATAATAATTTGCCTAATTGAGATAACAATTCGCCTAATTGAGATAACGATTCGCCTAAGTGAGAGAACGATTCCCTAATTGAGATAATAATTCGCCTAAATGAGATAATAATTCGCCTAATTGAGATAACAATTTGCCCAATTGAGAAAACAATTCGCCTAATTGAGATAACAATTCGCCTAATTGAGATAATAATTCGCCTAATGAAGATAAGGGGGCATCAAACTCAGATAAGAGAGAGTGCAGCATTTTAATAATGAACCTGCCTAAATAACTTACATTATGACTTTTCACCTGTGACAGATCACAGAGACAGCCGGTCTATTTTTCTGAGAGAGAGAGAGAGAGAGAGAGAGAGAGAGATCGGCTTGCAAAACGCATTTAAGAAGACCCTGAAGATAACAGACTCGGTGGGAAGAGAACAAATAAAAGTACAAGAAAATCGATTTCGCGGCAACCCAAAGATGAAGCTGATGCACAGGCAGGTGTCACTGCATTCGCTGCATTCTGACAGGGGATCTACAGAAGGGATTTGTTCGCCTCCAAACTTCTCACTCCAAACTTCTCAGCAATCCCGTATCCGTATAGAAACAGATCGAGCACTTCGTGTGACACTTGGCGTGAATGTAATTACAAGCGCATTTTCAGTAGATATTTGACTACTGGCTGTGCGTGTAAATCTTGTTGCATGAGAAATTATTTCAGAAATACGAGCTGACATCAGCGAAGTTGTGATGCGCTATGCTCTGGAGATCTCCGGCTGTTCGAATGCAACTGCTGGAATTGGAGATTGGAGAGAGTAGTGCGACAAGCCTCCGATCGTGTCTACTTCTCCAGTGTCTACTTCTCCTCTCAGTCTTAGTGTCTACTTCTCCTCTCAGTCTCAGTGTCTACTTCTCCAGTGTCTACTTCTCTCAGTCTCAGTGTCTACTTCTCTAGTGTCTACTTCTCCTCTCAGTCTCAGTGTCTAGTTCTCTAGTGTCTACTTCTCCTCTCAGTCTCAGTGTCTACTTCTTCTATCAGTCTACTTCTCCTCTTAGTCTCAGTGTCTACTTCTCCTCTAGAGAGAAGTACTCTCTACAGTGAGTAGACTGTAGAGAGTAGATTAGAGAGAGTAAATTGGAGAGAGGAGAGAGGAGAATGTAGATTGGAGAGAGTAGATTGGAGAGAGTAGATTGGAGAGAGTAGATTGGAGAGAGGAGAGAGGAGAATGTAAATTGGAGAGAGTAGATTGGAGAGAGGAGAGAGGAGAATGTAGATTGGAGAAAGTAGATCGGATAGAGTAGAGAGGGCAGAGGTGAGATGATAGAGGAGAGAGGAAAATGAGAAAGAATGACTGATAGTAGAGAGAAGGGAACGCATGCAGTGCCGGGTGCATAAACCATGAACAGGTTAACCGCTTCATAACACCCAAGCAGAGCACATTCCTTTAAGTACAAAAAAATTCCATACCGCATACAGTGGCATGCATGCACAATCCCTAGTAGCATGTTATAAAACGAAATCTCTTTAATGCCAGCAAAAGTTCCGGGAAATTCTGCAATTCTGTAGCGTATTCACTAGATTATGCACACGCAGGTATCTTATATACTAATATACTACTATTTTCTTATCTGACAAGTACTATAAAAGCAATCTATATAGTCGAAATTTCTCAAATACAAGCTAAAATCACATTTATGCACTTTTTTTTCCAATATTAATTCCATATTGAATACAAATTATACAATACCTACAATACCTAGACAGCTCAGGGGCGTCGCCATTTTGGCGCCGTAAGCAGACACTCATTTTTGCGCCGCAGGCAGGCACTCATTTTGGCGCATCATTTTGGCGCCGTAAGCAGACACTCATTTTGGCACCGCACGCAGGCACTCATTTTAGCGCCGCTCGCAGGCACTCATTTTGGCGCATCATTTTGGCGCCGTAAGCAGACACTCATTTTGGCACCGCACGCAGGCACTCATTTTAGCGCCGCTCGCAGGCACTCATTTTGGCGCCGTAAGCAGGCACTCATTTTGGCGCCGTAAGCAGCCACTTTTCGGCGCCGCAGCCAGGCACTCACGTTGACACCGTAGGCCGCTATATTTGGCGCCTGAAGCCCTGAAGCAAAATTATTGATTTCCATAACGGGTCACAAGGTGGAGACGGGGTGCACAAAGCATTGACATGTCCCCCTGTATCGTATCGAAGCCCCTGCCAAGACTCCTGAGCATTGGCTCTCAATGCATAAATTGCATGCAAAACCCAAGCCTAACCCCAACTCGTTCGTCAGCTGAGATTAATCTCGCAGTAAATTATCCCAAGAGTTCGCTAGAGAAAGTGTTCGGTCGCTAGCGGCTCATCCGGTGCGGGTCTAAACCGATCTGAGCAAAGATCAGATTTAACAATAGCTACTGGCATGTTAATCCTTCCATGATTATCTGGGCTACAGCTGTGCGTAGGCGTGAACGCGATCAAGGCTAATAGTAAATTCTGAGCTTGTGTTTGTCCCACAGTGTCAGTATCCGTTACCCCTGCATGCGGGCGGGTATTCACCCTGACTGCCTTGTTTACCAAATCGGGATCTGGTTTCAACACGCGCTGTTTTGGTGCCATTCGAGGGGATCTAAAGGTGTTGCACTCTGCTGTTAGAGGTGTAGAATGGGGTGGGGCAGCAGTTGCCGGATGTAGACTTAGCTGGCTGGGAGAGTCACGCAGTTGGGTGGAAGCCGTTTGTGAATTTGGCACCCTGTGAAACATTCTGCTTGTGTGAACTCTTTCCGAAGAGAAAATGCTTTTCATTCTCTAAAGGGAGATTCAGAGAAGTGGACACTGGGACAGGGAGATGTGCGGAGAGGGAGACTGAGAGGAGAAGTAGACGCTGAGACTAAGAGGAGAAGTAGACTGAGAGGAGAAGTAGACACTGAGACTGAGAGGAAAAGTAGACACTGAGACTGAGAGGAGAGAAGTAGACACTGAGACTGAGAGGAGAAGTAGACACTGAGACTGAGAGGAGAAGTAGACACTGAGACTCTCCTCTTAGTAGACTACTTCTCCTCTTAGTAGACACTAAGAGGAGAAGTAGATACTGAGACTAAGAGGAGAAGTAGACTGAGAGGAGAAGTAGACACTGAGACTGAGAGGAGAAGTAGACACTGAGACTGAGAGGAGAAGTAGACACTGAGACTAAGAGGAGAAGTAGATTGAGAGGAGAGAAGTAGACACTGAGACTGAGAGGAGAGAAGTAGACACTGAGACTGAGAGGAGAGAATTAGACACTGAGACTGAGAGGAGAAGTAGACACTGAGACTAATAGGAGAAGTAGATTGAGAGGAGAGAAGTAGACACTGAGACTGAGAGGAGAGAAGTAGACACTGAGACTGAGAGGAGAGAATTAGACACTGAGACTAAGAGGAGAAGTAGACACTGAGACTAATAGGAAAAGTAGACTGACAGGAGAAGTAGACACTGAGACTGAGAGGAGAGAAGTAGACACTGAGACTGAGAAAAGTAGACACTGAGACTGAGAGACGCAGAGCTGCCCCTTCCAGGCGGCCTCCGCCCACCCCAAAGTCAACACTGTTCTTTTTCCGCTTCAAAAGTTCCAAAGTTCTCCCTGAAGCAATTAAAAAGCGAAGTCGAACCCTCAACCCCGCCTGTCTACCTGGCGAAGTCAATCAAGATGATTGGCGCATTAATAGTAGTTCTTTGCGAAACAATGAGACAAGAGACAACAGCTAAAGAGAAGAGTATTCGATGGTAGTGAAGCCAAGGCTACTCTCGACTCTCCTCAATTTGATTGACAGCTGCCAAACTCAAGAGGCTGCGCAGCGCCGAAGGCGGAGAAGATATATTTTTCTACCTTAATCCTTGAGTGTCGTCGCATCGAAACCTCGCTCTCTCTCTCTCTCTCTCTCTCTCTCTCTCTCTCTCTCTCTCTCTCTCTCTCTCTCTCTTCTTGTGTAAACACGCCGCTTGACTGGCATTGAGACGGGCTCGAGTAGGTCAAGGAGGACTTCAACGACAACTTGGAGTTGAAGGAGATTTCGCCTAAAATTGATCCAGGACTAAAAAATGTGCTCATAAAAATTTCATAGAGATCTCATACTCTGGGGCTACGGCTTGGAATCCCGTGACCAGGTTGATGAAGATCCGTCCAATTAAAACAGAACGAGATATGCCTGTTTCCGCTCCAGATTCTTGTAGATCTCCTTGAGTAGAAAAGGAATGAGCATCGCTTGCTGGCATAGAGAATCTGGCGCGGGGTCTTCGAGCTCGGTTCGTGTTTGCCCAGCAGCATCAATATTTAGCCAAGTCGTTGAGACCGGCGCCGGCTCCGCCCAGCCTCACCTCCCCGGGCCCAGTCTCCTCCCATGCCTCATCAAGCCGGCCTGTCAGCTATTAATTGTCAGTTGACTCGCTGCAGTGTTCGCGACTGAAATAAAGGACGATGATAGACAGGTGTTTGTTGCGTTCGAATTTCCAACTGCATAAAAGCAGATTTAAATTTTTCTGCAGATCTCTGGCCAAGATTTGCAGAAAAAATGTCTCGAAATCGGGGGGCACCACTTGAAAATCGTTTCATTTAAATTTTTGCTTTTTATTTCATAAAAGCAGATGAGAGCGATTGCTCTATTGTACTCGTAAAATTGTAAAATTTATTTAGCAGATTTTTTTGTATTCCGCCCCCACATCCACTCTCCTCATCCGCCCCCACATCCACTCTCCTCATCCGCCCCCACATCCACTCTCCTCATCCGCCCCCACATCCACTCTCCTCATCCGCCCCCACATCCACTCTCCTCATCCGCCCCCACATCCACTCTCCTCATCCGCCCCCAAATCCACTCTCCTCATCCGCCCCCACATCCACTCTCCTCATCCGCCCCCAAATCCACTCTCCTCATCCGCCCCCACATCCACTCTCCTCATCCGCCCCCACATCCACTCTCCTCATCCGCCCCCAAATCCACTCTCCTCATCCGCCCCCACATCCACTCTCCTCATCCGCCCCCACATCCACTCTCCTCATCCGCCCCCACATCAACTCTCCTCATCCGCCCCCACATCCACTCTCCTCATCCGCCCCCACATCCACTCTCCTCATCCGTCCCCACATCCACTCTCCTCATCCGCCCCAAATCCACTCTCCTCATCCGCCCCCAAATCCACTCTCCTCATCCGCCCCCACATCCACTCTCCTCATCCGCCCCCAAATCCACTCTCCTCATCCGCCCCCAAATCCACTCTCCTCATCCGCCCCCACATCCACTCTCCTCATCCGCCCCCACATCCACTCTCCTCATCCGCCCCCACATCCACTCTCCTCATCCGCCCCCACATCCACTCTCCTCATCCGCCCCCACATCCACTCTCCTCATCCGCCCCCACATCCACTCTCCTCATCCGCCCCCACATCCACTCTCCTCATCCGCCCCCACATCCACTCTCCTCATCCGCCCCCACATCCACTCTCCTCATCCGCCCCCACATCCACTCTCCTCATTCGCCCTACTCTCTACCCACCCTGATCTCTACCCATCCTCTCTCTACCCATCCTCTCTCTACCCATCCGCTCTCTACCCATCCTCTCTCTACCCATCCTCTCTCTACCCATCCGCTCTCTACCCATCCTCTCTCTACCCATCCTCCCTCTACCCATCCTCTCTCTACCCATCCTCTCTGTATCCATTCGCTCTCTACCAATCCGCTCTCTACCCATCCGCTCTCTACCCATCCTCTCTCTACCCATCCTCTCTCTACCCATCCTCTCTCTATTATCCTCTCTCTACCCATCCTCCCTCTACCCATCCTCTCTCTACCCATCCTCCCTCTACCCATCCTCTCTCTACCCCTCCGCTCTCTACCCATCCTCTCTCTACCCCTCCGCTCTCTACCCATCCTCTCTCTACCCATCCTCCCTCTCTCTACCCATCCTCTCTCTACCCATCCTCTCTCTCTCTACCCCTCCGCTCTCTACCCATCCTCTCTCTCTCTACCCCTCCGCTCTCTACCCATCCTCTCTCTACCCATCCTCCCTCTACCCATCCTCTCTCTACCCATCCTCCCTCTACCCATCCTCTCTCTACCCATCCTCTCTCTACCCATCCTCTCTCTACCAATGCTCTCTCTACCCATCCGCTCTCTACCCATCCACTCCTTCACCTGCTGTAGCCAACAAGCGCCCCATTATCTAAAAACGGCCTTATTCTGAAGAGGTGAATGATCGCGACACCCGAGACCAACTGCAGTAAAGCATCTTGTCAGGCATTAATTACACTCCATCTGGGTGTCACGTATTGAATATCTCATTATTAAAAAAGTTGACTTTTGACTTGAAAATGACTATGTTGTCTCTCAATTGGAGATTTTACATTTGATCCGCATCTCCGGCTTCTGATTTTGTGAAGAGTTCATAAATTTGTTATAACCTATCAATTATCAGGTTCTTTTCGCAGCACACGAGAGGCTGACACAAGCAGTGCCCAGTGGCTGTCCACTGCGAGTCCGGTTCTGTCAATCTAAGAGTAATTACACACCCATCCTGAAATTTGAGAAGTCAAAATTTAACCATTTCTAACTTTAGAAGCGTATTTTATTCGCTGTATTCTTGGGAATACATGCTCTATAGGGTCATAGATGCTCTTTTCTGAGGGTCATAGAAACTACTTTCCGAGGGTCATAGATGCTCTTTTCTGAGGGTCATAGATGCTCTTTTCTGAGGGTCATAGAAACTACTTTCCGAGGGTCATAGATGCTCTTTTCTGAGGGTCATAGATGCTCTTTTCTGAGGGTCATAGAAACTACTTTCCGAGGGTCATAGATGCTTTTTCCGAGGGTCATAGAAACTACTTTCCGAGGGTCATAGAGGAAGCCATCCGAGGGTCATAGAAAATGCTCTCTGAAGGTCATAGAGACTGTTCTCTGATAGCTCCGAGGGTCATACCGAGGGTCATAGAGAATGCTCTCCGAGCACCTTCTCCAAGTCAATAATAAATCACTTCGGTGCATCCAAAAGATCAGCAATTAACGAAGTCAGTGGTGCAAATTTCTCCCTTGGTTTCTGCGATAGATTTGCAATAATGTTAATTTATTAATTATATATAATTATATACTGCAATCTCTCCTACCACACACACACACTGTTACACAAGTTTGACCGAAGCAGAACAATGGGAGGGCGGCAGACAGGACGGGAGAAGTGAAGATAAGACAGGGTAGATCAAGGACCAAGGACCTCCCGAGGCGAGGCTTGTCTATGGCCAAACCCTCCAATCAATGCAATGCATACGGTAGATAAATTCCCATAACTTCAAAGTCATTCTATTATTAGGAAAAACAAGATGAAAGAAAAGCGAGAATAGAAAGTGAAATTTCTCTACATGGGATAAAAATGAAATCGGGGTGTCGCGTGTCAAGCATGCATCATCGGCCGTGATTACATAAAGCTGTGTTTGCATTGATTCCGATTACTAGCGAGAACAAAAGTCGACACAGAAAAATATCAGGTATTTTGATAGGCGACTCACGTTTACAACGGAGGAAAGGCTGACAGAACGAAAACGGATAGGAAAAGTGGGGCAGAGAAGTAGGTTGAGAGTAGGCAGACAGATCTCAATTCCTCATCAGTTCGCCGATATGTTGCGTAAATGGTTTTTTCTGCCGTAACAACGCAAATTTCGAAGAAAAAGCCGGAGAAGAAAGTGCAACTCGGCTCAGGCGGGTGGAGAGAAAGATTAGAAAGAGAGACCGGAGGAAATTCAGTCCTCTTCTGGTTTCCAGTTCCATTGCTGCAGTCAGTTGCCAACTGGAAAGTTTTCAGTTGCGCCGCGGTCGCTTTCGCATCGGCTCCGGGGTCGCTGCTGCCGCTGCTGTCGCTGCTGCTGTCGACAGCGGCATCGGCAGCGGTGCAAAGCGCGGCGCCACCGCCAGCCGCTGCTGCTCAGTTGGCGATCCGCTCTGCTTCCAGCAGCAGCTGGCGGGCTCCGTCGTCAGGCGCCGCTCGTCGTCAAGAGTTTCGCCGCTCTTGGCGCTGCAATTCTCCTCCTCCACATCGTCGTCGGAGTCCGAGTCAACCACGTCCAGCCAGCTGTCGTCATCGTCTGCGCCGGCGCCGACGCCACAGCCGTCGCCTGAGCCGCCGCCTCCGCGGCTAACGTCTCGATGATTCGGTGAATCGGCGGATTCTGGCCGGCTGTGCAGCCTGTTGGGTGTAGAAAGAAGCGGCGAATGCAGAGGCTGACAGACAGACAGACAGACAGACAGACAGACAGACAGACAGACAGACAGACAGACAGACAGACACACAGACAGACAGACACACAGACAGACAGACAGACAGACAGACAGACAGACACACAGACAGACACACAGACACACAGACACACAGACAGACACACAGACACACAGACACACAGACAGACAGACAGACAGACAGACAGACAGACAGACAGACAGACAGACAGACAGACAGACAGACAGACAGACAGACAGACAGACAGACAGACAGACAGACAGACAGACAGACAGACAGACAGACAGACAGACAGACAGACAGACAGACAGACAGACAGACAGACAGACAGACAGACAGACAGACAGACAGACAGACAGACAGACAGACAGACAGACAGACAGACAGACAGACAGACAGACAGACAGACAGACAGATAGACTGACAGATAAGAAAGCACTGTACAGACAATATCCGACAGACAGACGCAGGTAGGTCGGAGACCTAAGGATTAGGCAGCAGCTGCAATAGACTGAAGTGTGCTGTTGCAGCCAGACAGAAACGGATAGCTAGATAGATAGATGTGTAAAAAGTGGCCCATGTGATTGACAAGATCTGTCTCATAGCGTTGGTGTGCTGGGGGTATCAAAGTCAGTTTCAACATGCACGACCTGTCACGCGGATGGGTGCCGGGTGGTATAGGGGAGTTGGCGGGTCAGCGTGACGGGCTGCGGCAGTCAAGGAGCTGCAGGCTATGGGGAGGAGTCAATTATAGTATTAGGCTTTGCGGCGGCCAAATCTCTCGATACAGCAGAGTTGCTATATAATATGCCCAGTCTCTGCACGCGCAGGGATAACTTGATGCGGCCCTGCAGATAATTATTAATTTAGTTCTGCGGCAACTCTAACTGGCCCCTCCTTCCCATACAAGCCCCAGCATCATCTGCCGTCATCCAAGAGGATGGGGAGGAAGCCCTCGTACGAACGTATTGAACTGGGTTATATAGGATGCATTCTGCACAAGGCTGAGTTAGTGAATTGATGGACAGGTGCGTCTGCGAGGGTGACAGGCCGTCTGGGGGGGGGGGGGGAAGTGGCGGTGGCGGCCACGCATGATCCGCCGGTGTAGCATTTGGTATCTGCTTTACTCGTAACAGTGTCATAGCGCTATAGGAGCTGATTGGCAATAAATTACCCACTAATTCTCGTTGGCATTTGGCTAGTATTAAAAATGATGTGATATAAAAATACCCGACTGCGCACAAATTTAAACTGAGTCAGCCAGAGGGGGCCTGAAATATGGAGGGTAGCGGGTATTAGGATCAGTGACGGATCTGGAAATGATGTGGGAGTTACTGACGGATCTGGAAATGATGTGGGAGTCACTGACGGATCTGGAAATGATGTGGGAGTCACTGAGGGATCTGGAAATGATGTGGGAGTCACTGAGGGATCTGGAAATGATGTGGGAGTCACTGATGGATCTGGAAATGATGTGGGAGTCACTGATGGATCTGGAAATGATGTGGGAGTCACTGAGGGATCTGGAAATGATGTGGGAGTCACTGAGGGACAGCCCATCCTGCAACAGCTGGAGTCCAACAATGCGCAGAGAGTTCTGCACCCCAATCCAAGGTGTACAGGATTTCAGTAAGGCAATACGCATACAAGATCATGCTGTGTAAAGACAAGACCCCATGCAGTTCTCTGGCCTGCTCTTCTAAAAGATGCATTATCTGCTTTGCTATACGTCGTATACTGTATATCATTGTGTCTCGGCCCGACAGCTAGCACCCCCCTTTGCAGCCCATCTGCCGTCTCACTTGCTGCTCAAGTGTGTTTTGACTTCGCTTCTCAAGCGGTTGAGAGCGAGTTTTAGCGCGCAGCGTATTATACTGCTCGCGCACAGAAATGATTAAGATTTCGGGTTTCATATATAAACAATATTATGGTTCGCACAATACAATCGTTTATACTGTAATTGTCTGCGTTCGCATTTAGAGCCAAATTTTTTCGAGTATTATTATAATATATCATTGCGAATTCCTTTATATTAAACGTATACCTGCAGAATAAAAGAATAAGTAATTAACTTGCCCCGGCCACTTAGCAGTCAGAACTGCTCACTGCACACGCTCCCCCAGATGCGTGGGGCATAAAATTCAATTCAAGCCATTTTCCTGAGCCACTCGCTATGTCTACATTGGATCCACTTGACCACAAGGGGGTGGGGGCTGCCGCAGCACGGCTCCAGAGGCGGCCACAAACACACGGTTTTGGATTTTGAATATAAAGAAGTCAAAGCCAATTGGACCGCGGGCATTTGCTGGGTGGTAAGGTGTGAATATTAGGCTTTGGCATGCGTGCAATTAGCAACACACAGCCTCTCCTGCTGGGCGCGACAATGTAAGCACTCATTTAATGCCGAGCAGATGAAGGGGGAGAGTTAAGAGGGAGCCACAGCAACTCAAGTGGCTGAAGAAATGACTGGCGTTCCTGGTGACGCAGCAGAGGAGGGGGGCACGCGCCTTCTGTTCGAGACCCACCAATTAAATAGGAAAAACACTTGACTGCCGGGCTGCAGACTGATGCAGTATGATGGGATGCAAGGAGGTGGACGCCAGGTCTTGGAGATTCGTTGCGGAGAGTTTGGAATCTCACCTGAGAGTTTGGAATCTCACCTGAGAGTTTGGAATCTCACCTAAAAGTTTGGAATCTCACCTGCGAGTTTGGAATCTCACCTCAGAGTTTTGGAGGGACTGAGAGTTTGGAATCTCACGGGGTATTTAAAATATTTACTTCAAACGTTGAGGAAAAAATAGCCTTATAAAATGGTTGAGTTGACTCACCTGCTCTTGGCAGCAGCGGCTCGGTCTCGCTGCCGCCGGTTCTTGAACCAGTTCCCCACCTGTGTGGGAGTCAGCCCAGTTGCCATGGCCAGCTCCCGCTTCTTGGCCGGGTTGGGGTACGGGTCCTGCAGGTACCACTCGCGCAGCAAGCCCCTGGTTCGCTCCTTGAAACAGTGCGTCTTCTGCTCACCGTCCCAGATGGTCCGGGGCATCGGGTACTTCTTGCGCACCCGGTACTTGTCCACCGGCCCGAGCGGGCGGCCCCGGAGCTTCTCGGCCTCCAGGTAGTGCGCCTCCAGCCACATAGTCTGCAGCTTGGCGTGCGACGTCTTGCTGAACTGGTGCATCTCCATCAGCTGGTACATCTCCCGGTAGTTGCCGGCGTGAAAGGCCACCACGGCGCGGGCCCGGATGACCGCCTCCTGCTGGCTGAGGGCCTCCCACAGGGCCGGGCTGGTCGGCAGGGACCAGAGAAACCTGGCCAGCCGCTCCACATCTCCGGACTCTTCCAGGGTCTGGCAGACCCGGCCAACCTGTTCAGCGCCGAAGAATTGAAAGGCCGGCAGAGGCGGCGGCGGTGGCAGGAGGTGAGGCGTCGGGAACAGCGGCGGAGAGGTCGGAGTCTGCTGGAGCTCCTGGTCCCCTTGCTGCTGCTGGTGGTGTCGGTGCAGAGGCAGCGGCAGGGGTGGCGGAGGCGGCGGGAAAGCCGCAAAGGCGGAGAGGCCCAGATTGAGGGCCATTTCTGCAATTTATGACTTGAACTCCAGTTCTGTCTGAACGAGTTTGCCTGCTAGGCGTCAATTTGGAATTCGTTGATTTATTAAAAAAACTTTTATTATTTAACTGTTGGGGAGTGGGCGGCTGAGGCGGGTGGCGGGCCAGCAGTCCTATGGCAGGCAGTCCTGCCGAGCCATTGGCTGTGGCCTGGGGGGGGGAGTGGCGGGGACTGTCTGCAACACGGACCCCTCCTCCAACCCCAGTCCCAGTTTTGGCAGGCGCTTCATCAACGCTACACGAGTCTCTTAACAGGTAAAATGGCAACCTGCTTGTCATTCAAGAATCAGTAGCCTGGAAGAAACCCTCTTCACAAAAAATCTTTTAGATAGCTGTCACCATCTATTGATTTATGACTCAATTTTTTCACTTTAAGTTCATTTTTGACTGCTAAAGCACTGATTTTGGCGCCCAAGCACTGATTTTAGCGCCGAAGCACTGATTTTAGCGCCCAAGCACTGATTTTAGCGCCCAAGCACTGATTTTAGCGCCCAAGCACTGATTTTAGCGCCCAAGCACTGATTTTAGCGCCCAAGCACTGATTTTGGCGCCCAAGCACTGATTTTAGCGCCCAAGCACTGATTTTAGCGCCCAAGCACTGATTTTAGAGCCCAAGCACTGATTTTGGCGGCGAAGCACTGACTTTGGCGCCCAAGCACTGATTTTGGCGGCGAAGCACTGACTTTGGCGCCCACGCACTGATTTTAGCTCAAAAGCACTGATTTTGGCGCCCAAGCAGTGATTTTAGCGCCCAAGCACAGTATTTAGCGTCTAAGCACTGAATTTGGCGCCCAAGCACTGATTTTAGCGCCCAAGCACTGATTTTGGCGCCCAAGCACTGATTTTAGCGTCCAAGCACTGATTTTAGCGCCGAAGCACTGATTTTAGCGCCCAAGCACTTTATTTAGCGCCCAAGCACTTAATTTAGCGCCCAAGCACTGATTTTGGCGCCCAAGCACTGATTTTGGCGCCCAAGCACTGACTTTGGCGCCCAAGCACTGATTTTTAGCTCAAAAGCACTGATTTTAGAGCCCAAGCACTGGTTTTGGCGTCCAAGCACTGATTTTCGCGCCCAAGCACTGATTTTAGCTCAAAAGCACTGATTTTAGAGCCCAAGCACTGATTTTAGAGCCCAAGCACTGATATTGGCGCCCAAGCACTGATTTTGGCGCCCAAGCACTGATTTTGGCGCCCAAGCACTGATTTTGGCGCCCAAGCACTGATTTTAGCGCCCAAGCACTGGTTTTGGCGCCCAAGCACTGTGAGCCTTTGCAGCTCATTTTGGGATCCTAACACCTGGGCGCTCGGTTCAAAGTTGATGCAGGATTAGCCCCGCAGAAAGCAGAAAGCCTTAATCCGTAGTCAAATAAATATTCCAAATTAAATGAGCATTTTATGCAATGCAATTATTTTCCCCAATGCAGTGGATTAATAGCGAGTGAATTAGGGCCATCTCTCCCGCCCATAGCAACTCAACTCAGCTCAAGCAGCAGTTTAATAGAGTGATGCTGATGACGCGCTCAGGAAACAGGAAGTGCTGGAAGCTGGTAATGGGAAGCGGCAGAAATGGCATAAACCATGCATCGCGGATGCAGGCAGCAGTCACTATATAGATTACGAAGGCCCCTCAAAGGCGCCGGTATGTCGATTGAGTCTCACACCCTCACGGACGGACAATGAGAGACTGCATCATGCATGTCAAGTGCTCGGCCTCAGCCGTAGCTAAGTGAGTAGCGTGAGCATGAGGGTTGAGGCTTGCTGAAGTCAGAAGGCACAAGAAGGCCTGGAACCAGAATTTGGAGTCAGTCAGAGAATCAGCTTGTACCTTTTGGTTACTTCTCCAAAGATGCATAACCGCAATGGCGGATCCGTCTAGGGGAGGTCAAGGTGGTCAAAGACCCCCAGATCCAAAAAAAATTTCTATTGCGCACGAAATCTAGACTGTGGTGCTAAAATCTAGACTGTGGCGCTAAAATCTAGACTGTGGCGCTAAAATCTAGACTTTGGCGCTAAAATCTAGACTTTGTCGCTAAAATCTAGACTTTGGCGCTAAAATCTAGACTTTGGCGCTAAAATCTAGACTGTGGCGCTAAAATCCAGACTGTGGCGCTAAAATCTAGACTGTGACGCTAAAATCTAGACTGTGGCGCTAAAATCTAGACTGTGGCGCTAAAATCTAGACTGTGACGCTAAAATCTAGACTGTGGCGCTAAAATCTAGACTGTGGCGCTAAAATCTAGACCGTGGCGCTAAAATCCAGACTGTGGTGCTAAAATCCAGACTGTGGCGCTTAAATCTAGACTGTGGCGCTAAAATCCAGACTGTGGCGCTAAAATCCAGACTGTGGCGCTTAAATCTAGACTGTGGCGCTAAAATCTAGACCGTGGCGCTAAAATCTAGACTGTGACGCTAAAATCTAGACTGTGGCGCTAAAATCTAGACTGTGGCGCTAAAATCTAGACCGTGGCGCTAAAATCCAGACTGTGGTGCTAAAATCCAGACTGTGGCGCTTAAATCTAGACTGTGGCGCTAAAATCTAGACTTTGGCGCTAAAATCTAGACTGTGGCGCTAAAATCTAGACTGTGGCGCTAAAATCTAGACTGTGGCGCTAAAATCTAGACTTTGGCGCTAAAATCTAGACTTGTCGCTAAAATCTAGACTGTGGCGCTAAAATCTAGACCGTGGCGCTAAAATCTAGACTGTGGCGCTAAAATCTAGACTGTGGCGCTAAAATCTAGACTGTGGCGCTAAAATCTAGACTGTGGCGCTAAAATCTAGACTGTGGCGCTAAAATCTAGACTGTGGCGCTAAAATCTAGACTGTGGCGTTAAAATCTAGACTGTGGTGCTAAAATCTAGACTGCGGCGCTAAACTGGCGCTAGAATCTTGCGTTCTTGCGTCCTCATTCTCCCCAACACACTGGGAAAAAAATTATTAACGAATATATTCAGCACAATCAGGCTCAGGGACACCTGCTACAGTATAAGTGGCCTTGTAGTTTCTGAAGATTTATAAAAAAAATTGGCAATCCAGATTTTTCGTTGACGGCCACCTTGGCAAGCTGGCAGAGTTCAGGGTGGGTGGAGTTTTCTGACACATGCACTGCATAGATTGTACGCTATGAAATTAATGCTTTGCCCGCCCAGCCAGCAGTTGCAGTCAGTTAAATGCTGACTCCACGCCACGCATCCGGTACTTAGCTATGTAAAGCCAGCTTAATCCCTTCTGTTAATAAAGCGAACAAAAACACGGGATTTTGGTGATGCAGCTCTGTTCGATTTGTCTCTGGATTCTGGAAGGAAGGCTTTCTTTAGTTTCTAACACTGCTGGATTTCAGTTTCTCAATGTTTTTGAATTAGTTTTCTTTAATTTTATCTCTTAATTCATCCTAACTCATCTCATTTCTTAGATCAGTTCTCACTTTTCTGGAGTCATATCATCTTATCCCATCTTATGTATAGTCTTATCTGTCATCTAATCTCTTATCTTATCTGTTAAATCATCTAATCTCACCTGTCATCTCATCTCGTCTGTCATCTCATCTCGTCTGTCATCTCATCTCATCTGTCATCTCATCTCGTCTGTCATCTCATCTCATCTGTCATCTCATCTCATCTGTCATCTCATCTCATCTGTCATCTCATCTCGTCTGTCATCTCATCTCGTCTGTCATCTCATCTCGTCTGTCATCTCGTCTGTCATCTCATCTCGTTTGTCATCTCATCTCGTCTGTCATCTCATCTCGTCTGTCATCTCATCTCGTCTGTCATCTCATCTCGTCTGTCATCTCATCTCGTCTGTCATCTCATCTCATCTGTCATCTCATCTCATCTGTCATCTAATCTCACCTGTCATCTCATCTCGTCTGTCATCTCATCTCATCTGTCATCTCATCTCATCTGTCATCTCATCTCGTCTGTCATCTCATCTCGTCTGTCATCTCATCTCGTCTGTCATCTCGTCTGTCATCTCATCTCGTTTGTCATCTCATCTCGTCTGTCATCTCATCTCGTCTGTCATCTCATCTCGTCTGTCATCTCATCTCGTCTGTCATCTCATCTCGTCTGTCATCTCATCTCATCTGTCATCTCATCTCATCTGTCATCTCATCTCGTCTGTCATCTCATCTCATCTGTCATCTCATCTCATCTGTCATCTCATCTCGTCTGTCATCTCATCTCGTTTGTCATCTCATCTCGTCTGTCATCTCATCTCGTCTGTCATCTCATCTCGTCTGTCATCTCATCTCGTCTGTCATCTCATCTCGTCTGTCATCTCATCTCATCTGTCATCTCATCTCATCTGTCATCTCATCTCGTCTGTCATCTCATCTCATCTGTCATCTCATCTCGTCTGTCATCTCATCTCATCTGTCATCTCATCTCATCTGTCATCTCATCTCGTCTGTCATCTCATCTCGTCTGTCATCTCATCTCGTCTGTCATCTCATCTCGTCTGTCATCTCATCTCGTCTGTCATCTCATCTCGTCTGTCATCTCATCTCGTCTGTCATCTCATCTCATCTGTCATCTCATCTCATCTGTCATCTCATCTCGTCTGTCATCTCATCTCATCTCATTTCATTTCATCTCATCTTGTTTGTCCAATCTGTCTCAAATCATTAGTCATCCCCACCCATAATCTTCTCTCTTCAGTCTATTTCAAAAGCAAGATCACATTGGAATGATTGCAAATCATACTTAAGCCGTAGTTCCACCATCGCTTCACCGCCCAGCCCCATTGTGATGAACAGTTGCCGACAAAAAAGTGTGTTGTTGAAACCCCTCTAAAATGTATAAATCCCCCCTTATTGTTCCGAAACGGTTAATTTAATTGAAGTGATTGCTCGGGATATCGGGGTGTGGTGAGGATTTTGGATAAGCCACAGCTATGTGCCCCGCCTTCTAAATATACTCGCAGCTATCATAGCGAGGCGGGCCTAACAGAGGCCAGAGCCCCCTCTGCAATTAGAAAATTGGCAATGAAAATTTGCGCACGCTAGCGGCATTCAAGCATCCGTCAGCCCCCCGCCCCCCAGATGCAGACAGGTTTTTTTTCAAGCAAAACAAAATGAATGATCAATTCTGAAATTGCTCCAAAACCACTTGTCAAATTGGAGCACTTGTTTGAGTCTCGATTTTTTAATTGGATTTTCGGAAGCGATTGAAATTTTATCCCAGAACCATGACAGGGATTAAAGGAGCCTGCAAATCCGGATGATGAGCTCTCATTTTTATAATTCGCATGCAGTTTAACTGCAAAATCGGCAAATTTTAATTTAAACAATGACGTGAGTAAGCGATTAAAGGAAATGAGAATTTTATAAATTTCTCTTCATTGTTTTTTAAATTATCAAACATCCAAAAACGGCACTCGGGACTCAAACACAAAATGGTGCTTCAACTTTGAAACCGGCACTTAACTAATATCCGAAAAGAACACAAAAATACGAAAAAGGCATTTTGACTCCCAGAATCTCTGATCATTACTCAAATTAATAAAATAAATAGCTTTTAAATAAACAAAATCAGTCTTGAATAAACAAACCGGAACTTGAACCATCAAAATGACACAAATAACAAATACCTATTGAATCATAATATAAGCTCTATCTATAAAATTGAAATTAAAACTGTGTCTTGACACTATAGAAACAAACAACAATTAAATGAACAAAATGAAACTAAAGAGCAAATGGCAATTAAAAAAACAAAATAAAACTAAATAAACAAATGGCAATTAAAAAAACAAAATAAAACTAAATAAACAAATGGCAATTAAATAAACAAAATGAAACAAAGAAACAAACGCCAGTTAAATCACTAAAATGACACTATACAAAACAGACGGCAATTAAATAAACGAAATGACTCTATACAAAAAATGGCACACGCACTTCACAGAATGACACAAAAATGGCGCATAAATAAATAAATGACACAGGAAAAAAACAAACGGCACTTGAATAGCCAAAATAAAATCAGAAAGAAAGAAACTACATTTGAATTAACCACACGACTAAAAATAGATTTACAAAAATATGTTAGAAAGTGAAGATTTTTATTATTTAAATACTGATTTTCCTGGAAAAGAAAAACAAATTAATTTAGAAGCCTTCATTCCCTGGCACAGAGATAAAGGAAGCAGGTCAGTTGAATGGAGAAGGATCAGTTGCCAGCTTGATGAAAGTATGAAATTGGCAAGAAAGAGATAGCCAGTGTGAAAAGAATTGTTATTGCAGGCAGAAGAACCCTTCAAGGTGTATATAATGCATGCCAGGTGCCAGACCTTTGGCTTCTTGTCTGAGGCCTAATCAGACAGATCGCATATACGAAATCTGACTGCGCAGGAGAAGTTGGGACGGGCCTGCAACAGCTGATCAAGCTATCTTGATCAACCAAAATGGGAAGTTAATCCCACCTTTCTCCAGCCTCGTCTTCGCAACAACCTCCCCCCTCCCTACTTCCCTCCAAAAAACTGAAAAAAGGCAATTCTTTCAAGCCTATATCGGCTGTGGTTACTCTTTTATCTAACCCGTCCATCAGCCACACTCCAAAGTTTCGCTTGCTGGCAGGCCAAGGTAGCTGGCATTAGACCGAATTGGATATCGTAGCGCGCATAGCATCCTATACGGACTCCAACTAATAAAAAGTAGGTTCCCTTTTTAACAGACGCTCCTATTAGGCAGTCACGCAGTGTCAGGTGACAGTGGCTGACGGAACGCACAGGCGGGGGGCCTGGCCCTGAACTATGGGGGGCTTCCTCCTGGAACTCAGCGTGACAGGGTTGACTTCCCCCCCTCACCTGCCCACCTCAACAGGACTGCGAGGGTTTGCGGTTTTTCCTTTGTTTCTGGAGTTGAATACAAAGTTGCATCAATTTTCATGGGCATCTTTGGGCAAGAAGTATCCCTCATCCCTCTATCCGCCCTCTCCCTCTATCCGCCCTCTCCCTCTATCCGCCCTCTCCCTCTATCCGCCCTCTCCCTCTATCCGCCCTCTCCCTCTATCCGCCCTCTCCCTCTATCCGCCCTCTCCCTCTATCCGCCCTCTCCCTCTATCCGCCCTCTCCCTCTATCCGCCCTCTCCCTCTATCCGCCCTCTCCCTCTATCCGCCCTCTCCCTCTATCCGCCCTCTCCCTCTATCCGCCCTCTCCCTCTATCCGCCCTCTCCCTCTATCCGCCCTCTCCCTCTATCCGCCCTCTCCCTCTATCCGCCTCTCCTTGTATATTCACTATCTGCATCCATCCAACCTAATCCAAAGGATCATTACTTCGCTTGTTCTAAACGCTTTTGCAAGTCAAAGAAGATTCATTTGCTAAGCCTAAAAAAAACAATTCCACAGAAAAGCTTCGCATGGGAGAATATTTCGCATTTTCGCTGATAAAGTCTGGGTGATGTGCCCAACCCCCCCCCCCCTCAGAGCTCTGAACAATCGACACCTGATAAGGTGACTTCTCGATTAATAATGATAACAATGACCGAACTGTGTTTACTACCAACTGGACCGAACTCGTGGAAGTTCGAGCCGGCAAAAGCAAAACAATTAATTCATGGTATATTACCGAACCGGAGGCACTCAAATTTCAAAGCTGATATGTTATCTGACTTGCTCTTGGCCTCTGTATATTGGTCTTCATCTGCTCTGCAGAATCTGCAATGAAAAATATACTAAAGCAAAGGAGATAAAGACACTACTGTAGGAGGGACGGCTTTGGAAATAATAATAGTTTTCTTAACACTTTAGATATCGATAAGGTGATGCAACACTCGAACCACCCCCCACGGTGGCTTATCAGGGCTTTCAGGCTTCATATTGCATATACGATGAATTATTATGATTTTTAATAAATCGATTTGCTGCCCACAGACACGTGTGGAACTGCGAATGATGAACCTGTGAATCTCGCTGAGTGCTGAGTGCCGAGTGCCATAGACAGTGTGTGAGCTGAGTGCTGAGTGCTGAAGTGCCATAGATAGTTTGTGGGTTGAGTGCTGAGTGCCGAGTGCCATAGACAGTGTGTGAGCTGAGTACTGAGTGCTGAGTGCCATAGACAGTGTGTGAGCTGAGTACTGAGTGCTGAGTGCCATAGATAGTGTGAGCTGAGTACTGAGTGCTGAGTGCCATAGACAGTGTGTTAACTGAGTGCGGAGTGCCATAGACAGTGTGTTAACTGAGTGCGGAGTGCCATAGACAGTGTGTTAACTGAGTGCCGAGTGCCATAGACAGTGTGTTAACTGAGTGCCGAGTGTCATAGACAGTGTGTTAACTGAGTGCCGAGTGTCATAGACAGTGTGTTAACTGAGTGCCGAGTGCCATAGACAGTGTGTTAACTGAGTGCGGAGTGTCATAGACAGTGTGTTAACTGAGTGCGGAGTGCCATAGACAGTGTGTTAACTGAGTGCCGAGTGCCATAGACATTGTGTTAACTGAGTGCCGAGTGTCATAGACAGTGTGTGAACTGAGTGCTGAGTCCTGACTGCCATGAGACTTTATCAAGTCCAAAGCTGGTGCCTGTATTTTCTGCACCAGAGACAGCCAGGAAGGATTACCGCTCAGCAATGGATGAGATTAAATAAGGATACAAACATACACGTAGGGATGGGGTATTAACTCGATTACCGGACAGAGAAACAAGCCCCAACCTCGGAAGTGTGAGATCTCTTCAATCAAAAGTCCTACATGGTGCATGGATAGCCGCCCTGTCCGCTGTTGCGGTCTAAAAGTAGGACCGTCCCTTAGAGCAACTCGAGGCACCATCAAATGCTTTCACACTAATGGAGACCCGCGGGCCCTTGCCATCAAGCCCGTAACCTACACCCCAGCAACAGCGAAATCCAATCTCCTGTTGGCTCCTGGTCTCGCGAGCAAAAAAGTCGCTTTCGGCAAGAAGAGAAGAAAAGCAAAAACAAGAATGTTGCAAAGAGACGCGGGAAAGTCAAGTTGCCAAAAGTGAGGATTACTTACAAAGAGGAGATTTCGCCCAAATGCATTGCTCGATTCGCCTACTCAGCTACAGTTGATCAGCTCTCTCTGAGCTCAGTTTTCGAATGTCCCAAACTCATCGATGAGTCACAACTGCAAGCATACAGACTTCCGTAGTTAGTCTGATATCAACACTTGAATGGTGCCAATTACTGGGTATGAGTGAGGCGCCAATTATTGGGTATGAGTGAGGCGCCAATTACTGGGTATGAGTGAGGCGCCAATTACTGGGTATGAGTGAGGCGCCAATTACTGGGTATGAGTGAGGCGCCAATTATTGGGTATGAGTGAGGCGCCAATTATTGGGTATGAGTGAGGCGCCAATTATTGGGTATGAGTGAGGCGCCAATTATTGGGTATGAGTGAGGCGCCAATTACTGGGTATGAGTGAGGCGCCAATTACTGGGTATGAGTGAGGCGCCAATTATTGGGTATGAGTGAGGCGCCAATTATTGGGTATGAGTGAGGCGCCAATTATTGGGTATGAGTGAGGCGCCAATTACTGGGTATGAGTGAGGCGCCAATTACTGGGTATGAGTGAGGCGCCAATTACTGGGTATGAGTGAGGCGCCAATTATTGGGTATGAGTGAGGCGCCAATTACTGGGTATGAGTGAGGCGCCAATTACTGGGTATGAGTGAGGCGCCAATTACTGGGTATGAGTGAGGCGCCGAAACTTAAGTAGGATTGGCGCCGAAACTTGAGTAGGATTGGCACCGAAACTTGAGTAGGATTGGCACCGAAACTTGAGTAGGATTGGCGCCGAAACTTGAGTAGAATTGAGGCGCCGAATATTGAGCTGAAAAGCGGGTTCAGGGGGCAGACAAACTTGGCTCAACGGGGAGAAAAATGGCTTCAGGGGGCAGGCGAACTACAGGCCAGAGGGAGTGCCAATAAATATTTCTTACAAACAGAACAGTTACATGCACTTTGTGCTGCCAAAATTTCAGGCACTAATACCCTATTATAATGGACAATAATAAATTCAAGCTACGAAAACCGTTGTGCCCTACTGACAGTAAAGTAGTTAGCAAAAACTGCGCCATTTTATTGTCACAAAAGCGGGAAAATTTCTGCAGTCAGTTAATTTCAGACCAGTAAAAAAATGTCTTTTAGCAGCGCAATTTGTAGCGGTTGGAGGCATTTGCTACCCTTAGCAACTGCGGTTCCACTTAAAGGGGACTTATAAATCAGTCAAATTTGACAGGCCTCGGCCATTAGGTAGCGTTGCCGCTATTAAAATTGAAACAGATGGCTTGAGGGGTGGAGTAAAGTGACCCGCCTGGCAGGCTTTTAACGCTGCCCTTCCAGGCGGCGGCGAAGGACGCGACAAAGCTTTGTTGGGCATCCTGGACTGACTGATGCGCTGGAGACTGCGTGATGACTGCGGGAATTCAGCTTTTCACTGCCTGCTTGCTTGTCTGTCTTAGTGTCTGTGTGTCTGTATGTCTTAGTTTAGTGTCTGTCTGTCTGTCTGTCTGTCTGTCTGTCTGTCTGTCTGTCTGTCTGTCTGTCTGTCTGTCTGTCTGTCTGTCTGTCTGTCTGTCTGTCTGTCTGTCTGTCTGTCTGTCTGTCTGTCTGTCTGTCTGTCTGTCTGTCTGTCTGTCTGTCTGTCTGTCTGTCTGTCTGTCTGTCTGTCTGTCTGTCTGTCTGTCTGTTTGTCTGTCTGTCTGTCTGTCTGTCTGTCTGTCTGTCTGTCTGTCTGTCTGTCTGTTTGTCTGTTTGTCTGTCTGTCTTTCGAAGTTCTATTCAAAACTTATTTCTTGCCTTTAGCAGACGTTATCATTGGTTTATTTGCTTAATCTCCTGGGCCATCTTTCTCTAAATCCCGTCTACGTTCTGTTTCTGAATTCACAATTTTTTTCACTGGCGCCATGAAGCTGTCAGTCAAGATAGCGCAGGCGCCACCAGTTCCAGATCAATTGCTGCCCGAACTACCGAGTGTTTGCCCAGTAGTAGTAGTAGTAGTAGTAGTAGTAGTAGTAGTAGTAGTAGTAGTAGTAGTAGTAGTAGTAGTAGTAGTAGCTGAAACTACTTTCGCAGCAGCTGAGCAATGCTGTGCTTATTCTTCATCAGTGGCCTATAAGCAGTTTTATGGTCCGAGCGCTATGGCTCGAGTGTCTACCCGTATCATTTTCATTTTTTTATCTTCGACCCAGAAAAAAACTTGATCCGTCCGTCTCAAAGCGTTTGAATAGAATATAATCTCACATTTCCCCCAGAAATCTGCCAGAAGAATCTTGGATTTTTTCAAGCCGAAAATAACCGGAGGAAGAGGAGGAACAGAATGCTCAGCTGAGCAGCCAGTGCAGATCTCGAGATGCCCTTGATTAATGCCATGCTCTGTCCCTCACTGCTCCCCCGTCCCTGCCTAATGAAGCCATGGATGGAGATCGATTCAAATTCTGCTGCTACGGGAGCATATCGGGATTGGTAAGAATTGGGATGAGAGTTTGGCAGCCGGACCAACTACGCCTATAGTTTTGCACTCGTAAAAAATATTTTATGTGCATTTCCCGAAAATGTCAGCGAACTGGGAAGTGACCTTGCGAGATCCTGGCAGGGGAGGCTGCGAGATAAGATAGATGAAGGCGTGGAAGAGTTAAGTGCAAAAAAACTGTCGCGAAAATTGTAGAAAAATACAACAGCAGATCTTCTGGTCCGTCTTTTCGTTCTGACTAATTAATTATTAATGATTTTCTAAACCCTGCAAGAAATGATAAGCAATTAAAATGCACATTGGACAGGCAAAAACTAATTGGCCCTATCAGTAGTGACAAAACTCAAAGAAGTGCACCCAACACCTAGAGCATCGCCACACGAAATGCATAGCGGAAAGGGGATAGATATGAAGGGGATAGATATAAGAGTGGGTGGGCTGTAATAGACAAGGATGGGAGATTAAGGGGAGAGAAGAGAAAAGATAGAGGAGAAAGGGAGAAGGGAGGGGAGGGGTGAGAGGTGAGAGGTGAGTAGAGAGGAGAAAGGGGAAGAGAGAGGGGAGGAGAGAGGAGAGAGGGGAGGAGAGAGGAGAGAGGGGAGGAGAGAGGAGAAAGGGGAGGAGAGAGGGGAGGAGAGAGGAGAGAGGGGAGGAGAGAGGAGAGAGGGGAGGAGAGAGGAGAAAGGGGAGGAGAGAGGGGAGGAGAGAGGAGAGAGGGAGGAGAGAGGAGAGAGGGGAGGAGAGAGGAGAGAGAGGGGAGGAGAGAGGAGAGAGGGGAGGAGAGAGGAGAGAGGAGAGACGGGAAGTTAGAGGGGAGGAGAGAGGAAAGAGGAGAGAGGAGAGAGAGGAGAGAGGAGAGAGGAGAGAGGAGAGAGGAGAGAGGAGAGAGGAGAGAGGAGAGAGGAGAGAGAGGAGAGAGAGGAGAGAGGGGAGAGAGAGAGAAGAAGAGAGAGAGGAGAGAGAGGAGAGAGGAGAGAGGAGAGAGGAGAGAGAGGAGAGAGGAGAGAGGAGAGAGAGGAGAGAGAGGAGAGAGGAGAGAGGAGAGAGAGGAGAGAGGAGAGAGGAGAGAGGAGAGAGAGGAGAGAGAGGAGAGAGGGGAGAGGAGAGAGAAGAGAGAGAGGAGAGAGAGGAGAGAGGAGAGAGGAGAGAGGAGAGAGGAGAGAGGAGAGAGGAGAGAGGAGAGAGTAGAGAGGAGAGAGGAGAGAGGAAGAGAGGAGAGAGAGGAGAGAGGAGAGAGGAGAGAGAGGAGAGAGAGGAGAGAGGAGAGAAGATGAGGATAGAGAGAGTAGGTGTTGTAGGGAAAGGGTGATGATAAGAAAGATGGAGCCAGAGAGGAAAGAAAAGTGCAGGGAAGAAATGAAGACTTACTCATAATGCGAGCTGTAATAAAGCAAAAGCTCAATTTGAAGTCGCCCGGCGGTTGCCACAGAGACCAGAGTGTTCTAACAAAAGGTAGCAAAGGTAGAGAAAAAAATCAGAAATACTAAATCAAGACAGTTTTGGGCGACAAGAAACTGGAGGAGAAGACAATTCAGACAGTTATTTTGCTAGATAAAGACATCAATGGGCAGCTTTGATGTCCATCCCGTACTGCATGCTACAAGCTCACAAGCGAACTGCAATAGCGCAAGCCTGCAGGGCTTCAATGGGAACGGCAAGGCTGTTTAAAGCTAAAATATAAAGCTAAAAGACTTTTTCTAAACAGCCCGAGGACTTGCGGCCGGAGCGTGTACCGATTCTGGCGCAGATTTGAATCCATTTTAACTGAATTCATCAATTCCCGCTGAGCTCAGACACTTGGACTCTGTTCGATCCAGTGTTCTCCCTTTCCCTCCCTCTCCCCCCTTTCCCTCCCTCTCCTCCCTTTCCCTCCCTCTCCTCCCTTTCCCTCCCTCTCCTCCCTTTCCCTCCCTCTCCTCCCTTTCCCTCCCTCTCCTCCCTTTCCCTCCCTCTCCTCCCTTTCCCTCCCTCTTCTCCCTTTCCCTCCCTCTCCTCCCTTTCCCTCCCTCTCTTCTCTTGCTGTCCCTCTCCTCCCTTTCCCTCCCTCTCCTCCTGCTCTCCCTCTCCTCCCTTGCTCTCCCTCTCCTCCCTTGCTCTCCCTCTCCTCCCTTGCTCTCCCTCTCTTCTCTTGCTGTCCCTCTCCTCCCTTTCCCTCCCTCTCTTCTCTTGCTGTCCCTCTCTTCTCTTGCTGTCCCTCTCCTCCCTTTCCCTCCCTCTCCTCCTGCTCTCCCTCTCCTCCCTTGCTCTCCCTCTCTTCTCTTGCTGTCCCTCTCCTCCCTTTCCCTCCCTCTCTTCTCTTGCTGTCCCTCTCCTCCCTTTCCCTCCCTCTCCTCCTGCTCTCCCTCTCCTCCCTTGCTCTCCCTCTCTTCTCTTGCTGTCCCTCTCCTCCCTTTCCCTCCCTCTCTTCTCTTGCTGTCCCTCTCTTCTCTTGCTCTCCCTCTCCTCCCTTTCCCTCCCTCTCCTCCTGCTCTCCCTCTCCTCCCTTGCTCTCCCTCTCCTCCCTTGCTCTCCCTCTCCTCCCTTGCTCTCCCTCTCCTCCTGCTCTCCCTCTCCTCCCTTGCTCTCCCTCTCTCGTCTATCCTCTCTATTCTCTCATCTTTCCTCTCCTCACTGCTCCACCTCTCCGTCCTTCCCTCCCTCTCTCCAGCCCTCTCATTCTCCCACTTGATTTCCTGGGCCGAAACGAACTAAAAAGTGTGTAAACTAATAAAAGTACATTTCATTTCCAGATGCAAGTTGAGGCATCGCATTGACAATTCCATCCACTACCAATTGCCAATGGCTGAGGCCAAAACAGAAGCAGGACGCGAGAAGCCAATCAAAGAAGCCAGCGATTCCAATAGGGCAAGAATTTAGCAGAAGCAGCAGGCAGAGGCAGAAGCAATACAAGAAGCAGAAGAGAGGGGAGATGAGTTTAAAGTAGCTGAATTCTGTCAAATCTATCGACCTGTGCTCAAGACTCCTCTGCTCTGGCTCTCGGAACAAAAACGGTCGTCTTCACTAATTGGCCCTTCTTTAAATAAGAGACGCATGCACTCTTTTAGGAGCAGCAAGTCAAGGAGGTGAGGCTGAATCTTCCATTTGTCGGCTGGTATTGAGTATTGAGTATCTGAATAGGCTGAATTGAGAACTTTGAACTGAAGCGAGAATTCAAACCCTTTTTAGAAATAGAAAAATCTCCAACCGTTTGGAGTAGCGCGATTGCTGACTTCTCATTTTCTCACCTTCTCTCTCCCTTTCTCCCCCTCTATCTCCTCTTTCCGTCTCACTTTCTCCCCTCTCTCCCCTCTCTCCCTCTCCCCCTCTCACTCTCTTCCCTCTCTCCCTCTCTCCCCTCTCTCCCCTCTCTCCCCTCTCACTCTCTCACTCTCTCCCCTCTCTCCCCTCTCCCCCTCACTCTCTCCCCTCTCTCCCCTCTCCCCCTCTCACTCTCTCCTCTCTCTCCCCTCTCCCCCTCACTCTCTGCCCTCTCTCCCTCTCCCCCTCTCACTCTCTCCTCTCTCTCCCCTCTCCCCCTCTCACTCTCTCCCCTCTCTCCCCTCTCCCCCTCACTCTCTCACTCTCTCCCCTCTCTCCCCTCTCCCCCTCTCACTCTCTCCCCTCTCTCCCCTCTCCCTCTCACTCTCTCCTCTCTCTCCCCTCTCCCCTCTCACTCTCTCCCCTCTCTCCCCTCTCCCCCTCTCACTCTCTCCTCTCTTTCCCCTCTCCCCCTCTCACTCTCTCCCCTCTCTCCCCTCTCCCCCTCTCACTCTCTCCTCTCTCTCCCCTCTCCCCTCTCACTCTCTCCCCTCTCTCCCCTCTCCCCCTCTCACTCTCTCCCCTCTCTCCCCTCTCCCCCTCTCACTCTCTCCTCTCTCTCCCCTCTCTCCCCTCTCTTCCTTCTCTCCCCTCTCCCTCTCTTCTCGTTTGTACAGCGACTTAATCTAAATAATTTTTGCTGTACTTTTACCCTTTTTCATTTCTCTTCTCAAGAAAACTTTCGCACAAGTGTGCTGTTAAGTTTTGAAAGCATTCAATTCTACTCGTAAGAATAAAAGCATATCAGGTTAGCAAGAGCTTCTACTGCACAAGAAGTCTTTATTTACTGCTGGATTTGAGACATCTATTGAGTTAAACACAGCTCAGTTCCTCAGTGGTTGGCAAAAGTTCAACTGTTTTACCCGCTGACAGAATGGCCAGTGTCCCAGTGGGAAAGGAAACGGCACGGCTGTATCGGATGGCAACTGGGAAAAAGGATGGGGCTAGAGACGGACTCTGCAGGAATGCGCCAGAAACGGGAGAGAGAGAGAGAGAGAGAGAGAGAGAGAGAGAGAGAGAGAGAGAGAGAGAGAGAGAGAGAGAGAGAGAGAGAGAGAGAGAGAGACAGAGAAGGGAACAGTATGAGAGCAATTGCTGGCATCCTATTTCCTGAGTATTTTCTGCTCTGGGCTCTCTGCACACTGTTTTACTCCGGCACTTAGTTTTTAGTTTTCACCTGGCTGCGTTTCCCAGCTCTCAGTTTCTGTTGCTAAGGTAAACGCCGCCTCTCGCGCTACGCGACCCCTTGGTTCGATTTTCCGTGCGCTGGCACATTAGTCGGGTCTTGTCCCGTACACCCTGTGTGAGCGGTGTGCATGAGCGCGTGCCCGCGTACTGCATTGGCGCGCTGCTTTAAAAAAAGAGAAACAGAACGAATGAGCAGCAGCTCGTGTCCTTTGCTCGGGCTCCGTGTGCCAACCCACGGTCCACCGGCGCTGTCCGCTCGATTATCCCAGCAGGCAGCCCTGCTGGGATATCCCCAGGCGACCCTCCCAGCCTCTCGAAGGACGGCATCAATCGATAAAGAAAATAGCAAGGAAAGAGACAGCATAGGCTTCTTTCTTTTACTATAGAAATGCATAGGTGCACAATAATAAGCTTGAAGTTTCTCGGGTGGGGGCCCCACACTTGTTATGCCTAATTTGAGGCGCCAACTTAGGGTGCTAAACTGGAGGACTCCGGAGTCACGACTCAGGGGTCAGGGCTCAGGGGGTCAGGAGATCAGGGAGTCAGGGTTCAGGGGGTCAGGACTCAGGACTCAGTGGGTCAGGACTCAGGGGGTCAGGACTCAGGGGTCATGAGTACTCACTAATAAGGAGTACACCTTTTCTGTTAGGCACTTTACAACCTACCAAGCGTTAGAAGCTGATGAAGAAAGCGGTCCACCTGGGTTGTAATTAATGAAATGAGTCAACCGAACGGCAGGAGCAGTGAGAGTCCCGCTGACCATAATATTTTAATGCCAATATTGTTCTTGAATTTGGGGGGGGGGTAGCTGACCCTTTGACTCCCCGTTCACTGATCTTCAAAATGAAAGTTTATTAAAAGCTTTATTAGTAGCTGTATCCGAACTTCGCATAACTAGCGCAATAGATATTGCTACTGCTGGCTGCCAAAGACTCCCCCCATAATTGCCTGCGTGAGAATTTTTTCCGGGCTGCCTGCTGCCACCCACCCCACCCACCCCAGCCCCTACGATAGAAAATTGGAAAAGCTCTTCTCAGTCCACTTGGCCTCAACACCATCCAGGGAGCGTTTGACATTTGGACTGGAAACTTGACAGGTCGATTTTCATACCACAAAGTTCAGGATTAATAAATTTAAATTTAAAATTTAAATTAATAAAATTTAGGTTTAGTAATGTTTAGGATTACTGAAATCAAGGATTAGTAAAGTTTAGGATTAGTAAAGTTTAGGATTGTTGAAGTTTAAGATTAGTAAAGTTAAGGATTAGTGAAGTTTAGGATTAGTGAGTTTTAGGATTAGTGAATTTTAGGATTAGTGAAGTTAAGGATTGATGAAGTTTAGGCATCCAGTCTGTATGCGTGTCAGCTCTGATTTATATCCAGAGGTCCTTGACCCACTCGGCCTGAAGTGCGCGAGGTCGCGCAGACACGCATAATAAGAAAGCGAGTGAGCTCAATGGAATGAGAGGGAGACTGCGGTCAAGCAAACACCTCTCAGTCAGCTCTGCTCTGCTTTTATAAAAAAACAAAGCCAGACAAAGAGAGGAGTTTATGCAACTCGGTGCAGAAAGCTCGCCAGCGTTCTCAACAATTGCAGGAGCAGAAAAAAGGCGGACAGCAGCTGCGAGCAGACGATCAGCGAGCAGTGCGACTCGAGGATGTCCGGCCATGGCGGGCGGCTGCTGCTGCGGATCGGCCTGGCAGCCCTGCTGGCCGCCGCGGCACTCCTGACCGTCGCTGTCCTCCTCCGCGGTCACCGGACGCCGCCGCCGTCGCTCCCACCGCCGCCGCAGCAGCAGCTGCCACACTGCATCATCATCGGCGCCAGGAAGTGCGGCACCCGCGCCCTCCTGGATTTTCTAGACGCTCATCCGAACGTGGCCGCGGCCAGAAGCGAAATTCACTACTTCGACAAGACGGACAGGCTGCGGCGGGGCCTCAGCTGGTACCGCGGCCAGATGCCCCACAGCCGGCCCGGCCAGTTCACGATCGAGAAGACGCCCGCCTATTTTGTTACCGAGGCGGCGCCGCGGCTGGCGCGCCGTCAGCTTGGCGCCAATCTGCGCCTGCTACTGATTTTGCGCGACCCCGTGACCCGGGTGGTCAGCGACTACGCCCAGCACCTGCACCGTCGGGCCAAAGCGGGACGGCCGGCCCGTCCATTGGAACGGCTTGTGCTGTCCGGCTCCGGCCGGGTGAACCCGCGCTCCCGGATGATTCAAACCTCCGTCTATCATCGGCATCTGCGCCGCTGGCTGCGCCACTTTCCCGCCGACCGGCTGCACATTGTCGACGGCGACCGGTTGATCGGCGAGCCGCACGAAGAGCTCCGCCTGGTTGAGCAGTTCCTCAGCCTGCCCAGCTTCCTCAATCGGCCGGAGCAGTTTGTGTTCAACTCTACCAAGGGATTCTACTGCGTTCGGGGCCGGCGGCAGCGGCAGCGCTGTCTGGGCAGCGAGAAGGGCCGCCAGCATCCGCCGGTGTCGCCGGTGACTCTGGCCAAGCTGCGCGCCTACTTTGAACCGCACAACCTCCGACTGGCGGAGCTGACGGGCCGGCGCTTTGCCTGGATGGGGCGGCCGGAGCAGCTGGGCGCGGGTTCGAATCCCGTCCTGTGATGAATGGCAGCGAATTTAACCAGATTCAAGCGAGTCCTGACCCCGATCCCCTGCTCCTCCTCTCTCTCACCTGACCGTGCTGAGTCCTGTTTCCCTCTCTCTCACCTGACCGTGCTGAGTCCTGTTCCCCTCTCTCTCACCTGACCGTGCTGAGTCCCTGTTCCCCTCTCTCTCACCTGACCGTGCTGAGTCCTGTTCCCCTCTCTCTCGCCTGACCGTGCTGAGTCCTGTTCCCCTCTCTCTCACCTGACCGTGCTGAGTCCTGTTCCCCCCTCTCTCACCTGACCGTGCTGAGTCCCTGTTCCCCTCTCTCTCACCTGACCGTGCTGAGTCCTGTTCCCCTCTCTCTCACCTGACCGTGCTGAGTCCTGTTCCCCTCTCTCTCTCACCTGACCGTGCTGAGTCCTGGTCCCCTCTCTCTCACCTGACCGTGCTGAGTCCCTGTTCCTCTCTCTCTCTCTCTCTCACCTGACTGTGCTGAGTCCCTGTTCCTCTCTCTCTCTCTCTCTCTCTCTCTCTCTCTCTCTCTCTCTCTCTCTCTCTCTCTCACCTGACTGTGCTGAGTCTCTGTTCCTCTCTCTCTCTCTCTCACCTGACCGTGCTGAGTCCCTGTTCCTCTCTCTCTCACCTTGACCGTCTGACAATGTTTTAAAATGGCAAAGATTGTTATAAGCCTTCACCCTCCGTTAGTTGCCTACAAGGTTTAAACTAAATTCATTCCCCTGTGACAATAACCCTCACACATGACTTTCTATCCCTCCACTTTGTGAATTTTGTTATCATAAGATTTTTTCAGCAGAGTTTTTAATCAATTCTCTGCCAGAATATTTAGCCTCGGCATTTGCTTGCTAAAAGCAAAGTTGACCAACTTTTACCAACTTTGTCTGCCTGTTATTTTTTCATTGAGAAAGTGGCTTGCACACACACACACTGTGTTTGCACATAACTATATACAAAGCAAGCTCGTGAAAAAGCACTGCACTCACATGTGCTCAAATTCTTGTTCGTTAACTTGTGCTTTTTTATTTCTTGACTCAATCGGAGCTGCGCAGTGACTAATTAGGGATGAGCAATCATTAGCTGGAGAAAATGTGCCACAGCACGCAATCAAGGTCAAGGAAAGTACACTAACACAACACATAATCATAGCTCGTAATCAGGTCGTAAAGTTAGTAGTAGCTTTGTAATAAATTTTTAATACAGCAAAAATGTGCAGCTCGTGTTTCGATTTATTAATTAGAAATTAAGAAAAAAATCTATAGTATTACTGTTTTCAGTAGTATCAATAGCAAAAATGATGATTTTCTATGTATAGTCAGTTATTCAGCAAGCAGTTAAGCAGACCCGCTGATCCTTGCATGTACACTCTCTGTGCCTTAGGGGGGGGGGTCGGCCATCGGGGCGTGAATTGCAGAGCAAGGTAAATTTCCATGGCAAATCAAGCTTCAAATTACTATGACCGCATTCGGATTCGAACTCGGGTCCTATAACTTGATATTAAGATGCGTTAACCTCTGACGGGGCTACCCTCATGTCCTCCGCACACAATATCTGAGCGTTAAAAAAAGCATATTTACTGCAGCCAATCAGATTTCACGGGAGTGAGGTGGGGCGTCAAAGTTTCTATTTTTAGCAACAGCAGTAAATAAAATCGACAGAATCGCTAGGCCAGAAACTGGGCCCTATTGAGACCCTCAACGATCAGCGGCACAATCGATTGCAGAAATTTTAGCCAGATGGGGCGGTTAGCGGCGTACTGACTGCCCAGTCTGTCCTGGAACACCGCGTCAAGGACGTTGTTGAGAGCCTGAATCAATGAATTGACGTTGGGGGTGTTTCCTGATACTTAAATATGTATATATTGTTAACTTATTTTATATCAGACATTTAAGAAAACTAGAATTCCTAGAAACCAATAAAAGATACCCGAAGCCAATTCTAATATCCTGAAGACAAATAGTATTCTAATTCTAAGAAAGCTATAAAATTCACTGGAAACTAAAAAGCCTTCCAGGAAACTCCGTGAAATTCTAAGAAACCCAGGTAAATAAAAACAATTAATTCTAGGAAAAAACAGTAGAATTTTAGCAAAAACTAGCTTCCAAAAAACCATGTGAAATTCCAAGAAACGCAATTAAAAACTCGGGAACCGTGTCAGATTCCAAGAAACTTAATCAAATCTTATAATTCTAAGAAACAGATATGAAATTCCAGGAAACCTAATACGAAATTCAATCTGCGCGTTTTGCTGCGTCAATAGATTCCTGGAAACCTTGCAGAATTCTTAGAAACAATGCAAAACTGTTGTTCAATCAAATAAAATTCTAGGAAACTGCAGGTACATTGTGCACACAGAAGTCCCCGCCGCACCAGGAAGTGATCAACGTTAACTCCTCGATTGAGGTGCGACTCGCCGATGAGCCGCAAGGTCTCCGCTGAGGCCTCCGGATGGGAGCTGCCCAACGAAGCGATCACCGAGTCCATCGAGTTCACCACGCGGAGGCCGTGGGCGCGCAGGGCGGGCAGCCCGGCCAGCTCAGACAGGGGCCGGTCGCGGAAGTTCGAAAACTTCACCTGCACCTCCGGGTACAGCTGGAACAGCCTGAGGGATGCGGGCGGCCGCTGATAAAGCAGATGCGCTTGATGACACTTAAATTGTCGCCCCTGACACACTTGAGTTGTTTCCACTGACACACTTGACTTGTTTCCACTGACACACTTGACTTGTTTCCACTGACACACTTGACTTGTTTCCACTGACGCACTTGACTTGTTTCCCCTGACACACTTGACTTGTTTCCCCTGACACACTTGACTTGTTTCCCCTGACACACTTGACTTGTTTCCCCTGACACACTTGACTTGTTTCCCCTGACACACTTGACTTGTTTCCACTGACACACTTGACTTGTTTCCACTGACACACTTGACTTGTTTCCACTGACACACTTGACTTGTTTCCACTGACACACTTGACTTGTTTCCACTGACACACTTGACTTGTTTCCACTGACACACTTGACTTGTTTCCACTGACACACTTGACTTGTTTCCACTGACACACTTGACTTGTTTCCCCTGACACACTTGACTTGTTTCCACTGACACTTGACTTGTTTCCCCTGACACACTTGACTTGTCGCTCCTGACACACTTGACTTGTTTCCCCTGACACACTTGACTTGTTTCCCCTGACACACTTGACTTGTTTCCCCTGACACACTTGACTTGTTTCCACTGACACACTTGACTTGTTTCCCCTGACACACTTGACTTGTCGCTCCTGACACACTTGACTTGTTTCCACTGACACACTTGACTTGTTTCCCCTGACACACTTGACTTGTTTCCACTGACACACTTGACTTGTTTCCCCTGACACACTTGACTTGTTTCCCCTGACACACTTGACTTGTTTCCACTGACACACTTGACTTGTTTCCCCTGACACACTTGACTTGTTTCCCCTGACACACTTGACTTGTTTCCACTGACACACTTGACTTGTTTCCACTGACACACTTGACTTGTTTCCCCTGACACACTTGACTTGTTTTCCCTGACACACTTGACTTGTTTCCCCTGACACACTTGACTTGTTTCCCCTGACACACTTGACTTGTTTCCACTGACACACTTGACTTGTTTCCACTGACACACTTGACTTGTTTCCCCTGACACACTTGACTTGTTTCCCCTGACACACTTGACTTGTTTCCACTGACACACTTGACTTGTCGCTCCTGACACACTTGACTTGTTTCCCCTGACACACTTGACTTGTTTCCCCTGACACACTTGACTTGTTTCCCCTGACACACTTGACTTGTCGCTCCTGACACACTTGACTTGTTTCCACTGACACACTTGACTTGTTTCCCCTGACACACTTGACTTGTTTCCACTGACACACTTGACTTGTTTCCCCTGACACACTTGACTTGTTTCCACTGACACACTTGACTTGTCGCTCCTGACACACTTGACTTGTTTCCCCTGACACACTTGACTTGTTTCCCCTGACACACTTGACTTGTCGCTCCTGACACACTTGACTTGTTTCCCCTGACACACTTGACTTGTTTCCCCTGACACACTTGACTTGTCGCTCCTGACACACTTGACTTGTTTCCCCTGACACACTTGACTTGTTTCCCCTGACACACTTGAGTTGGTGCCCCTGGCACTTGAATTTGTGCCTTAACTTAGCTCGAAAAGTGGCAGCCCTGATAGTCACACGATGATTGAGACCTACTGACACACCAAAACTGAGACAATTCCTGAAGAATTCATGTAGCATCCAGCAGCTAGCGAGTACAATCTCACTCGCTACTCACTTGAGAAACACGGCCACACCCAGAGCGATTTTGTCCCTGGTAGCTGCCAACCAGTCGGCCTTGATGACTCGCTGCTCCTGCTCTGTCAGACTGATTTTCTCCATTACGGAAAATGCTAGCTATGCTCGTAGATATTTGATATTGCAACGGAAAAGAAAGTAGACAAAGTCTATTATTTGAAAATTTGTTTATATAGAACAGCGGACTGAGCTGGGCCGGAAGGCATCAAGCATGACAGCACTGACTGCTGATGGAGCTTTGATGGCTTCCTGGTTTGATGAAAGGGAAACTCGCTAATGCAGACGGTGCCCCGGCTGTAATTACAGGAGACCCTGGCATGAGAAGCCTGTTTTTCATTCAGGCAGGCACATTAGACTTAGAGAGACATCCTGAAAGAGATGCGGCACGAACGGAAACTGCGGACGCTAAGGCAGGCTAAGCTAAGATGTCATGCATGAGCGGCGACGATCTGTTCAGCTTTCGTTCCTGGCATGACTTCTGCTTTTCACAGCGGCTGTGCTTTGCCTTTTTATAAAATAGAAGTTGAAAGCTCCCGCTCACTCACCACTGCCTTCACGCCGCCCCCGATCCCTTCACACTGCTCCCGCTCACTCACCACTGCCTTCACGCCGCCCCCGATCCCTTCACACTGCTCCCGCTCACTTCACACTGCCTCCGCTCTCTTCACACTGCTCCCGCTCTCTTCACACTGCCTTCACGCCGCCCCCGCTCTCTTCACACTGCTCCCGCTCCTTTCACACTGCTCCCGCTCACTTCACACCCCTTTCACACCGCCCCCGCTCCCTTCACACTGCTTCTGCTCACTCACCACTGCCTTCACGCCGCCCCCGCTCCCCTTCACACTGTTCCCACTGAAGTCATTAAAAATACACAACAAGCCCATGGCCATTTCAACAAAGGATGTTACATAGCTCCTAATAGTAACACAAATATTGATGGTAAAAAACCGATCACCATAACCGTAAAGCACTAAAAGAATTCCACACTATACTGATATTATTGTAATAAAGTTTTCAGTTTAATTAGCGAGTAAATTTGTTCTTCATCAGAGTAGTTTATCACTCATCCGAAATCTGCATTTTTGAGGTGGCCCTGTCAACCATCATAAGCTTCTTGAGCTCGCCATCGCCTCTACCGTCTGCAGCTTCGTCATCGGCGACTTCGTTGACTCCGGCCGACTTGCCGAATACTTTCAACTGCCGGTGGAAGCACAGCTCGTAAACCAGCGAGCCCAGCGCGCAGCCCAGATAGGGCCCGACTAGCGGCGCCCAGAAGGCGCGCGGCCCGACGGCCGGCAGGAGCGGCAGGCCGTAGCCAGCGGCCAGGCTGGCGAACAGGCGAGGCGCAAAGTCCCTGGCCGGGTTGAGGGTGCAGCCGGACACGGGCAGGGTGCACTGCAGCAGGCAGGTGGCCGACAGGCCGACCAGCAGCGGCTGCAGACCGGTGGCCGGATTTGCGTTGGCGCCGTCGGTCACGGCGCGAACGGCCAGCATGAAGGCGGCGGAGGTGAACAGCTGATTGGCCAGAACAATGGACAGACTGGCACTCGGGTGCGGCAGAGTGACAAACACTCCGGCGGTGCCGTTGGCGCCGAAAGCGACACGGCGGCCGCCGTCAATGGCGTCCAGCATCGGGGCGTAGAATGTGTACACTGCGCCAGCGCCAGCGAACGCGCCAAGGTATTGGGCGGCCTATCGACGAAATATTAGAGTGCAGTACAACCGGCGACAGTAGAACAGGAAAGACATCCGGTAGAACAGGTGAGAAATTCAGTAAAACAGGTGAGACACTCAGTTGAACTGTTGAGACATTCAGTAGAACCGGTGACACCCGGTAGAACAGGTGAGACAACCGGTAGAACAGGTAAGACACCCGGTAGAACAGGTGAGACACTCAGTAGAACAGGTTGGACATTGAGTAGAACAGGTGAGACGTTGAGTAGAACCGGTGAGACATTCAGTAGAACAGGTGAGACACTCAGCGGAACTGGTGAGACACTCAGTAGAACAGGTGAGACACTCAGCGGAACTGGTGAGACACTCAGTAGAACAGGTGAGACACTCAGTAGAACAGGTGAGACACTCAGTAGAACAGGTAAGACACTCATTAGAACAGGTGAGACACTCAGTAGAACAGGTGAGACACTCAGTAGAACAGGTAAGACACTCAGTAGAATAGGTGAGACACTCAGTAGAACAGGTGAGACACTCAGTAGAACAGGTGAGACACTCAGTAGAACAGGTGAGACACTCAGGAAGACACTCAGTAGAACAGGTAAGACACTCAGTAGAACAGGTGAGACACTCAGTAGAACAGGTGAGACACTCAGTAGAACAGGTGAGACACTCAGTAGAACAGGTAAGACACTCAGTAAGACACTCAGTAGAACAGGTGACACTCAGTATAACAGGTAAGACACTCAGTAGAACAGGTGAGACACTCAGTAGAACAGGTAAGACACTCATTAGAACAGGTGAGACACTCAGTAGAACAGGTAAGACACTCAGTAGAACAGGTGAGACACTCAGTATAACAGGTAAGACACTCAGTAGAACAGGTGAGACACTCAGTAGAACAGGTAAGACACTCATTAGAACAGGTGAGACACTCAGTAGAACAGGTAAGACACTCAGTAGAACAGGTGAGACACTCAGTAGAACAGGTGAGACACTTAGTAGAACAGGTAAGACACTCAGTAGAACAGGTGAGACACCCAGTAAAACCGGTAATCTAACGGTACTAAAGACAGTCAGCACATTTTCAGTGCTAGCTCTAAACCAGAAGTTTCAAGGAATTCTACAGACTGACGCATTTCGCCGGTAGAACCCACCTGATAGACCAGGAAGTCCAGCAGGGTCATCCGGCCCACGGCCAGCAAAGCCAGCGACACGGCCGGATTGACGTGGCCGCCAGACACGCCGAAGCTGGCGTACACAGCCAACGCCAGCGCCAGGCCGGACCCGATGGTGGCCATCAAGACGGAGGCGTCCTCTGCCCCGCCGCCTGAACTGCTGCTGGAGTGCCGCGAGACCAGGCAGTTGGCTGAGGCGGACAGGCACAGGGACACCAGCAAGAAGGTGGCGGCCAGTTCGGCCAAGGCTACCCGGCAAAGCCGGCTGCCAATTCGAAGGCGATCAAAAACTGGCATGGCCATTTTTTCTGCTTTGTCTTCAGCTAAAGGCGCCACTCTCCACTGTTTGCTTTTGCGTTCCGGCCAGCTTAAATAGCCGGTGGTAATTAGTTGGATTGCTCAGTGATTTGCGCGCATGACTTGCTTGCGAGATTTTTTATGACCACTGACTGTTAGGCGAGCACAGGAAAAATGAGTTGTTTTGTTAATTTATGCAACCAGTGTTCCCCCCCCCCCGAGAGATTGCTCGACACCCGAGAGCATTTATTGCGATCCAGTTTGGAGAGAGAGAGAAAGAGTACACGGCGCACGATATTTTGTTTAAATGGTTCGGATTGCGTAATTCAGTTATTACTTTTTTACACGACCTCCCAACACCGGCGCAGACCGGTACGGTATATATTTATAAATAATTACAATTAGAAAAAAAAGCAAATCAGAGTTCAATTTAAGCTTTCTTCTGCTTGTCCTTGCGACAGTCCGGGCAGTACCATTTGCCTTTGGGCTCAGAGGTGAGCTTCACGCAGCGGAAATGGAACCACTCGATGGCGCAGCGGGCATTGTCGCAGGCGATCATCTCGCCGAATGAGACTTTGTTGCAGATGCAGTAGCGTCGGGACTCCTCATTAGTTGATCCGCCTTGCTGCTGCTGTTGCTGGCTCTTTGACGCCTTCTGCTGCGACTGCTGCTGCTGGCGCTTCTTCGGTGCGCTGGCTGGCGTCTGCTGCTGCTGCTGACGGACTCGCCGACGCTTCGACGATGTCGCCGCAGTTGCCGTTGCTGCCGCCGCGCCGCCACCGACTGAAGTCAGCAGATCCCGACTACTGCTACTGGCATTTGAAGATGCCGCTTCATCTTTGTCGGATGCTGCGGCAGCGGCGGCTGCCGAGCGTCGTCTCTCACCGGCCGAGGCTCGCTTCTGATGATGCTGGCGCCGCTGCTGCTGCTGTGTCGACGAGGCCGGACTGGCAGCCCTCGCCGCGGCGGCCGCAGCTTCAATCCTAGCCAGCAGGTTTCTCTTGCCATCATCCAGCCGAGTGCGGCGGCCGTCGAGCAGCTCCTGGACGAGGCCGGCTAGGCGCATCTTCTCCTCGCCGAGCTCCTGTAGCCGCGCTACGGCGCGCTGCACTGAGACGCCGACAGCAGCTGACGACTCTGACGAATTCAAAGAAGCTGCTAGACGTTCTAAATCGGCCACCGAGGCGTGGCAGCGAGCGTCGAGCTCTCGGTACTGGGATAGGCAGGCCTGCAGATCGCCTGGCAGCGATTCGCAACAGTCCAGCACGTCCTCCAGGTAGGTGACCAGCAGGTGCCACTCAGGTGAGCCCGTCTCGAGGCCCCCGATTGCTGCCGAGGTCAGGGCGGTCGCGCCGTCGCGGTCTGCCACAGTCGCCGACTGCGGAGTGACAGGAGATACACGAAATCCTGAACAGTCAGGTCAGGGAACTTTTGAGCCTCCTATCCTTTATCCTTGATATCTCATCCTTTATCCTCAATATCCCATCCTTTATCCTCAATATCCCATCCTTTATCCTTAATATCCCATTCCTTATCCTCAATATCTCCTTTTTTATCCTAAATATCCCATCCTTTATCCTCAATATCTCATCCTTTATCCTCAATATCTCATCCTTTATCCTCAATATCCCATCCTTTATCCTCAATATCCCATCCTTTATCCTTAATATCCCATTCCTTATCCTCAATATCTCCTTTTTTATCCTAAATATCCCATCCTTTATCCTCAATATCTCATCCTTTATCCTCAATATCCCATCCTTTATCCTCGATATCCCATCCTGTATTCTTAATATCCCATCCTGTATTCTCAATATCCCATCCTTTATCCTCAATATCCCATTCTTTATCCTAAATATCCCATCCTTTATCCTCAATATCCCATCCTTTATCCTCAATATCCCATCCTTTATCCTCAATATCCCATCCTTTATCCTCAATATTCCATCCTGTATTCTCAATATCCCATCCTTTATCCTCAATATCTCATCCTTTATCCTCAATATCTCATCCTTTATCCTCAATATCCCATCCTTTATCCTCGATATCCCATCCTGTATTCTTAATATCCCATCCTGTATTCTCAATATCCCATCCTGTATTCTCAATATCCCATCCTTTATTCTCAATATCCCATCCTGTATTCTCAATATCCCATCCTTTATCCTCAATATCCCATCCTTTATCCTCGATATCCCATCCTGTATTCTCAATATCCCATCCTTTATCCTCAATATCCCATCCTTTATCCTCAATATCCCATCCTTTATCCTCAATATCCCATCCTTTATCCTAAATATCCCATCCTTTATCCTCAATATCCCATCCTTCCTTTATCCTAAATATCCCATCCTTTATCCTCAATATCCCATCCTTTATCCTCAATATCCCATCCTTTATCCTAAATATCCCATCCTTTATCCTCAATATCCCATCCTTTATCCTCAATATCCCATCCTTTATCCTAAATATCCCATCCTTTATCCTCAATATCCCATCCTTTATCCTAAATATCCCATCCTTTATCCTCAATATCCCATCCTTTATTCCCAATATCCCATCTTAAGTCCTCTACAGTCAACTCTACATCTACATGAAAATATACAAAAGATAAATAATGAAAATTTTGCAGAATCGTAAGTGGAGGGAAGTCAAAAAAAGGTGGGACCAATTCAAAACCTTTAAATCTGACAACTCAACATTACGAAGTTTGTCACAGAATGTGTTCGGGGAGCATTTGAGTCAAGCACTAACCTGGCTAGGCAGACAATAGCATATAAAAAATGAAAGTATCAGACAATAAAGAAAGAAAGTCAATAAAAAGCGTACAGCGGATTTCAGTAGTGCTAGTAGCGTTTTGCGAGAGAAAAGTTTTCATTAATTTCTGAATTTAAGTTCATTTGCAAAAAGGCATAAAAACATGTTACGAATACGAAAGAATCACGTTTCACCTTAGCTGAATATTTGTAAAACTGAAGCCCACTGCTCACCTCATCTCGATTCTGACGATTTTAACATAAAATTTCAACATTCAGGTACCTGGATTTCTAACTAAAATCGAAATTTTAATGTCTATTAAGTTTTTACGAGTTTAAACTAACGACAGAGGTTTCACAAGTTCCTAAGAACCATCAAGGACTCCCCCTATTCACTCAAAACCATCATGGACTCCCCCTATTCACTCAAAACCATCATAGACTCTCCCTATTCACTCAAAACCATCATGGACTCTCCCTATTCACTCAAAACCATCATAGACTCTCCCTATTCACTCAAAACCATCATGGACTCTCCCTATTCACTCAAAACCATCATAGACTCTCCCTATTCACTCAAAACCATCATGGACTCTCCCTATTCACTCAAAACCATCATGGACTCTCCCTATTCACTCAAAACCATCATGGACTCTTCCTATTCACTCAAAACCATAATTGATTCCCTATTCACTCAAAACCATAATTGATTCCCTATTCACTCAAAACCATAATTTGATTCCCTATTCACTCAAAACCATAATTGATTCCCTATTCACTCAAAACCATAATTGATTCCCTATTCACTCAAAACCATAATTTGATTCCCTATTCACTCAAAACCATAATTGATTCCCTATTCACTCAAAACCATAATTGATTCCCTATTCACTCAAAACCATAATTGATTCCCTATTCACTGAAAACCATAATTTGATTCCCTATTCACTCAAAACCATAATTGATTCCCTATTCACTCAAAACCATAATTGATTCCCTATTCACTGAAAACCATAATTTGATTCCCTATTCACTCAAAACCATAATTGATTCCCTATTCACTCAAAACCATAATTGATTCCCTATTCACTCAAAACCATAATTTGATTCCCTACTCACTGAAAACCATAATTGATTCCCTATTCACTCAAAACCATAATTGATTCCCTATTCACTCAAAACCATAATTGATTCCCTATTCACTGAAAACCATAATTTGATTCCCTATTCACTCAAAACCATAATTGATTCCCTATTCACTCAAAACCATAATTTGATTCCCTATTCACTCAAAACCATAATTTGATTCCCTATTCACTCTAAACCATCATGAGCCTGTCTCAACGCTGTCACTCGCCCCTAGGTAGTTGGCCATTTTTCCCGGTCCAGAGCATTGGCTCAAATTTGACATCGCAGCCCATCGCCAGCAGAGCCGCTTTGGCCTCGTCTTTGCAGACGGCAAGCAGGCCGTTCATCAGCGACTCCATGCCGTGCGTCAGCAGCGCGGGCCGAACCAGGCCGCCAGAATCCGCTGAGTCGTCGCGAGCGGCCACATTGCGAACGCACAGGCAGAGCTGGCGCATCAGGGCGGAGTCTGGCCGGTGAAGAGCGGCCAGCAGGGACAGCAGCGCCGGACCGGGCAGCTCGGCGGCAAATCGGCGGGCCGTGGCCGGCTGACGGAGGCACAGGTTGGCGGCCAGGCCCAGGAACTGGTGCGCCACCGGGGCCTGCTTGGCGAATCTGCGCAATTTTGGGGCGGATAACTGGGGACTGAATGGGGCGGATAACTGGGGACTGAATGGGGCAGATAACTGGGGAGTGAATGGGGCAGATAACTGGGGTGAATGGGCGGATAACTGGGGAGTGAATGGGCGGATAACTGGGGAGTGAATGGGGCGGATAACTGGGGACTGAATGGGGCGGATAACTGGTGACTGAATGGGGCGGATAACTGGGGACTGAATGGGGCGGATAACTGGTGACTGAATGGGGCGGATAACTGGGGAGTGAATGGGGCGGATAACTGGTGACTGAATGGGGCGGATAACTGGGGAGTGAATGGGGCAGATAACTGGGGTGAATGAGCGGATAACTGGGGAGTGAATGGGGCAGATAACTGGGGAGTGAATGGGGCAGATAACTAGGGTGAATGGGCGGATAACTGGGGAGTGAATAGGGCGGATAACTGGTGACTGAATGGGGCGGATAACTGGGGAGTGAATGGGGCAGATAACTAGGGTGAATGGGCGGATAACTGGGGAGTGAATAGGGCGGATAACTGGTGACTGAATGGGGCGGATAACTGGCGAGTGAATGGGGCAGATAACTGGGGTGAATGGGCGGATAACTGGGGAGTGAATGGGGCAGATAACTGGGGAGTGAATGGGGCAGATAACTAGGGTGAATGGGCGGATAACTGGGGAGTGAATAGGGCGGATAACTGGTGACTGAATGGGGCGGATAACTGGCGAGTGAATGGGGCAGATAACTGGGGTGAATGGGCGGATAACTGGGGAGTGAATGGGGCAGATAACTGGGGAGTGAATGGGGCAGATAACTGGAGACTGAATAGGGCGGATAACTGGGGAGTGAATGGGGCAGATAACTGGGGACCGAATGGCGCGGATAACTGGGGGTAAAGGGGGCGGAAAACTGGGGGGTGAAGGGGGCGGAAAACTGGGGGTTGAAGGGGGCGGAAAACTGGGGGTGAAGGGGCGGAAAACTGGGGTGAAGGGGCGGAAACTGGGGGTGAAGGGGCGGAAAACTGGGGGTGAAGGGGGCGGAAACTGGGGGTGAAGGGGGCGGAAAACTGGAGGACTCAAAAGCTGGAGGGCTACCAGCTGCAGTAGAACTCACTTGGTAGCCACATCCAGCAGCACGGGCAGGTGCTCAGCGGCCGCCCGTTTAACGTGATCGTTGCGGGCCAGATTGCGCAATAATCCCATGCCGGAGGCGGCCAGCTGAGGCTCCTGGCTGTGCGCGTAAATTGCGCCAACAATGAAATCGCAGGCGCCCAGTTCTAAAGCTCGCTGACAGAATTCGTCGCGCACGGCCAGACAGGCTAAGGTGTCAAACACTCGGGCCACTGTGCGGGCCGACTCTGGCCGATTGTAGCGGCGGCACAGGCGCAGTAGTAGGGCGAGAGCCGGGGTCTCCGACATCACTTGGCGAGCTCGTTCGTGAGCCTGGCCAGAGCATTGGTTAGTGGTATAAGTTTACCCATTGGATCACTGAACCCTAACCAATGATCACTGAGCCCTAACCAATGATCACTGAGCCCTAACCAATGATCACTGAGCCCTAACCAATGATCACTGAGCCCTAACCAATGATCACTGAGCCCTAACCAATGATCACTGAGCCCTAACCAATGATCACTGAGCCCTAACCAATGATCACTGAGCCCTAACCAATGATCACTGAGCCCTAACCAATGATCACTGATCCCCACTCAATAATCACGCAGACCTACTCAATAATCACACAAAACTACTCAATAATCACACAAACCTACTCAATAATCACACAAAACTACTCAATAATCACACAAAACTACTCAATAATCACACAAACCTACTCAATAATCACACAAACCTACTCAATAATCACACAAAACTACTCAATAATCACACAAACCTACTCAATAATCACACAAAACTACTCAATAATCACACAAACCTACTCAATAATCAAACAAACCTACTCAATAATCACACAAACCTACTCAATAATCACACAAACCTACTCAATAATCACACAAACCTACTCAATAATCACACAAAACTACTCAATAATCACACAAACCTACTCAATAATCACACAAACCTACTCAATAATCACACAAACCTACTCAATAATCACACAAAACTACTCAATAATCACACAAACCTACTCAATAATCACACAAAACTACTCAATAATCACACAAACCTACTCAATAATCAAACAAGCCTACTCAATAATCACATCAACCTACTCAATAATCACATCAACCTACTCAATAATCACATCAACCTACTCAATAATCACATCAACCTACTCAATAATCACACAAACCTACTCAATAATCACACAAAACTACTCAATAATCACACAAAACTACTCAATAATCACACAAACCTACTCAATAATCACACAAACCTACTCAATAATCACACAAAACTACTCAATAATCACACAAACCTACTCAATAATCACACAAACCTACTCAATAATCACACAAACCTACTCAATAATCACACAAAACTACTCAATAATCACACAAACCTACTCAATAATCACACAAAACTACTCAATAATCACACAAACCTACTCAATAATCAAACAAGCCTACTCAATAATCACATCAACCTACTCAATAATCACATCAACCTACTCAATAATCACATCAACCTACTCAATAATCACATCAACCTACTCAATAATCACACAAACCTACTCAATAATCACATCAACCTACTCAATAATCACATAAACCTACTCAATAATCACACAAAACTACTCAATAATCACACAAAACTACTCAATAATCACACAAACCTACTCAATAATCACACAAAACTACTCAAATATCACAAAACCTACTCAATAATCACACAAACCTACTAAAAAATCTACACAGTGCTCAAGAGCTTGCATTACCAAACAGGCACTCCCAGTTAGGAGCTCCCAAGATAGCTGATATCACGGACATCCCATACTCACCTGGCCAACAACCGCCCGAACATCATCGTCCAGAGTGAGCAGGCGAAACAGCCGACAGGCCTGACAGATCAAAGCTTCCCTTCCTGGCTGAGTTCTCATCAGTCGAGCCAGCATTGGCACCAGGCCGTTGAGCACCAACAGCTGACGGTTGGCCTCGTTCAGCACGCACGAGCTGCCAAGGACGCCTAGCAGGGCGGTGAGCTCAGCAGCCGATTCAGGCGTGCCTTCGTCAGCCGCCTCCTCCTCTTCGGCTTCAACACACGCATCGCCAGTCTCGGCCACAGCATTTTCCGCTACTACTACTTCTCCATCAGCAGTAGTATCAGCCACTCCAGCCAATAGCTTAGCCCTAGCCAGCAGGCCGATCAGCTGATCAGAATTCAGCGCATCCGATTGCTGTTTCAATAGGCGTCGGAGACAGCGCAGCGCGGCGCAGGCTACGGAGGAATCCGACGGCTCAGAAGCCAGGCTCAGCAGTGCGGGCGCGACGCGAAGCTGGGCAGCCAGAACCCGATGAGGCAAGCCAGCAGCTAGCTGATGGGACAGCTCGCCAATCTGGCTGAGTAGCTGGTCCTTGGTTTGAGTAGCCACAGAGTCAGCTGACAACACGACAGCGTTAACAGCCAGCACAAGAGGATGCCGACCCTCCGGATAAAGCGGCAAGTCTCGCACTATCAAACCAATAGAAGCTTTCTGAGCCTCCAGCTGTTTAACAGCATCTTCGATTGCTTCATCTGGCGGCATGTCGAATTCGTCAATATTCTCGCGTACCAGACTGTTGTAGGTGTCCTGCGACACTGGCCGGGACATTTCAAGCTGATTTTGAGCTGCAATAAATCCAATAGATAGTCATAATAAGCTTACAATACTACTGAAATTAAAGTAGCATAAAAACTGGAATCACAAACCTGTACAGTAGACGAGAGTAATGCTACTTTCAGTAGCAAAACTAGCGTTTTAATGATTTTTTAAGTCAACTGAAAATCGAGAAGGAAACTACACAAGTCACCCAAAACTACACAAGAGTCACCCCAAACTACACAAGAGTCACCCGAAACTACACAAGAGTCACTCAAAACTACACAAGTCACCCAAAACTACACAAGAGTCACCCGAAACTACACAAGAGTCACCCGAAGCTACACAAGAGTCATCCGAAACTACACAAGTCACTCGAAACTACACAAGAGTCACCTGAAGCTACACAAGAGTCACCCGAAACTACACAAGAGTCACCTGAAGCTACACAAGAGTCACCCGAAGCTACACAAGAGTCACCCGAAGCTACACAAGAGTCCCCCGAAACTACACAAGAGTCACCCGAAACTACACAAGAGTCACCTGAAGCTACACAAAAGTCAGCCGAAGCTACACAAGAGTCACCCGAAGCTACACAAGAGTCACCCGAAACTACACAAGAGTCACCCGAAACTACACAAGAGTCACCCGAAACTACACAAGAGTCACCCGAAACTACACAAGAGTCACATGAAACTACACAAAAGTCAGCCGAAACTACACAAGAGTCCCCCGAAACTACACACGAGTCACCTGAAACTACACAAGAGTCACCTGAAACTACACAAGAGTCACATGAAACTACACAAAAGTCAGCCGAAACTACACAAGAGTCACCCGAAACTACACAAGAGTTACCCGAAACTACACAAGAGTCCCCCGAAACTACACACGAGTCACCTGAAACTACACAAGAGTCACCTGAAACTACACAAGAGTCACCTGAAACTACACAAGAGTCACCTGAAACTACACAAGAGTCACCTGAAACTACACACGAGTCACCTGAAACTACAAAAGAGTCACCTGAAACTACACACGAGTCACCTGAAACTACAAAAGAGTCACCTGAAACTACACACGAGTCACCTGAAACTACAAAAGAGTCACCTGAAACTACAAAAGAGTCACCTGAAACTACAAAAGAGTCACCTGAAACTACACACGAGTCACCTGAAACTACAAAAGAGTCACCTGAAACTACAAAAGAGTCACCTGAAACTACAAAAGAGTCACCTGAATCTACACAAGACACTTAAAGACACACTACACAAGAAAACCTACTCAATAGCCACCCTTCATGTCAGACTCCTGACCAATTCTAAGGCTAAAAATAAAAAAATGAAAGCAGAAAAATTAGAACAGTTAATCAGGTAACAGAGAAATGCATGGCAAGAGCATTTATTAACGCATATACAAAGTGTAAACTGACAGCTGGAAAACAGACAGTTCTTTTATTTCTTGAAAACTTGCATGCATTAAATCCAATTCAAATAGACGCCAGCATTGACGCATATTAGAAACTAGACCTATCGCTTGGCACAAATTTGAATTACCGGTAAATAAAATGGATTTGACTGACTGTCAATACTCGTAGATATCTTACCACCTTTGTTATAAACGAGCCGTAATTAAACGTTAATTACCAATAAACCACTCAACTTGATAAGCATTCAAAGCGAGGATTTAGTCTAAGGTGGAAAGTATCTGGGAATAAAGGTGGAAATCAAATTCAATAGCTGATGCAGATACGCACTTTAGTCGCAACTCAGTGCTTCTACAGATACGACTTTACAGTTCCAAAGTGGTTTCAAATTTTTAGACAATAAAACGCCCCAAATTGACACTTAGGCGACTCTTTGACGACTTTTTGGCAACTTGTACGGCGACATCTTGTTTTATAATAAAGTCGTCTAAAGTCAAAACGACGCAAGTGACAATGGGACGCTTCTTAGCCTAGGTAACGTTCTCATCGGGCAGAATGGGGCAATGTCGCTTAAAGTGCACCAGGGTGCACACAACCCCTTACCTCTAATAAACAATTCGAGCTTATAAAAGATCCCCAGCAGCAGAGATAAAAGCAGTTCCAAAACTGAAATTCAGCCTTCCGGCCGGAATTTGCGCTGCTCAGCGATGGCCCGCAGCTTCTCGGCGAAGCTGGCCCGCAGCGCGCCCAGCCGGTTTCGCTGCTCCTCCGCTCGCGTCGCTTTTGGCGCTTTGGCGCCGCCCAGAGCCAATTGCAACTCGGCTGCGGCGAGCTTCTCGCGCCTACGCTGGCGCTCTAATTGGCGCCTGGCGCGCGATTGACCCCGGCCAAACACCAGCGCTCTGGCGGCGTCCTCTGTCTCTGCAGCCGGCGTGTCCTCGGGTTTAGCCTTAGTCCCTTCAGCTTGAGCCTCAGCAGCATCAGGCTTGGCCGTTGAGCCACTTTTCTTATAACTGACTGTCACCCAGCCGTCAGAGTCTGGCAGTCGGGACTGGCGTCGCTCCTCTTTGTCAGCCGCTTCGTAATACCTGGCTAACAGCAGCTGGCAGTCCTGCAGCACAGAGTCCTCCTGCTGTCTGGGCACCAGCTGCAGCGTGTCCCTAATGTACTCTTGGCGCATTGATTCAATTTGCTGTATAGCGTTTGCAGACTGCATCGCCTAGTCTAGTCATGAAATATTTGTTGTTCCGATTTAGATTGATCAAATCTGTAAGAACTCTTCAGGCAATGTACATGAAAAAAAAGACACATTAATATGAGTTCTGTGGAAAGTAGACTGGAACCCTAAAACCCATGGTGCAACCAGGGAGGGGACCTGCCCCCACTTTGATACAGACCCAGAAAAAATGCAAGTGGGACCAAAATACAGGCCTAATCCTCTGCCCTCCCTTTAGGTCTTCACACTTTGGATCTGCCCCCTCTTTCTTTACTAAATTTCTAGTTGTCTGTTGGCAAATTATTTATTTGTTTTCTGGCAGACAAATAGGTTGCAATGTGAGTCCCAGTTGATATAGAAATAAGGCAGTCAGATTCAACTATTACCAGATAATATTGCATCATATATTCACATAGAACTAAGTGAAATCAAACAAACCTAATTTACTTATTTAAATAGAAGTTGCATAAATGGCATATTATAGCTTTGCAATACTTTTATTACTTTTTGTATATACACGATATAATAAATAACATATTAATATAGATTGTAAAGCATAAACTTTTTAGAATTTTCTTAATTATGTATTGTTTTTTATAATTATATAATTAAAAAATAGAATAATTATCAATATATAACAATATTCTATTCTCTAAATAATATAGCTATTCAAAAGTAAAATATATTTATTTCTATATAAGGCTTACTTACCTCTTTTTGTATTTGTATTTGTATTCTATTTATATTTTACTGTACTTTTTACTGTATATATTTATAATTTAAAGTTTGCATAACTGGTTTATAACATACTCTTTGTTTTATTTCTCAATATTAACTAATATACATGTATAATAAATTGTCGCATCATCAGATTTGTCATAAGGGTTTGCTACTCTGATTTATATAGATTCCATATAAGCATGGTCGTAACATGACAGGTTATTTTTACTTATAAAATGAAATCTAATAATAGAATATACTAAACCAATATTTTAAATGAAAGATTATTTTGTCTAGAATATATTTATAGAGTTTCATATAGATATCATCATTAGTATAGATGCTATTAAACCTTAAATGACACTTATGGTCGTAATGACAGGATTTTTGACATATAGAAACTAAAAGGTAAAAGTCTTATAACATTTTTCATTTTTGATATTTTGCAATACATTTTTAAAATTTGACTAAGAACATCTTTAGAAATCATACTCTTTTATTAGAATATATAAACTCAAAAGGCAACAAAGATACCAAAAGAAAAGGCAGCCTTATGGTCGTAACATTATGGTTGTAACATATTTTTTTCTGTCAATTCAGTAACTTTGAGGTACTAATACATTAAAAATATAATAGATTATTTGGTCACCAATGCTTTTATCTGATGATGCAAGTACTATACTTTTATCTATAGTTTGTTTCAACCTTCAAAAGCTTTCTATTTGTTTTTAAAAGGTACAAAATCTTAATGATGTCTTTTGCTTCGAAAAATGTCCAAATTTTTACAAAAATGACTTTTTGCCAATTGATAACATACTAATCCAACATTTTACCATTCCTTTATTCTTAGATTGTATATATTGCACAATATAAACATTTGGTAAAAAAATAGGCTAATTAGGCAATGGCAAGCAAAAATATTGACTTTTTTCTATTTTCCAAATATGTCCATCTTATATGGAATGAGCCTTTAGTACCTATTGATTGAAAATTCAAATTATGGCCTTTGGCAATTCTTTTTATTATATATACAAAGTTTGAATTATAAGAGCTCTATATCTATTATATTAGGTATTTCTAAGATTTACATAGGCTAGCATAACTAGTTAGTTTTTTACAAAACTATATCAATGTTTAATATTTTTAATTTTAATTTTTAAGTTTAATATATTTTGTGTTTTGTTATTTTAAACTAACTAGCCTAATGCAATAAACTCACTAAAGTCTCTAGGGCCAATAACAAACAAAACATGATATTTATATATAACAATACCTGAAAATTCTATACCCTAAATCAGCTAAGTGTATGCCAAGATTCTAGGCCTATGGTATTCTAAGTGAAGGGCTAAAAACATAATTTTTGGCATAAAAGCCACCTTATAGTTTGGACTAGGCCTAGGCCTATAGATGGCCTAGTGGCCTTAGCCATGCCCATGGCATAGGAGATTTATATGTAGGGTATAAAACACTTTATATAAACATATCTATTTTGAGTATAACTTATAAGATTTCTTGAGTTTGACTGTTTGAAGAGTGTTTTAACAATGCCATTTCATTACTTATGATGTCATTCAGCAATAGGGCCTACTTTATAGACCTATTCATATTTCAAAATTATAATCCATAATAAATTACTAGATGCAAGTTGTCTTGTCATTTTAGATAATATTAGGCCTACTGGTGGTGTGGTCTATATATGTAGGTCGATTTTTAAACAATACAGACAGTGAGACAATATATGTCTGACAATACAATATGACACTTAACTTTACAATTACATAAAAGTAAGCCATTGTGTCGGTAGGGGGTACAATAGCGAAAATTAGTAGGCCTAATCGAACAAGAAATAATAGCTAATAGGGGCTAACTAAGTGATAAAGCTTTGCAAAAAATGCGTTTAGAGATTTCTAAAATTACTTGCAAAAGCCAAGCTATCACTATTATTTGTGGTGCTTGTTACTTATTGTTCAAGTTTTAAACAGTACAACTACTGTAAAATTAAAAAATGATGCCAGTCAACTTGTCAACAAGTTCGTGCGTGCGCGCAACGGAATTTCCAAAAAATGACCATTTGAAAATGCTGTCAATGCTGTTAAGTGCTGTCAAACAATTTTAATTTGAAAAACATTGAAAAGCTAATCTCCGCAGCGTATTCTTCAGTGAAAACCAGCAGCCCCTTAATTTTTTTGAAAGAAAAGTAGTTTCCCGTTCTTCTACTTAAGTATACTCCTTTGGGAACACTATCGGAGTTAAAGTCTAACCTCCTAGTGATCCTCGCACTTTTACAGTAGGTCGTCAGATTATCTTGCAACAACTGGTTGCGAATAGGGTACGCCTTAAATGAGGACCAAACCACAAATATAATGCCTGGTGAGAAAAAATTCAAGAAATTAAAAAGCTGTATTCGTACATGTATAAGGAGTTGGTCAAATTTGATGCCTACGTTACATGTACGTGCGTTTGAAACTGGTGAATGTACACATTGCAATGTACAGGTATAACGTACAATAATACCGACAGGTATATTAATGTATATGCCATGGAAAAGTTTGTAGGATTGTGCAAGCTAGTTTATAGTAAATAAATAGATGGGTTTCGACCTTTCGGCCCCCTTGTGGGGAAGCCTTCGGGCCTCAGGTCTCAGAAATAAATCAATTAGAGACCTGGCCCCCCACTCCTGTCAGATGGTCAGCCCCATGGTAGCTTGATCGTGTGGCGAGCAGTCTAGGTCCTATAGCTAAGAGAGGGACAGCGAGAGACGAGCAGGGAGAATTTTGAAAGTAGAAATTAGCCAATCCGCAGATCAACTAACTTGCTGCCACCAGCCCGTGCGCCCTGGCTCACCACACCGGGACTCTCGAAATCGGGCTTCCGACTAGAAGGGGCTTTGCACTTACCTGCCAACTAGTGTCTTTTTGCTGTCTATCTCGAAGTCATAGCCGATGATATAAGGGACACTGCTGGGACTAGATCGCATTGGCCATGCAGCAGCTGTACAGAGGGGACTTGTGCAGGGGATTCTTGCAGTGGCGAGTCTATGGGGTAGCTACATGTACTATTACATTGCTAAATACGAAGATATGTACTTTTGGCCTTCAACGCGCCAACTAGCCTCTCATAGCGCTGATGATAGACTAACTTGAACTTCAGAGACCGCATGATTCTTTACCCGAGCCGCTTGGCTAACCTAGAGTGCACAAAGTACATCTCTGGCGCCGATTCTGCACTTCTGGCAGTTTTGCTCACTGATTTGGTAGTTTGATCGACTGAGAACTGCCTTGCCATTGGTCCACTGTGACCGGCGCCTACTAGCTTAGCTACTCATCTGAGCCATCGGCGAACAAAGAAATAAAACCGATAAAAATAACTGTTAGATTTAACCTTCTCCTTAGATCACTTCACACTTCAGATTGAATTGGAGTTTAGACTACTAGCAGTATTATTGAATGACTTCTGCCTCAGCAACAGCACTACTGAACAAAATGAGCAAAAGTGTGCGCCTAATCCAGCTACTGAAACAGGGGGCAGATAAGGGATCATCCAATCAAGCAAGTCTAGGTAGCCTCTCACCCATGCAACCAATCAGAAACTCAACAGCCGGAGACCAGGTAATCCACAGTGACCGAAAAATGCCCATTGCCCACTGTTATAGTAGGCCAATAAGTGTAGAGCCCATGTGCTAGCGCGGGATTTGGAAAAAAGTGCGTCCTCATAAAAATTATTATATCTTTATAAATGTTAGGAACTAAATAACAATCTGGAATCTGGATCTGTGCGCGTGTCCATGGCTCAATAGAAATTGATACACTCTTACAGTAGCTTCGTACGTGTCTCCTAGCTCTTTTGCTGCCGTTCAACTGACAACTGTCAATCACAACTTTCTTAAACATGCGGCCCTTGGTTAATTTAATTAAGTTGCAAGTACAGTACATGCCGCGTATTCAGTACTCATAGAATCCCATCTTCTACAATTGACTGTACGTAAAAACACTCATTAATTAAGCTTCCGCATCCACAGGTTGGGATTTTTTCAATTAAACGAAAAACAAAAACACAGAAAGGAAAAAAAAGTAATCGAATGTGCATGTGTACTTATTAATTAAACCTCTGGTGGGAGAAACAAAATTCAAATTATTTAAGACGATGAAGCAACAGGACTAAATAGGGATGAATCCGAGAGAGGCAGCTGACTAAACAGACCTCGGCCGAGCATCATCACCGCACAGCGCGCAATGTCCTGTACGAAGCCTATAAGTGTGCGTGCATGGTGATTCTATGAAGCGACCGTTGTTATTGAAGGCCGCAAACGCAAATTACTCGTATGAATTTGTGATGCAGCTGCTTGATCACAGCAGGTTCAGCTGCGTCATATAAACCCGACGAAGGATGTTCTGACAGTCCGAGAACACGCGGCGTATGTTCTCTGTGTCCACCGCAGTCGTATAGTGCGGATAGCATCGCCGCTGTCCGTCGCCCTGAGCGATAGCCTGGAATTGGTCGCGTACGAAACTCTTGGCTCGCGTCAGTTCTGGTTGCTCATCAGGACAATGCGGATCAGGCGCCGGCTGCGGGTAGCTCTTGAATGCTTCGAAGTAGTCTTCTAGTTTGGTCTTTCCTTTAAGAATCTTGTCCTGGAATGTGTCCTGCTTGTTTAGGAACAGAATAACGGAATTCTGTCGCAGGTAGCGGTTATTCCAGATGGTGCGGAACAGATCGATGGACTCTTGCAGCCGATTCTGGGTTGGGTCCTCGCGCAGTCTTGAATCGTAGCCAGAGCAGGCGGAGACAAAAATCACAGCCGTGATATCGTGAAACACCTAAAATTTGAACCCGACGTCACGCTCGTAAACTGCATCCGAATACGATAGGGTATATTAAGAGGCCATTGACATATAATACCAATGACTAACTCGTATATTGTAGGTTTTTTAATAGTTGTAGCATCGTGAAGGTGTTTGAGTTTGACTTTTATACCACAATGCACTTAACTCCTAATATAATTACTAGAATTATTCTCTGCGTCTCCAAGTTTGTTCTCGTAATTTTAATTAAAAGTACCAACTCTATCTACGAATACATGCATGTGCCGAACCTCAACTCACCTGAATCCATTTGCGTCTCTCGTCTCGTTGGCCGCCAACGTCGAACATATGAAACATGACCTTGTCCACTAAGAACTTAGTCTCAAAGATGCCGGATGTTAGGACACGGCACCGAAGGATGTCTTGTTCGTCTGGTAGATACTCCGGCTTGCCGACCTCTTCGCACTTGTCTAGGAACCATTTGGCCGAGTCGATCAGCTGGTACTCGTTGGCTCGGCTGAATGCCTCCTGGACACCCTTGTCTTTCCACAACAAGCAGCAGCGCTCAAAGAACTCAGGCGGATAGTCGAACTCTTTGCTGATCGTCTCCGTCTGCACGTAGTCAACGTACTGTTGATACTCCGGATTCTCCAGCTCTACTGGCGGATTCAAGTTTGACATTGCGCCAGTTATCGACAGCATGCCATCGCGGATGTTTCGCCGAATATCTGGTACCTTTTCGCGCCGGGCATTCTCGTCGTAGCCCTTCAGGTAGAGAATTTGCATCTGCTTGATTAGCGTGGACTTGCCGCACTCTCCGGCTCCGACTACCGGAATCTTGTGCGTCATGGCGTGCTGCTTTTTCTCAGCTTTCAGCTTTTTTTCAATGTCGTCTGCATTTTCCTTAGACTTGCTCTTTGCCTTGACCTCCTTCTTCTCTTTCGTTTGCTTTGAATTTGATTTAGCAGCATCCGGTCCATCGGCCGCGCCAGATTTTTGTTCCTTGGCGGCGCTGCCGTTGCCAACCTCGTCGTCCTTGGTCTTTGGCCGGAAGCAGCTCATGGCTGCCGATGCCTCAGACTGCCGGCTTCACTATTGGCGCAGGTATTTGGCGATATTTTGCCAGACTGATGAGGCCAGAATAAATTTTTCCTGCTATTAGGGAACCTGCTCAGACAATATGACCAGCTTTTCTGTTCGGCGGGATTCGTTGATGATTTTATTCTGTGCAAATTTTCCCACTTTTATGCTAAGTCTTCGAGACTGGTCCTGCGTACCGTGTCTCTATCTAACCCGCTAATTCTTTCGCTTAAAACTGGCTCGCTTGTGTTGCGTCTTTCGTCTGTCTGCGTTGCTTTTTTCTTCTCTAGACTATCACCTCTTTGATGCAGTGCGGCAGAGTTGGGCACAATGAAAAAGATAGAGATAAGAGCGAAAGATGGAGTCGAAAAAATGAGCTACAATATCGAAAGAATAGGCTGGCAGGAACGAAGTTTCTGAGAGGCCAAACTATAACGAGGCAGTGGCAACTTGAACCGCCCCAAGCCTTTCCCGCTGTCACCGTTCTTAGCTAGCTGGCATGGCTGAACGGCAAGGTACTGTAGCACTCGCTGGTGTGGAGTCCGTACGACTCTAGCAGCAGTTTACTCTGCTTGCCCATTTTCTGACCCATCCCAGCTTCATTCTTCATTATATACATATATATAGCTCCAATATGCTGTATGCAAAACACTGTTGGGACATCGCCAATTCAAGAAAGATAAATGAGCAGAGAAGCTGAGCTGGAATTTGTCTCTCGCTTTGCCAACTGTAGACAATTATAGCGAACTGCAAAGGGAGCTTGGATAGACAGCTTGCATCGGAATACAGTCAATTATAGTGGCTTTTTTACTCGAGTGGCCAGCTCGTTGTGTACGCACTGACATCGTTGGGTTGAAGCCGATGCCATTGGTGCTAAGCATGCCACGAAGACTGCAATGTACTGGTACTACACGAATGGCTAAAGGGCTGCTAGCTGGTCAACAAAAGCTATGGAAAAATTAATCGATACAAGGAGTCATGGCCCCCAAACGGCCTGCTATTAAAACTTTTAAAGCCTAAAGAAAGGCGATAGTAGAGAAGATACGCAAGTCAAAGGACCTTTTGTTTAGCCAGTTCATCTCGGTGCTAATAACAATGCTAAGAAGGTTGTGGAAGAATGTGTGCTTTTAAAACAAATTTACAAGCTTGTGCAAAGCGTTGGGGCTTTGTAAACATAGACGCTACATGTATTATGAAACAAAAGGCTTGCACTACGCGAACTTGTAACCACTCTCTTGCAGCTTGTAGGAACTTACATTTACATGTAGTAGCTTTTGTTAAAATTTATGAAACAAAAATCATGCAAACTTTTCGCACGTCGCACCTGTGTGGCCACAAATACAAGTCCTATAATACGAAACACCCCCGCATCTATGACCTGCATGAGCTTCTGTTTTGGAATGGCGATTATGAAATTAAATTTAATTAGAATAGGAGTAGATCAGGAAGATACTATAAGCAAAGTTTAAGACAGAAAAAGATACGCTGAATGCATCTTTTTAGTTTAAAAAATAAAGCTTGAGGTATCGCATGCACTTTAAATGAGTGAGCTATCTAAATTATAGCTGACCATAAAAAATACAATTACTGTCAGCCTTGAAGAGAATCTAATTAAGAGAGAGTCTCCTTCCGAACTGTTAAATTTGCTGCAGCTGGCAACTCCGCACAAGCTATATTCTTCAAAACTTGATATTCAAAACCTGCGTCGCATATACCCAATCACTCACAGCCAGCATGAGTGGCTCACCTGTCTACACCCTAATTTGCCGTTAGAGCTCCCTCGAGGCATTAGAATGAGTGGCGAGCCGACTGCAATATTTATTGTGACACCCACCTGAGCAGTGTATTTTTAGAGGCCCTAACGCTAACCTACTAAGCAACCCTGGCTGACTGACTGGCTGACTAATTACTTACTTATTTACTTACTTACTTACTTACTTACTTACTTACTTACTTACTTACTTACTTACTTACTTACTTACTTACTTACTTACTTACTTACTTACTTACTTACTTACTTACTTACTTACTTACTTACTTACTTACTTACTTACTTACTTACTTACTTACTTACTTACTTACTTACTTACTTACTTACTTACTTACTTACTTACTTACTTACTTACTTACTTACTTACTTACTTACTTACTTACTTACTTACTTACTTACTTACTTACTTACTTACTTACTTACTTACTTACTTACTTACTTACTTACTTACTTACTTACTTACTTACTTACTTACTTACTTACTTACTTACTTACTTACTTACTTTACTTAAAAAGTTAAAACAATGCAAGCTTATATTGTAATTAAGCTTAAAAATTGAAATTAACGTACGGCCGTGCAAAGATAGAGTTGTTGGAGTCGAAGGTTGTTGAGCGAAGGCAGCAGGTTGTACTTCCGGAGTATTAAAGAAATCTAAATACAGTAAAACAAACTAAATGACAAGTAATGTGATTTTACCGCACTAATGTATTATAATTTGTATTGATGATTCACATTTACAATTAAAAAAAACTTGAAAATCTAAAATTAATAACAATAACTGGATAAATGGTGACGATCTTATTATTTGACTGGCAGTTCAACCGCGTCCATATGGACTATATATAGTCCAAAGACTCTAATCTTGTGTACACGAGATATACGGGGCTTTTTAGCCCAACAAATGCATGCAGCCGGTGCAAACCTACTAGTATTGCAGGCTATACAGCTCTACGTCAAGAAACATCCGTAATAAAATGGCGCAAGTTTGTTTTTTACTTTGACCAGGTTTTAGAATAGAATTGGGAGCTTACTGCAGTCTGCTTAGCTTAACTTTATTAGGCCAGGCCCTACGCCCTAGGGCCTATTTCTATCCTATTATAGTCCTACTAAACAATTTCCTACTAGGCCGATATCAGTTTTCGATTTGTTAATATTTTTCTTATTGCATGATATAATAACAAATAATCTTATTTCAATACTTGACCATAATGACAAAGCCTTGATATAATATTTATATACTTATATACTTTTATACATATCAAGTCGAAAAGTCCTTGTAATTGTGGTCAAGTATTGAAATAGGAAGATAGGGCCTATCCCTAAGTGATAGGGCCTATTCCCAGGTGAATCCCTAGGTTGCACCCAAGCATGATCTGTATACATATATATTGTACATGTAGTATACATACATGCATGCCACACAGTGAATGTTTACATTATAATCAGGTTTATTATAAACCAAATGTAAAATGCAATGTTTTGAAATTTAATGAATTATAAATTTTATAAGAACTTTACAAATCATTAAGTTTTGTCAAAACAATGCATATAAGCAATAAGTGCAAGTGGATATAAGCCATGTGGTTACCAGAAGTCATTCATATTAGAAAGTATATGTTTACAAGTCATTTAAAAGTCTTGCACTTAGCTGCAATTTAGGTATTACTATTAGTATTGCTATTGCTATTGTTCTGCTTTGTTCACAAAATACAGAATATGGCTAAGTTACTAAGTATTATATAGCCGAGCAAGAATATACAAATAAAAAATATCTGCTGTAGTACTATTTCTTCTACTGCTCCATTTGTACTTGCAGCTGCTTCTACCATACCCAATGTTATTCTTATAGTCCTTGTTGCATTAGTATGGCATGCATAGATACTAGTAGCATCTCCCTGTAGAGCAGCTGAATGAGAGGGTATAGGGTGAGTTGCACTCTCAGCCTACTGCTTTAGTCACTAATGCTAACCTTCCACCTTGTTTGTCTAGATAAACTGGCCAATGGCCATAAAAATGTTTTTTTTTCATCAATGCAATGTATAGGGTTGGTCAGTCAAATACTATTGATGTACTTAGCCAGGTCCAGTAAAAGTGGTGCTTATATTATACTCTAGTGATAACTTGTACCAGGTTATTGTTCATATGCTAGTATGGTAAATATAGCAGGCCCATGGGTATCCTAGTGATTTTTTTTGTACATGGGTCTATCTCTATCAGGTAGGCCTGTTATACTCCTAGATACTAAATGCAACAAAATATTACCTATGCATAGTGAAAAAGGCAGCCTTGAAGCCTGACTATAGGGAAGATGGCTTGCAAGGCCTGTCATACAATATATGTAGCATGTGAAGAGAGTATAATAGAGAGAATCTTTTTAAGTTTTGAGAGAATAGTGGACATTAGACAGAGTTGAAAGGGGTGGCATGAAGAGAAATATATGAAAGTGAATGAGTAAACTAAGTATATAAGAGTACAAAAAAATTAAAGGCATCTGCTTCTGTAAAAGCAAAGATACTAGTTATTGAATTTTGATTATAATAGAACTGCAACATGCTCACATAATTGGTCTAATCAATAGCCAACTGAAATGTGTCTATAAATTCTTAAAATTCCCTAAATTAATTCTGGGATATATGAAAAAAGTTATATTCAATACAAAACTAACATTAGGCCTAATTAAGTTGGACTACTTGTCAATTCTATAAAAGTGAAGAATTTTGTAAATACTCTTGCATCTATCCATAGCAATATATTAGTGTAACTACCCTCTTTGCAACATTCTTAGGTCTGATTTACTTGTTTGCACATAGGAAAGTAAGGCCTAAGAACTTTTTTGTTTTTGTTCTGTTTTGTTTTTTTGACAAAGGCAATGTTTTTTATTATGACCTATAGCCTATAGGGCCTATTATCTTGGCCCAGGAATATCTTAGGACTTTGTTAATGTAAGCTTTGTGTTTAACTATTAAATATACTAATCTAGCATAGGCTTAAGCTTAATAGGTTATTAGGGGTTGACAAACTTTCTTTAACAGCTAGATAAAAATCTATATTATTAAGACTCTAGGTCAAAGGAAAAAAGAAAAGAGAGAAGTATATCTCTTATTCAGTGGTGTGATTCAGGCGCGAATTCGCGCCAGGCACGAAAATGGCGCGAATGCGCGAATCCTGGGGGTCTGGCGCGAAATTTTGTGGAACCATGGGCGGGAAAATTGCATTCTTATTTTCTGCTTTTTACACTTATTCTCTTGTCAGACAGTATGAAATACAAGAATGTCATAGCTTAGGAGATTAATCTAACAAACTGAGTTCAATCTCAGGCGTCAGCAGCAGAATGTGCAGAAGAAGAAGCAGAAGGAGGCAGAGAAGCTAGCTGAGCTCGTCTTGAAGCGCAAGGCTGCTGAGCTGCTGTCAACGTCGTCAATCACCAGCACGAGCAGTCGTCTGCCTGCAGACATCGCCAACAAGAAGTTCAGGGGGGGACACGGCTGTGACTTAAGAGACATGCTAATTGGTAGCCAGACGCATCTTCAAAAGTGTCATCAATTGACTTATTTGGCTGTCAATAGAATATTATTGGCATGGCGCAAAAATTTTCAGTCGGCGCGAAATTTGGCAAACTTTCCAATCACACCACTGCTCTTATTCAAAAAATGCAAATATATTAAAAACCATAGCCACACAGACTAAAGATTTATATTTGCAAAATGGCAAATAAAGTTACTTTTTCATAGGAAGCTGACATGAATAATCAAAATTGCCAGAGGGTCTAAAGTGATTAAAAAAGATATGCACATAGTATTAGTATATGAATTATTTTATAATAGCTAAGTACTTTAAAAAAGTCTTGATTTAATTCAGAGTTAGTGCTAGATAAAAATCTAAAAGTCTAGCCTTCAAAACTCTCAATGATAAGATAAAAATTGGTAAGAATTAAAGTATGTGATAAAAAGCTATGTGCATATCAAAGGCTGAATTTATAACACTCAAGGATCTAGTAGCTATGGCAGAGCAATACCAAGGCTTATTAGTGTTTGGGCACCTTGTCCATTAGGATGCATCAGTATAGATTAAATTAAGAAACTGCTTATTTACTACACTATTTACTATTTACTACACTAAAAGATTTTTATATGAATTGATTAAGCTATACTTTTTATAAAAACCAAAATTCATAAAAAAATTCCCACTTCTATGCATCAGCTCAATTTGTGATAAATGGGAAGATGAATAAGATAGAGATAAGAACAAAGATAAAAGAAAAGGGCAATACTTGCTAAAAAGTCTAAAAATTTAGTAACATTGATTCTATTCCTTTTCTATGACTTGCATACACCTATATAGTAATAATTCTTTTACACAACATAGTGCTGCATTTTTAGCTATATACTAGCAATCTGCACTGCGTTTGTTAGATAAGAAAAGAATATTTTCTTGAATGAGCTAGGTATAGGTATTTTGACCTTGTACATCCACTATTGTTGGCATCCTATAAGAAAATATATATTTAAAGCAAGAAACCTAAAAGCTAGCTGTCTAGCCTATTATATCGGAATCCTCTGTGAGCTTTGAGATCAAAGCTTCTCTTTAAGCCATGGCTTAACCCTAACTCCATTTGATATACCTTTGGCTTGGCCTACCAACAACTTCATGTTAACAACCTCCCATAAGCCACAGCATTTCAGCAATCCCCTCACGAGTATTGGCATCTTAGCAGTTCCTCAGTGAGCATTGACATTTTAGCAACTCCACCTGTGAGTTTTTCTACCTTAGTGAGTAGTGACTCCACCTGTGAGTCTTGCTATCTCAGCAATTTTCAAAATGAGCCTTTATATCTTAGCAATCCCCCATGAGCCACAGCATTTCATTAATCCCCTCATGAGTTTTGACATCTCAGCAGTTCCCAATGAGCTCTGGTTTTCAGCTATTCACCCTTCTATTAGAGCCATTGTTATTATTGCCATTGTCACTGTCCATACTCCTTACTTCTTTACGTTTCTGTTTTCCAATTTGCTTGATAAATAGCAGAGCACTGCAAAAGTCAACAGGAGTTTCCTGTTGCACCTAACAACCTGGCTTCATTGGGGCGGCCCGAAGTTCTAGCTTGCTTTGCATTATTTGATGTGTCATTTTGACGCCTCTTTGTTGGCAGAAATGTCCTAGTAATAAGATCTTGCAGCACTTTGCAATGGTTCTTCGCATAGGTTATTTTCCTTTTCCTCAACTGTAGCATCAATGTCTTCCAGATGGATTTGATCGATGGTTTTCCCTTTCAGCTTGTCAAATTGGCCGGCTTCGATAGTGAGCATTAGTTTTCCAACCTTTGCCAACTCAATAGCGTCTTAATGAAGCCGATAAAAAGGTGTTTTGTACCTTTAAGCTATGCCAGATTGGTTGGACAGCACATTCAAGTTTATTATCTCGTAGTTCTAGTATTTAAGACACAGTTGCAACATATTTTTTCAGATAAGTAGAGGCCAGTCATTCGGGAAATTTAGCTACCAATTTGCCTAACAGATACAAAACAGACACCATTTTTTGAAAATGGGTTGTGGGAAATTTTGATTTTCGTGGACCTCGGTTTAGATGGACCGCGTGAAGGATCCAAGTAAACTGAAACTCTTGTAACTTGGAACCAACAGCACTTTGAATGAGCAACTTTGAGGACCACCTTTGTTAGACTCCATTTTTAGGTCTATTTAAAATTTGTTAGACTCCATTTTAGGTCTATTTAAAAAGTTTTAGCTTTTTATGTCGAAAAAATATAGAGTGGACCATGTAAGGGGGGTCCAGATAACATTGGTGATCCATGTAAGGAGGGAAAAATACTGACGAAATGTCCAAGTAAACACAGACAGAGAAACAGTCAGACACTAAGACAGATAGACAGACACTAAGACAGATAGACACTAACACAGATAGACAGACACTAAGACAGGCAGACAGAGAGACAGTCAGACAGATAGACACTAAGATAGTCAGAGAGAGAGAGAGAGAGAGAGAGAGAGAGAGAGAGAGAGAGAGAGAGAGAGAGAGAGAGAGAGAGAGAGAGAGAGAGAGAGAGAGAGAGAGAGAGAGAGAGAGAGAGACAGACAGACAGACACTAAGACACTAAGACAGGCAGAAAGAGAGACATCAGACGAAAGACACTAAGACAGATTAGTGAGAGTCAGACAGTGAGAGACAGATACTGACAGGCAGACAGAGAGAGAGACAGACAGAGACAGAAAGACACTAAGACAGACAGAGGGACAGAAAGACACTAAGACAGACAGAAAGACAGTATAACAGACACTAAAATGTGAGCTTTGACATCTCATCAATCCCCCCAACAGCCAAAGCATTTCAGTAATTCCCCCACCACATCTCAGCAATTTTGCTCACTATCAATTATCTGCAGCACCACGGCCAGCCATGACAGCAGCGGGAGCCAAGCCGATAAGTTTCTTTCACGCCGTTGATTGGAGCATAGTCTTCAGTAAGGATCACGGTCGCGACATTAATGTTGAGAAAATGTGCGACGTCGGCGCTTTGCTAATTGAATTCTTTGATTTGCTCGGCTTCGCTTTCAAGCCCGTGCGCAACGATGTTGCCGGAAATCTAAAAAAGATCCGCAACTCGTTTGAAGCTGAGCCCAACGAACGACGGACGGTGAGTGTTTTTGGTGCTGTGATAATAATAGTGCCTGAGATTGCTGCTTTGAGGCTGACTGAGACTGTTCCGACTGACTGATAGACTTCATTAATGATAAGTTAAATCAGTCATTATTAGTTTATTAAAGGCTAACATAATTATTACTGGCTCAGTATAAACGCTATTTATTAAAAAGTTATTATCGAGTTATTATCTGGAGCATGATAGCAAGCCAATTTTGCCTATTTGTCACTGTCGTGGCTGAACTGCATAAATAAAACTCAATGGGGAGGCTAAAATTGCAAAAACATCACGAAAACTAAATCTGTAAATGGTAAATGACTGCAGGATAAAATCACTCAGCTGCATTGTCCCCAATGCAGGCCTGGCATATTTGTTCCAAGTGCTCAGCGCAGCAATGCTTCTGACAGTTGGCACATCGCGTTCGCATCTGCGGTCAGCTGAGCGGCTGCACAGGTGGCACCTGCCCTTCTGAACTGCAAGTGCTGAAGCGGGCATGTGCCTAACAGCTTCTACCTGGTGCCTCAGTGGCTGCGTCAAAGTCTTGCCCAATGCCACCAGATATAGCCTGCGTCGATAGGGAGCATTAGCTGTTTGGAAAGACAGCCTCGTGGAGCAGGAAAGCGTACAGACTGACGATGTTCAGAAGGTTGCAAAACACTGCCGCATGCCAGCGCCTCGACTTGTACTTAGTTGAGTACAAGGATGTCATCTGATCCATCAGGTCTGTGCCACCATTCGTTGCATTGTAGTCGAGGATGACCTGAGGCTTCTGGGCTGGATGCGCCAAAATGTGTGGACTGCTGTGCTGCGATGACAGAATCAGCACCAGCTTATTTGCCTTGGCCTTGTATGTAGCCAACTGAATTTTGTCCTCTTCCGTGTAGGCAAATTCAGTTGAGTGAAGCTGCCTGCCTCGGCAGGTTCGCATCTGCAGCGGCACCTCTCGGCGATGTGCTCGCATGCTGCCTAGAAGAGTAAGGTTCCAGTGTTGAAGACTTCGTGCCAGGCTGAGTGAGCAGAAGAAATTGTCCACCGTGATCCCTATACGCTCGTACCTGATCCTCGCAGGCCTTCAGCCAACTTCAGCACCACATGTTCACCAAGACTGACCTCTTGATGCTCGTCACGTCCGGCATACATCTCCAGGTTCCAGCAGTAGGCGTTGGCTGCATCGTTCAGGCACCAGAACTTGAGACCGTACTTTGCCGGCTTCATTGGCATGTACCGGCAGCGGCCTCGGTAAGGGAATAGTTGTTCATCAACTGTCACCGCTCCAGATGGAACATAACACTTTTGGGAGTTGCTCACAAATCCATCGAGCAGGAGGCGAACAGCTGCAAGCTTGTCTCTCAGCAGCCGCGCTTCCCTCGTTACTCGGTTGTCAAAACGAAGGAAACGGAGAAGGCTCTTGAAGCGAGACAAGCTCATCGTCTCGGAGAAGATCTTTCACCCATAGTCCTTGCTCCAAAGCTCCTCAATGCTCTCCATATGCCCTTGAATACACCTTGGATGCAAAGACCGATGTAGCAGTATATCTCGTCTCTTGTTGTTGGAGACCAGGCGCGACCGAGAACTCTAGTGGCCTCTCGATTCGTTTCGACAACAATGACAACCATGTCGGTGTCAAACAGGAGTTTGAAGGCAGACTCTTCATCATGCAGTCTTGCTGTGGCGAACTGCGTTATGCCAGGCCGGAGACGCAGAATGTTGGCTGCTGGCCTCTGCCCAACTCGTGGTGGTGGATTCGTGCTCCAGGCCTGACCGCTTGGGCTCACGTAGCGATGGCCCACAGTTCCGGCCACATTTCCGGCCTGTGCTGCAGGCTCTGGTGACTCCGTCCTGGAAGAGTCACTGGATGAGCTTCCGGGAGCACCATGAAGCTCCACCTCAAGCTCCGCCTCCTCGATGTCAGACAGAGCTTCCTCTTGGTCAGACTCTTTTAAGTCAACATGTGCATCGGGAATGCTAACGTCTTGAGAAAGAATTGTCTACAGCGCACGAGATTTGGCTTCCCGCATTGGTCTGGCCATCCTTGTCACAACGTAGAAGCGGCACTACAGCGTCAGAAAAACTTTTTGTCAAAGCTGGCGTGGTCGAAAGTAATGAGGTTTGCTTTGCAATGGCCTTTATTGCTGGTGCATTGGCCATAGACATTCACTTATTATATACTTGGCCATAGATACTTGGGGTCCAATGGACCCCATAAATCAGAAACCGAATAAGCTTAATTATTGAAGCTTCTGTACATGACAGTGTTATTACTTTACGTGCATATACAGACCCTAGAATTAGTTATTTTATTTGCTTATTTCTCTGTGGGGTACAATGGACCCCATTTATCGTTTGAGGGTTAATCCCTGGCTAGGATTAAGATCTTGAGTTTTCAGAGGAGGAGCTGAGATTGGCGAAATTCTGTCGTCACCTGGGATTCTATAGCATCTAGTTGATGACAGTAAAACTAGAGCGAGTGCGGTAACAATAATGTTTCCGAGTGTTAGATACAGACAGACAGACAGACAGACAGACAGACAGACAGACAGACAGACAGACAGACAGACAGACAGACAGACAGACAGACAGACAGACAGACAGTTAGACACTAAGACAGATAGACGTAATAGCCGTAAAGACGGTCTCTAACTGCTTTTGCCCTGGCTGCCTTCTGGCGGCATTTCTCGGGTTGTGCGCAATCCAATTGGCCTATCTATCGAGTAGCCCAATCTTAAGTGTCCTCGCCGGAGGCGATGTACACATCTAAAAATAGACCCTGTACTTTTTCTAATTTTCGGCCCTGCCTTGGTTTAGGAGGGTCTACCTGGAGTGAGTGGGACTCTGGACTGCAGTGTGGCTAGATCGGGACTTGAGTCCCCCGGTCGTACCCGCCCTGCAGGAAAGACGACCATTCACAAAAATGTACGGTAGAGCCCATTAGATGCCAGCCCTGAGGCTGAGCCCCAGAATTAGGGTTCAAGTCATTTTTTAGTCCTTTGTGTTTTAGCTTTGTGCTTTTATCCCTGGCATTTCAGCCGCCCAATCTTTTGATTTATGAGCTCTGCACTTCCTGGTCCATCTTGCTCGCCTTGGTCCATCTGCTGGCTCCTCTGGTAGTCTCCCTGCTTATTGTGCCTTGGCTCTCATCTCTGACATTGGATTGGTGTCCTGGGGTTGATGTTCGTCCCGAATCAGGGGAAAACCGGCTGAGTCTGGTTTGCGCCCTCTCTCCGACCCCTTGGCCTGGCCTTATTCGAGCTGGATAGCAAAAAAGCCTTGAGGCTTGCAGCCCTATAGGAGGTCTTCCGAGGGGCCTACCTGACAGGAAACTCACCCTTGGTAAACTAGCTGCCCAGACTCGCCCCAATCTAAAGCATCTTTCCGTAGACTTCGGGTTCTCCCGCTCTCGAACCGCTTTCCAAAAATTTTGGAAAATTTTTGCGCACACTCGGGTTTTGTCATTGGGGGGGGGTGGCTTGGGTGGATTCGGTCCTTGCACCGTCCCTGATTCCACAGTTGGTTTGGCGGTGTCTTAGTCCATAGGCTTGGGTTAGTAGCACCCAATAAGGCTTTCACCAGGCCTTTAGTCCTAGTCCCAATCTGGGCCTCTCGGGATTTGGCCCCTGGCAGTATAGCCCCACTATAATTCAGCAGCAAAGCCCTTCTCTGGGCTGATCCGCGGGTAGCTCCCAGCTTCCGTCCTCGTTTAACAAGACAGATAGACAGACAGACAGACAAACACTAAGACAGGCAGGCAGATGATAAAGCAGGCATCAATAGGCATTATGACACCAAAACATTCACTAAGGCGGACGGACAGCAAGACGTTAAAACGTTGCAAACTGGCGCTTATAACCGTCCATTACTGAGCTTTTTAAGCGTAAGATTCATAGTGCCAGCTAGCGACAGTCAGAAACATCTCCACCCTACCCTTGACATTGCTGAGGCTCTCTTACCCAAAGAAGCTGGGAAAAATACACTGAAAAACACGGGTTGTTAATTCGGGATTAAGAAATTAATTTGAATTCCGCCTTAATCTCTTACTAAGATCATGCTTGCCATAAGCTAGACTATACGGACATTTATATACCACCCTCCGCCGCAGATTGGCGAGCTGCTGCAGCGCGAGTCGGACACAAAAGCGGACAAGAAAGACCCAAGCGGGACCATCGGCCTGCTGTGGTTCAAGCGCGCCCTCGAATATATATACAAGCTGCTAACACTAATATATGAGAGCCGCGATCGAGTGGAAGATTTTGGCACGTCGGAGCTCAGCGTTAAAGCTTACGACTGCACCCTGAGGCACCGGCACGGCTGGTTCATGCGCAAAACATTCAACCTGGTGTCCTCGGCGTCGCCCTACCGCAGCAAGCTGATAGAGAAGCTGGCCTATGGCAACGTCGAACTGCCGCATTCTCAGATCTACGCAGCTATGGAACCGTTTCTTGACGGCATGCGCAGCTTCGTTGAGAACATGGACAGCCTGCTGATCAGCTTTGGCGTTGAGACGCCGATAGGCGCGGCGACTGCGGAGGCTGCCGCAGACGAAGACGCTGCTGCAGCTGATACAGCCGCTGCTTAAGCATGCGTCGGAATGATCGAATAATTTCATTATTTTCCAATGACTAATTGATGGATTTCAGATAGATTTATTCTCTTTAAGCTTTTTATAGCAAAATTGCTACTTTTTTCTATTTAAACTCGCGGTACGGTTTAGTAATTGTTAGCTTTTTGTTTTAGCCCCAATTTTATCCATAGTAGTGTGTGATATAATATTTTGAAAACTAGATAACGTGTTAGATGACGCTTTTTTGGCGAGAATTTGAATTTTTTTGGTAAGCCAGTAATACTGTATTGGTGAAAGTTGTTTGCGCTTAGCTCCACAGGCACTTATTATTTAAGGCCATTATTGTAAGCAGCATATCAGTAACCTGCTCCTAGAACATTATAAATAACACTAATTCGTAATTTGTAAAGCGTATTAATAATGCGTTTGTTCAAAAAACGTTCTTTTGATTTCAACTTATTTCTGCTTTAAGCTGGCATGTTGAGTATTAAGCTTAAGCTCTTAGTCTATGTAGCTCCTTCAATGTTTTGTATCGTTTGCTGTGCGAGTGTACGGTCGCTGTTGGCTTTACGCTTATTTAGGACAGCTAGCCTATTGAATCCTATTGATCTATTGATTACTTGTTTCTGGAAGACTATTTAGTGGTTTGAATCATATTTCCACGTGTCGTTACCAGATGTACACTCGGCCGCGCTAGGCTAACCCCAACCATCCCTTACCCCAATGTACACTCGGCCGCGCTAGGCTAACCCCAGCCATCCCTTACCCCAATGTACACTCGGCCGCGCTAGGCTAACCCCAGCCATCCCTTACCCCAATGTACACTTGGCAGCGCTAGGCTAACCCCAACCATCCCTTACCCCAATGTACACTCGGCCGCGCTAGGCTGCAGTGGCCAATTCGATATACATTCTTTCAGATCAACACTCCTTTTTATTATCGTACAACGGCTCTATTCAATTAAGCTAATGAAGTGCCTTTCTTTATAAAAATGAATTCGTTGTTTTTGACTCAAGCATACGTCACAATATATATTATTAAAGATAAACACTTACGTATCTTAAACTGCGGGTCACAGGTGATTTCAGATCTGATATTTTGATGTTTTAAAAAAGTTTTTCGTCTTTTTCTTTATATTCCGAACGCTTTAACTTCGTCAAACAACATGTGTATGTTGTTTCAATTTCCTGTTGGTTTGTTCGTTTATCATGCTTTTTATCAGGTGTCCAGCCAGTCATTCCGCGAGTACTGAATATTTATATTATTGTAATCTCGATTGCTTTTGAATCCAGTTTTTTTAATCCAAATGGCTTTGTTCGTCATTATGCTCGTATATAGTAAAATTATGAATCTTTAGTACATATATTTATGGATAAAGTATGGTGTCATGTTATTGCCACAGATACTAGAATAACTAGATACATGTATGTCACTTGCAATTAAAATATTTTTTTCAGTAGTTGTCTGCGCTAATGTAATTTAAATTTGATGTAGAAGGTAAAACTCCTTTCCTTCCTCAGGGCTTGCGGCCTCAAGAGAATATGGGATTAAGAATGAACAAGCATTTGTTAACTCAATGTACACAAATGAACGCAAGACGGACGAAACTCAGCCTAGGGGGGGGGGAGGCCCAATCTAGCTCAGCCAATGAGAGAGCAGTAGAGAGATGTCTGGGCGGGGTCCATGAGAATTGCCCGCCGAGATTTGCCCGCAGGAGATTTGCCCGTGGAGATTTGCCCGCCGAGCTTTTCCCGCGGAGATTTGCCCGCAGTGCATTTTGCCCGTGAGCGAATTGCCCGTGGAGATTTGCCCGCCGAGGTTTTCTACAGTCTTAAGTCTTAAATTCGTTTATTTTTGAACCGGTAAAACTCAGCAGACATGCTTATTTAATTAGCCTGCTTGTAGAATTAGGCACAGACAAATTTTGCAGCTTTACAAACTTAAAATTTCGTTTAAAAGTAGATAAATTTAAATTTCACTTTTATAAAGGCAAAAAACGCTAATTTTGCTACTGAAAAAAAGAGTAGAGAAACGCATTTTTTTTGTGAGTGACACATCTAGTTATTTTAGTATCTGTGGTTATTGCAGAAAGAATGCTTGCAGTGCATGCTTGACTTGGCGTAGATATTTAGCAGAACTTTTGTTGCTTTATCTAACATCAAATCGAATGCCTATTAACAAAGTTTTTTATGTTTTATTACATAAAGCAGTGCTGTTTTTCATTCAATATATCGGCGCATCTTCATCCGTGCAAATTGATGCTATTATGAGGAACATTATTACGCTATCGTGGCTATTGGGTATAAATTGAGTTGCGTTTATGGAATTTAATTCACTCCTTTTATTATAAACACTTTTAAAACTACTTAATTTAATTCTCTAACTTCAATCGATTCAGAAAAAAATATAACAAAAAACTGCAGTGCGTGTAAGGCTCTAGTTTTTACACCAGAAAAAAGGAGAAAATCCATTTAATTATGAGCTGGTCAATTATTTATTATCTCTCTGGTGGTAAGTTAATTGTGGAGAAAATTGAAGGTTACAGATTGCGCAATAGCAACTACAAAGGCAAAACAATTCAGGGCGGCAATTATCTTATGCTAATATTGTCGAGTCGGTTCCAAAATTCGGGTTAAATATGAAAGAGTAATGGTTTGAGTGAATTTCAGTACTTGCAAAACACTTTAAACGCTGCTAATAGAGGAACTACTATAGAGGGTACAAGTACTCGTACTCGTTTATCGTCAAAAAGATACAAAATCTAATTGATTTTATGTAGTACTTTAGAGTCAGAGGGAGGAACTTGACTGTACATAGAGGGGTAGGGTTTGCTGGGCTACGTGCGTACATTGGGGTAAGGCTTTTACCACCTCGCATGTACATAAGGATAGGGTTTGTCTATCAGCGTGAGTGCACACAGGGGTAGGATCAGGGCGTGCTGGGCTGCGTGCGTACATTGGGGTAAGCCCTTTGCAGGCCGGATGTACACACATAGGGGTAGGGTTAGCTGGGCTTCTTTACGAGTAAGCTGCATGCACTTGACTTTAAATTCATCAGCAATGCTTACTTGGGGATTCTCAGAACAGAGTGCCTACACATGCAGCGTGGTTCGCTTTACTATTAATAAATTATAGCACGAGTAGCAATATGCTTCAATGCCAAGAGAGCCTGTTTCTGTCGCAGCACGTAAGCCAAACAATAAACACCCAACAGTTTAACAATTAATTTAAACAAATCGCGCAAAAACGATACTTCTAGAAATTCCGGTCTTCTACGCTACTGAAAACTGTCTGCAGTAAAAAGCGTTTGATAAAAAGAAAAGAAACAAAGAGTCAAAGACTAAGAACAAATAAAGCATGAGACAGCTAGAGAGGTCGTACGATTTAACAATTGCAATAATCTTCAGCATAAGATGCAAACAGTTGAATAGCTGGCAAAAGTACATGCATATTGAACCAACTTACAGGATGGCTTTGGCAACCCGCCATGGCTGACGCCGCGGACGCTATCGCCCCTCAAATAAAATGGCACCCTTCAAATAAAATGGCACCCCCTTAAATAGAATGGCACCCTCTCAAATAAAATGGCACCCCTCAAATTAAAAATGGCATCCTCTCAAATAAAATGGCACCCTCTCAACTTAAAAATGGCACCCCTCAAATTAAAAATGGCACCCTCTCAACTTAAAAATGGCACCCTATCAAAGAAAATGGCACCCTATCAAAGAAAATGGCACCCTCTCAACTTAAAAATGGCACCCCTCAAAAAAAAAGTACTCCCTAAAATAAATGACACCCACTAAAATATAATTGCGCCCCCCCCCCCAAATTACAAATCTCAATACATTTACATATTTGCATAAAGCGTACAAAACAACAAAAATGAAAGCAAAAGTACACAACACTGATTATAGTTAAATGTTGCATTGCCATCGATTAATATAGCCGGAAACTCGCTAGATTCAAATCTTATAATTAGAGATTCAAAATAAGCGTTGTCTAAATCAAAAAAGGAAAAAGCTGTTCAAAACAATACGCACATCATACTACTACTACTAACTACTGAGTACTATCGAAAACTTATCGCGCATTGATAATCTAAAACAGTTTTATAAAGCATAGGATTTGTTACTGAACTGAACCTAGAAGAGCTGCAGAGGTCAGGACAGTCGCAGAGATTGAATCAATCGGGGAACTGGATAGACGGCTTTGGTAGAAACGACAGTTCCAACACGTACTCCATCATGTTGGACGAGTCGAACCGAAGCCGCACAAGCCGCCAGTGCAGCCGCAGCCTGTGGTACAGATTCTGATTCTCCCACTCCAGCGACTTCTCTATGGTGCTGCGGGTCTGCGTGCGGCGGTTGGTTGGAGAAAAACTCTGTTAAACAGGGGCGTCGCTGTGGATTTTATGGATGGTGGGGCAAAGCCAAGAACTCTACATGTACATTATTTTCACACTTTGGCACTGAACGCGCTCATTTTGGCACTGCAGGCATTCATTTTGGCACTGCAGGCATTCATTTTGGCACTGCAGGCATTCATTTTGGCACTGCAGGCATTCATTTTGGCACTGCAGGCATTCATTTTGGCACTGCAGGCACTCATTTTGGCACTGCAGGCACTCATTTTGGCACTGCAGGCACTCATTTTGGCACTGCAGGCACTCATTTTGGCACTGCAGGCACTCATTTTGGCACTGCAGGCACTCATTTTGGCACTGCAGGCACTCATTTTGGCACTGCAGGCACTCATTTTGGCACTGCAGGCATTCATTTTGGCACTGCAGGCACTCATTTTGGCACTGCAGGCACTCATTTTGGCACTGCAGGCACTCATTTTGTCACCGCAGGCACTCATTTTGGCACTGCAGGCGCTCATTTTTGCGCCGCAGGCACCATTTTAGCGCCGCGGGCACTCATTTTTGTTGCCTTGAGCAAAATTATTGGTTTCCATTACAGGTCACAAGGTTGGGTGGGGGGACATGTCCCCCCTGCCCCCCCTCGGTGGCGACGCCGCCTGCTGTTAATCTAGCCCCCATTTACAGCTGCCTGTAGTCTTCTGAGATCTGCTGGGCCGCCACTCCGCTGCTGATTGAGGTGCTGCCTGACTGCAACCTCTGTCATTCGATCAAAGCTAAACAGTGTCATCTGCACAATAAGAACTCACCCGCTTGTTAAGACAGACAACGGGCCAGAGCGAGCAGCCAAGAGTGCAACAGCAGCAAAAACAGCCGCAGATGTACCATTTCAAATTTAATGGCATTGTTTTGCGCAGAATGGCGTTAATTCGCTCAACTGTCTGTTTAAACTCTTCTGGTGCCACCTGGAGTGGAGATTAGGATAACAATAAATATCTAGATGTAAAATAGAGCACAGACTTACAGCAGATTTAACCAGTTTATTTATTATTAACAGAATGGTAAGTTCAAAGCATACCCTTCCTTGAAGCTCAGATGGATAGTCAGAACAGAATCTGTTGTTCAATCCAAACCTAAAATTGTCATAAGTAATAATTTTGTAAATGACAAAATATTACTTTGTTGGAAAATAAAAAACTAGGTTAAAAACAGAAAATTCAAAAGAATAAAAAATGCCTTTATAGGTCAAACATATAGTACAGGTGATTAATCCATATTAAGCCATGTTATTTAATTATATCAGATAAATCATTAAAAGCTTTTTCATACTTTGAGCTCTTTATTTGCAATACTATGCTAAAGTACTAATTAAATAGTGCTATATAAAGGTAAGTGCATAGTTTTTTTAATTGATGGATTTCACCAAATTTATAGCTATGGATATAGGAAGATAATTGTGTTTTAGAGACAAGGAAACATATATAAGTATAGTTATAGAACTAAATCTAGTTCCTATATATCAAAATCTAAAAAATTAGCATGGCCACAAAAAGCTAGTTGAAGGACATGAAGTTTCAAATATTAAGGTACCAGGGTAGTATCAGTCTATGTAAATCACTTATAGTTATATTGCATCTATTATTGGGCTTAAAAACACAATGGTCAGGATTTGGCTATAGGGGAGTACAACATTTGCTTATGGGAAGTTTGCTTGCCAAAATTTGTTTGCAGGAATTTTGCTTGCCAAACTTTGCTTGCTGAGCTTTGCTTGCAGAATTTTGCTTGCCAAAGTTTTCATGCTGAACTTTGCTTGCAGAATTTTGATGTTTGCTTCCTAGAAAAATCACAATCACAATTGCAAGGTTTTAACTTGTGAAATTATTTTCTTGTTTGTTTGTTTTATTGATTGCTTGTAAAGTTGGTCAGTCAATTATTACTTACTACAGATGCCTTGCAAGTGGATTCTTATCAGCATCAACATAAACTGACTTGCCACTAAGCTTTCAAACTAGGCTTACAGAGTTTCATTCTAAGAATTTAGTATATAGAAAATGATTAGAGATTTAGTATAGGTAATTGGGATTGGTAACAGTATAAATCTTTGTAGTTCCTGATTTCATCACGATTGAGCAGGTATAATAATTGTAGTGATGCTAATATATAATATTGCATATACTAATGATAATTATAGCAATAATTATAATAACAAGTATAGTGTACTTGTTACCAAGGAATGAAAGTTAAAATAGAACCAAAGTGACAAATTAATCATCAGTTTTCACTTAATTTATGGCACAAGTTTATGCAAACAAGGACTAAGTAAATATACAATTAGGTTACAAATTTTTATTAATACTAATAATTAATAACATTTATAATTACTTGGTTACTATCATTTATTAGTTTGTAATTATAAGCAGAGTGTTGATTATCCTAACAAGTCATGATTTGTAGCAGTTCACAGATTTGAGGTACATCCATTTGCAAAAAATCTATTCTATACATTTTGTTGCCTAAACCATTTGATATGTGCATTGTTTGACATTGTGTCCAATTTTTTGTTGAAAATATATTCCCAGTAAAAAACTAAACTATTCTATTTCTGCATTAGGGCTTTTCAAATCTGCCATATCATCATACAAAATCATAACAATATAGGCAACTTCCACAAATCTTAGTAAATGAAAAATTAGAAATACAAGAGCTCAAAAATAGTTTCTTGAAGGTTTCTTGAAAATTCTTGAAAATTTCTGCAAGCAAACTTCAGCAAGCTTATGTGTAGCAAGCAAATTTCCTATAAGCAAAATTTGGCAAGCAAACTTCTCACAAGCGAATTTCATAGACCTTGCTATAGTTATACCTTTAAAGACACTGGCAGTCTAGTATTGAATCTGTTAATTTCTAAGGGCTTAAGATTACATTGCAAAAGCATATAATTGTATTAGCTTGAGCTAAAAATTACAATAAAGGAATGAAGGCCCAATTGCAATGCATAAAACTTTTGGCAGATAGTGTTTAGGATAAATTAGCTTGGTAGTAGCATGGCATATTATGACACAGCATAATGTAAAGGTAGTTAAGAAGAGTCTAATTGCACTTAAGTTGTGCATTGCAATTGAATATAATAAGAACTATCAATTCCCATGGACTAAGATCTAGTCTAGCTAGGCACTTCAAGTAATGGCACAATGATGATAAAGAAAAATCTAGCAATAGCTTCTTGAGTCTCCTATTAAGCCTTTATTACTTAGTATAAGAGTTAGAAATCTGTTAGAAATCTGAAGTTTTGACCCTAAGTTAAGAAGATAGGTAGAAATTTATGAAATGCCCAGGCGCAGTGAAGGGTGAGGCAGAAGAGCACAATGGAACCCCTAGATAGCTATTAGAAGGGCAAACAGAAGCAGTTCTAAGATAATTCACCAACTGTCAAGTCAATTTGAATAGCCAAATCTAATAAAGCCCCTTTCCATTCCAGTCAGTAGCAACAACCCTACTACATGAACAATTTCGAATAAACCAGCTAGGAAAAGCAAACTGAGCAACAGCCTGACCTAGAGAACAATGCTGCATGTGGCAGACTCTGGTGCACCCTAAGGGAGAAAATGTGAGGCCTATCTATAGATTCCTACCCAACTTGAACTGGCCCAAGAAAGTGAGATCAACCCCAAACAGCTCGACAACCAAGAGAGAGAGAGAGAGAGAGAGAAGACTGTTTAATCATCCATAGACAGAGTTAAGGGGGGCCGTAGCCCAGCAGTAGCGCAGCTGCTCTGGTGTGCCAGCAACCCAGGCTCAATTCCAAGTGCAGTCACATTAATTTGGGGCTGAATTGGAATCTCGGCTTGGCTCTGCTTGTGCAATTAATGGCCTTGAGAGCCAACTACCCAAGGCGCAGTGAAGTGTACATGCCTAGCAATAAAAAAAGTTAGGGCTGCTATACACTCTTGTGTGAGTGTGTGCCTACGTACGTATCCGCGCGCTTGTATGCCTGCTCAGGGGAGTCAGCGGAATGGGCAGTAATGCCTCTCGCCGGTTGTGTGCCCATGTCGCTTAAAGTGCGCCAAGGTGCACACAACCCCTCTGCCTCCAATAAAAAAATGGACAAAGTTAAGAGATGGAAAATTAAGGTCTTTTTAAATAATCTCTCTATCCCAAATTTTGTCCAACTCAATTCTTAGATTTGCGAAACCCTGAATATATAATCTGTAACCTTCACACTTAGCAACCCACTAAAACTAACTAAATTCATGTACAACTAGGGGACTGAGTCCCAGATTTGTGTTGCTTAAAAAAACCCCAGCTGTTGCTAACCACGCGAAGATACCCCACTGGTGGCAGGGGAGGTCAAAAATGCTAATTGGTATAAATAGATGCCCATCTCAAACTGGAGTGGCGCTTTGTTTTTTGTGCAGTTTTCAATCTCAAATTGTTCCCTTTGAATTGGTCTCTGGATTATCCAGTGGGCACAAGTCAAAGTCTTCAATATAATTGTTTGTCTTAACTATTGCATTGAGCAAATCCTAGAAAGAATCAAACTTGGCTTAGATACTAGGAGATCCCGTCAGTTTAGATGGTTTCCTCTGATAGCCTGACTGAAGAAATTAGAGCCATACAAACCTTAGACTGCTAGACATCTATCTTAAGAAAATGAGAATACAAACTCAAAGGCTCCAGAGAAAAACACGTATACCTAGTCTAATACCTATATTACTAGGTCCCCAAATACAATCTTACCATTTTGTTGATTTCTTATTATTTTTAACTTAAAATCAGAAGATACGGATTCTTTTGGTGATACTTTTTTGGTTAACAAATGAAAGATTTAGTGAATAATCATTTTTGTAATAAGACACATTTTTTATATTAGTTATAAAAGTATATTTATTTATTTTGTCATTTTGGTAAACAAAGTTTTATTAATAGGGGCCTATATTTAAGAAAATAGCAATATTGCTTAATGTATCAGCAAGTTATTTAAAGTCAACCTAGAATACTCGAATTCTAATTCTGATTTGTAATTATTTTTAAATAATCCTAGGTAAATATATAATATCAAAAGGAGAAAGACACAAATATTTGCATTATTTGTATTAAGTAATATCTAATCATTAATCAATTTGTCTATAATTAGTTTGTCTGCAAAATAACTAAATGAGCATTTTGTCCACCATGTTGCCTTTTTGTCTACACTTAGTTATACTATTTAATCTAAACAGTTAAACAACTTTTAATAATGGCACTGTCAATTAGCACATATTTAAAGGTATAAACATTGTCATTAGTGAACTAACAATGTAACTGACAACTGACAAGACAACTTACAATGTAACATTGCCATTTCCACGAATTATAATTGGATCAGGTTGCGGCAATTGATCTAAGATAACACGATCAATGTCGTCTTCATAAACGACATCGATTGCATCCAGATTGACATCATTACTAGTCATTATTCAAAAGAAAAAGGTAAACCAAAATATCTGCCGAAAATTAGCTGAAATCAATCAAAAATCGTCACCCAACGGATTCAAACCGCAGATCTTAAAACTGGATCCAGTCCTTAAAACTGGATCTGTTTGAAATTTGTGTAGTGTTAACGTCTTTTAAAATACCTACCTAAACTAATAGAAGCAATTAATACAATTATAGGTTTTAAGTTAATATCATACAGCAAAACTAGGCATGAATAAGATGAAGACTCAAGCTAGGTAATAGCGCGATTACCAGATTTAACAAACAAAACAGCTTTAAACAGTTTTTACTGGGTCAGATAAAGAAGTAAAAACACTTGTTTGCCAGTTATTTTTCTGTTTTCGTGATTGTCGTTAGGTTCTTTCCAGGAAAATAAAAAAGTTAAAAATATTTACTTTAATTTAAACGGTTAAACAACAAAAGAAACGTAGAAACATTATTGGTTTGGTAATGTTATGAATGTTTTGCATATTTTGCAAAAGTTTTTTTTCTGTGATGGAAATATACTTTGTATTCAGAATAACCTGATAAAACATTGTACTATTTACATTGGAAGGCTGCTGTTTAACGTAAAGGTTTGGAAACATTTGCATCCCTCTAGTCTTGACATTTTGCTTTTATCTTGTTCATTTGAAGTCCTCCACTCAAGTAATGCAAGACTTTTTTGGCTTCTGTCGATTTCCTTGCTAGTATGCTCCGAAATCCATTTTATTTTATCAATTTAGTTATAATAGGGAAGAACTAAAACAATAAGTTCATCTAAACAATTTTAATTTTAATTTTAATTTTCAATTTTAATAAGTTTATCTAAACAACAATAAAGTGGAACTTTTTACCTTTCATATTTGTTAACATTTCACTTTAGACAAGCTTCTTGATTTTATATTCATTTTAGAAAGATAGACAGGACATTTAAAATCCAAACTATTCTTGATTGGGCTAGCTTACTAGCTTCCTAGCTATAGTTTGTCTACTTATTTTTTTAGTAAATATGATTTTATTATAGAACTGCGTCACATTAACTTGACTTTTATGGTCAGATGAACTTAACTTATCTATTTTGTGAATAATTGTAAACAATTGTTTGTCTAAGAGTGTTTTCAATTCTCAATTGACTTTTGTATTCTTTTTTATAATTTCATTGGTTGACTGTCTTAATGAATGCTAAAAATAATCTGAAATCATCAAAAATTCAAAACAAAAAATAACTTAGCTTATAATTTTTCAGCAGTGGAACTTTTTACCTTTCATATTTGTTAACATTTCACTTTAGACAAGCTTCTTGATTTTATATTCATTTTAGAAAGATAGACAGGACATTTAAAAGACCAGTCTTGTCGTTGAATAATATAAGAACTTTGTTTATGTGTCTTTTCGTTGTATATTCTGAATTAAAACTATTTGTATGGTATCTGTCTTTTGTAAAGCCTTTTGGATATTTCTGTATTATTTGGCCTAAGAGTTAAAAACAGAATTGCTTGTTCTTTTCAAAAAATTATATTTAAAAATGAATTGCACTCCTTTTTAAGCTTAAAGTTGCATTGTGGAAAATATGCAGCACCAATCCACACTTTAATGCGCTATCAATCGCGAACCCTGTCATTATGAACTTCGGTCGCAGCGCCGATCCATTCGGATTCAACAGCGTCGATCAGGACGTTGGCATGGGACTGCAGCGCGGCTTTGCTGTCGACTTTGACGCGGCCGCAGTTCAGCCGCCAGCAAATGCCAGCACAACCTTTGACGCCGACAATGGCACCAGCGGCTACGGGATTGCCCGGTCCGACAGCCCCTACCGACTGGCTGAGCAGCAGCAGCAGCAGTCAGCAGCCGGAGACGACGAATTTGACTTTCAGCTGAACTTTGCCGACCAGCAGCAGGCAGCTCGGGAGCAGACCAACGAGCAGGAGCAGCAAAGTCGACTTGAGCCGATCGACCTACTAGCTGGATTGCGCAGCGATGAGGCGCCAACCGCTGATTCTATGGATGCTGGCGGGGCTGTCGAAATGGCAACTGGGACAGAAATTGAAGCAAAATCTGTCGAGATTAATAGCCCCGCTAAGAGTTCAACAACTGGTCCTGGGGATGGTCCCACAACTGGTCCTACTGGTCCCACAACTGATCCTACTGGCCCTACAACTGGCCCTACAACTGGCCCTACAACTGGCCCTACAACTGGCCCTACAACTGGCCCTATAACTGATCCTACTGGCCCTACAACTGGTCCTACAACTGGCCCTACAACTGGCCCTACAACTGGCCCTATAACTGATCCTACTGGCCCTACAACTGGTCCTACAACTGGTCCTACTGGTCCTACAACTGGCCCTACAACTGGTCCTAAAACTGGTCCTACTGGCTCTACAACTGGCCCTACAACTGGCCCTACAACTGGCCCTACAACTGGCCCTATAACTGATCCTACTGGCCCTACAACTGGTCCTACAACTGGTCCTACAACTGGTCCTACTGGTCCTACAACTGGCCCTACAACTGGTCCTAAAACTGGTCCTACTGGCTCTACAACTGGCCCTACAACTGGCCCTACAACTGTTCCTACAACTGATCATACTGGTCCTACAACTGGACCTACTACTGGTCCACTATCCAGTTATCCAAGTCCAGTCACTAAGTCGCTGGCAACCGCAGCCGCCTCAGCAGAGACCGACTCGAGTAGCCCTTCAAAATATGCCACAGCCGCCACCGCGGCCAACTTCAGTGATGAAGCGCCTTCAGCGGAGCTGCAGCCCGAGCTCGAATCTGGTCATTCCGACTGGAATAATGTGCCGCAAGTAACGCTCAAATATGCCAAAGATGAAGGTGAGATTATTTGGCCTTGCTTTTCCAGAAAAGTACAACTGCTGAGCTAGGCAGATTCATGGGCTGCACGGGCTGCTTTTGACTAAAAAAAGCTTCGCAAAAAATCTGTGCAGAAATGAGACGCGCTTTGCTAAAGGATCCCTGTACAACAATACAATAGTGTGACAATACGTAAAAATGAAAGATCGTGTAACTTTTTGAGGACCAAATTCCTGGAAAAATACACTGCGGAGATAGGAAAAAATCATATTAATGATTGCATCTGATCTGGGGCAGTGAAGATTGTCATTCTTTTAACTGGCAATTTTATGTTTAGCCGTGTAGTAAAGCTTAAATTTTCGGGATAGCGACGTTTGCCTGCGGGACGCTTGCCAGCCGACGTTTGCCTGCGGGACGTTTGCCAGCCGACGTTTGCCTGCGGGACGTTTGCCAGCCGACGTTTGCCTGCGGGACGTTTGCCAGCCGACGTTTGCCTGCGGGACGTTTGCCAGCCGACGTTTGCCTGCCGGAAGTTTGCCAGCCAAAATTTGCTAGCCAATATAAAGCCAGTCAGTGAAAAATTTGATACTGAAATATTCGCAGTTTAGCGGTTTGACAAAAACCGTTTTTACTCCAACTTTTTGACGGTTATTCGCATATATACAAGTTTGAAAGCAAAATATATAAATTATGCAGTTCATCAGTCTAACGTCTAATATCTAGTTTACCAACGATTTTGGCTCAACATATCAAAAGATGAACATTGGGTTTATATATTTTGCTTTCAAACTTGTATATATGCGAATAACTGTCAAAAAGTTGGAGTAAAAATGGTTTTTGTCAAACCGCTAAACTGCGAATATTTCAGTATCAAATTTTTCACTGACTGGCTTTATATTGGCTAGCAAATTTTGGCTGGCAAACTTCCGGCAGGCAAATGTCGGCTGGCAAACGTCGGCTGGCAAATGTCGGCTGGCAAACGTCCCGCAGGCAAACGTCCCGCAGGCAAACGTCGTAGACCCAAATTTTCATATAATATTTTCTTGCCATTTCATAATCTCCTGCTATACTACGAGTGCAGTGGTCCTTGGCAATTTTTTTAAAAGCTAGTTTTTCAAAATTCTTCTAAAAAAAGATTTTTTTCATCTTGTTAAACTGCAATAAATTTTCAAACAGTGGAAGACGAGTCGGACGAGGACGAGGAGGCGTCTGCAGCAGCCGTCGGGCAGGCGGCTCCGGCCGCCAGCCTGGCCGAGTGCGTGGCCCACTTCGAAGCGGCAGGAATTCTCGGACAGTACAGGGCCGGCATTCAAACCCGGGTGGAGCAGAGGGGCCTGGCCGCGCTGCACAACTTTCTGTGCGGGCCGCCCCGCCTGAGGGGGGCGTTGAGAGACCGGAGAGACTTCGTGTTCTGCCTGGCCTGCTGTGAGCGTGGCAAAGGCGATTTTCGACAGATACCCAATGAGGCACCCACAGATACCCAATGAGGCACCCACAGATACCCAATGAGGCACTCCACAGATACCCCATGAGGCACCCCACAGATACCCAATGAGGCACCCCACAGATACCCAATGAGGCACCCCACAGATACCCAATGAGGCACCCCACAGATACCCAATGAGGCGTCTCACAGATACCCAATGAGGCATCTCACAGATACCCAATGAGGCATCTCACAGATACCCAATGAGTCATCTCACAGATACCCAATGAGGCACCCCACAGATACCCAATGACCCAATGAGGCACCCACAGATACCCAATGAGGCACCCACAGATACCCAATGAGGCACCCACAGATACCCAATGAGGCACCCACAGATACCCAATGAGGCACCCACAGATACCCAATGAGGCGTCTCACAGATACCCAATGAGGCACCCCACAAATACCCAATGAGGCACCCCACAGATACCCTGTAGGTTGCAACAGATAGCTAAAAAAGAGTTTGCCACCCCCTGACACTCAGCTTAACACCCCTGAAACAACAACTTGACACCGCATTTCAGGTCCGTTCGACGAGCGAGACGAAGTTCACCAGCGGATGCTTGCCACGGTGTACCGCGGCCTCCTGCAAGACCCTCGCCGGCCGTGTCCCAGATTCGGTGCCCACTGGGAGGCTGTCGGCTTTCAAGTGAGCCTTTTTGATTCCATTTTTACTTATTTTCTACGTGTTGCTAGTGAAGTCTAGTTATGCTACTGAGTGTATTCAGTTAGTAGGCGATTTTGCAAACGGCCGCTATTTCTTGAAAACAGACGCACTTTCCGGATAGTTGTAATTTGGAATACCATAATTTAGCCATTGAAAGAGGATGGGGAATCGAGGATGGGGAATCGAGGATGGGGAATCGAGGATGGGGAATCGAGGATGGGGAATCGAGGATGGGGAATCGAGGATGGGGAATCGAGGATGGGGAATCGAGGATGGGGAATCGAGGATGGGGAATCGAGGATGGGGAATCGAGGATGGGGAATCGAGGATGGGGAATCGAGGATGGGGAATCGAGGATGGGGAATCGAGGATGGGGAATCGAGGATGGGGAATCGAGGATGGGGAATCGAGGATGGGGAATCGAGGATGGGGAATCGAGGATGGGGAATCGAGGATGGGGAATCGAGGATGGGGAATCGAGGATGGGGAATCGAGGATGGGGAATCGAGGATGGGGAATCGAGGATGGGGAATCGAGGATGGGGAATCGAGGATGGGGAATCGAGGATGGGGAATCGAGGAATCCACCGCATCATTTCGCCAACCGCCGCAGGGCAGCGACCCCAGCACTGACCTTCGCGGCTGCGGCATGCTGGGCCCGCTCTGCCTGCTGCACCTGGTGACGTCACCGCGCCTCGCCAGCCTCCGCGCCGACGCTTTCCGCCTATCGCTAGACGCCGAGCAGAATTATCCATTCTGCGTGATGAGCATCAACCTGACCAGAGCTGTGCTCATCGCCCTGCGGCACCAGAGTCTGAATCGCCTCATCAACTCCAGCGGAGACCCTTTGGCA